>JNEN01001214.1:0-235052 GCA_000697355.1 Syncephalastrum monosporum B8922 | reverse complement strand
GTTGCTGCGCTTTTTTCCTCTTCCTTTTCTTCACACTCACTGCGCCTTCTCTGCCCACTCCGATTTCTTGTCCAACTTTCTGGCATGTTGATACTCCTATTCTTGGATGAAATCAAACAACATCCCTAAATCGACCCTTTTTTTCTCAACTCTCATCAAACCAAATCACATACGCGCATACACGCACACACACACACACACACGCGCTTACGACGTACGATCACTCTCACGCTACGGTTCAAATATGCAACGTTTTTTGGTTTACTTATTGTGGCGGTTGCGTGTACGCGTCCACGTGGCCCGTGTGCTCTAAATTGAAACCACGCCAAACACTCTACTACTCCTTAATGAACATTAGCACTTGGCGTCCTTGCTGCGCCTTTGCAGGATCTGTCGGTGACCTCCGTTGACCTGGCTGAGCAGGCCGCAAATGCGCAAGGCGACGAACACCTCTACGTCACTGTTTCCCGCACCGACGACCTCGTGGATGATGATGGCTCCCTCGTAGCAGAGCGTGTTATGGCGGTTCAGGTTACCTTTGATGTCGTTGATACTAAGGTAGGCATGATAAACTATCGTTCATACCCGTATCTCATTCACACTTGCATTTCAATCAACAGTTGCACTGCAACGGTGTGCCTGTGGAGATTGGCGTTTCCAACATCCAAGTCGAGGCTCAAATCGCCAGCAACCCCGAGAAACTGACCATCGCTTCCGAGGAGGAAGCTGCGCTGCTGGAAGACAGCTTCGACATTGGCCTCGCCACCGTCGAAGTCACCGCTGCCATCCTTGATGAGCTCAAGACCGACGATGGCATGACAGTTCGCCGCCTGAGTGTCCAAGAGAAGATTGTCGAGATCAACGGCGAGCAGGTCGTTCAGACCGAGGCTGGTCAGCAGATCATTGATGTCTTTGAGGATGGCAAGGTCCAGAAATGGGCCGTTGACCCTCTGACCGGCTTCTTGCTCCCTGGTCCTGCTATGGCCGAGAACGAGCAGCCTCTCATCAACGATGCCTCGCCTTTTGTACCCGACCAGACGCCCGCTATGGGCTGTGGCAACCGCCTCGCCGCGTGGTGGAAGGACCAGTCGCCGTTGACCCACGGTCTTGTCACTGGTGGTTTCTGCGCCGTTCTGTTCGCCATTGCCTTGGCTATCCGTCAGTTGATCGTCTCCGCTGCCTCGGGCTCGACTGAGTACCAGGCCGTCCCTCGCGTCGACCAGAAGGCCGATGAGGTCATCTATCAAGAAAAGGAAGAGGAGAAGCGTCCATTTTTGTCGTAGGCAACGCAATGCCATTCGTCGCCTTTTTCATACCAATCACATCTTTTTGACTGAGATATTTGAGAATTTTCGGAAATCCCCCCATTGAATAAAATTTGCACGCACGCGTTGCAAAGAAAAATTCCATTGTATTGTGATAGGTGTTATTTATGAATCATTGTGATAATTACGTAGATCTATGGTATACATGTATTCGCCCTTGGAAAAAAAAGTGGGGCGATTCGAATGCGGGGTATTTACACCGGAGCAAAGTCTGTATACACAGACTTACTCGTGGAAATTGCTACTGGGCTTATCATTGCTATTGCGCCGAATAGTACCCAATATCCGCTTGAGTTTGCCGCCAAACTTGTCAGCCTTGGTTGTTAAGGATGTATCAGACTCCATAGACTTGGATAACGGTGAGGACGAGTAGCTCGTGTTCGAGTGGGCGAATTCTGTATCAGTGGGTGTGGTGACTAGCGATGAAGAGCTGCTAGATGCATAGGACGAAAACGTAGGCGAGAGCGGTGCTGGCATATGATCAAAGTGCTCGGTAAAGCGAGAGGACGTCGTCATGTTGTGTGTGGATGTAAAAAGTGAAAAAGATCGGATCGAGGAGAGAAGAAAGAGATGAATCAGAAAAGGTATGCGAAAAGAAATCCCTTCCTCTGGATCCCACATTTAAATGGACGGCGGCATCACAATTGGTGATCCGGGTACGCTAACCCAATCCTTCCCCCCCATGGTCCTCTTCCGCGCATCTTTTTTTGCATTTGTTCCTTTTGTTCTCGCCCTCGGGCCATGTTACACTTTGTCATACATATCGGGTCTCTTACTCAAATTTGCTGTATTCGATTAACGTATGTTTATTCTTTCGCTTTCGCGTTACAGATGCTGATTTGTTATCTCAAGAATATGCAGTGATGAGGATGACGCAGGGATACGGATGAGCAAGAGTGGTGCTGTTTGACAGCTATTTTTGGCATGGAAATCCCCCAAAAAGAAGCAGCCAACTCCGCAAAAAAAGAAATTTTTTTTTCTGTTTTCTGTACACAAAATAAGGTGACGGTTGGCATTTAGAAGAGGTATATAGTCTGGGTTAGGGGCAGTTTTGACACAGGCTCACACGTGCACTCCTCGCCATCGGCTGTGACCCGGTAGGTCTCGGGGTCGACTTTGATGACAGGCATGCAGTCGTTGAGCTTCATGTCGCGTTTAGAGACGGAACGGCAGTTCTTGACAGCTTCAGCTCGCTTGCGGAGTTTATACCCGTGGATCTTTCCATTGTCAATTGACGCCTGAGAAACAAATATCATGGAAGTCTTGGATGCCGCGGATGCAAAGGAGCCAAACATGGGTCGAGAAACAATAGGCTCGGTCGTCGGGATTGATGCATTAGCATCACCTATCATGCTCCAGACAATAATGCCACTTTTGAGAACCAGCTCAGGCTTGGTGCCAAAGAACTGCGGCGTAAAGCACACCAGATCAGCAACCTTGCCGACCTCAATGGACCCGACCAGATGACCGACACCGTGTGCTAAGGCGCTGTGAGGGAGGAATGTAATAAAGCAAAGCGTTAGATTCGGCTCTCTTTCCCCTGTTTGCGGTTGAGCTTCCGCCCTGTCCCTGTCGCGTGGCACGATATGTAACCCAACTTACGGATTAATGGTATATTTGGCAATATAACGCCGAATGCGGTAGTTGTCGCCTTCTGTGCCTTCATCTTCTGGGAGTTTGCCTCGCTGATCGCGCATCTTGCTCGCCGTTTTCCATGTCCGCAAGATGACTTCGCCTATCCGACCCATGGCCTGACTGTCGGAACTAATCATGCTGATCGCACCCATGTCCTGCAACACATCCTCGGCTGCGATCGTCTCGGCGCGAATACGGCTCTCTGCGAACGCAACGTCCTCGGGGATCGTCTTGGACAGATGATGGCATACCATCAGCATGTCAACGTGCTCGTCGAGTGTGTTGGTCGTGAAAGGTCGGGTGGGATTCGTGGAGGAGGGTAGGACGTTGCTTTCACTGCAGACCTGGATGACTAAATTGCAGACACAGGGCCAATGAGTTATCAAGGATAAAAATAAACCTCAAAGTCCCTTTTAAAAAATTGCATGACTTACTGTCAGGGGCATGGCCGCCGCCAGCGCCCTCGCTATGGTAGGTATGGATTGTGCGGCCTTTGAAAGCAGCAATGGTGGACTCGACAAAACCTGCCTCGTTCAACGTATCGGTGTGGATAGTGGCCTACACGCTCTAATTTAGCATATAAACACTTTTAGGCGTCTGGCCCTCTTGTATAGAAAATTACCTGTACATCATATTTATCACACATATCGAGACAAATGTCGATAGCCGAAGGGGTGGTGCCCCAATCTTCATGAAGTTTCAAGCCGAGACAGCCTGCTTCGATGTGTTCCTGGATTTCCTTTGGGCTCGAACAGTTGCCTTTTCCAGTGAAACCAAAGTTGAGCGGAAGCTCATCCGTTGCTTGCATCATGGTCTCGATATGATGATTGCCGTTCGTGCAGGTTGTTGCATTCGTACCCGTGTTGGGACCGGTACCACCGCCAATCAAGCTCGTCAAACCGCTCGAAAGAGCCTAGATAAAATCCAACATGAGTTGACACATACATGGTGATTTGCAGGTTTGTTATCCTACCTCCCAACACAACTGCGGACAGATATAGTGAACATGCGTATCAATACCACCTGCTGTAAATATTTTGCCCTCGCCTGCAAGTGCTTCCGTGCCTGCACCCACGATCATGCCCGGTGTCACGCCGTCCATGACGTCTGGATTGCCGGCCTTGCCAATACCCACAATAATGCCCCGTTTAATACCAATATCCGCCTTGTAAATGCCGGTGTAGTCAATGATCAGCGCGTTCGTGATGACCAAGTCGAGCACCTCTTCGTCACATCGGGCAGTGGCCTGACCCATGCCCTCGCGTAAGACCTTTCCACCGCCGAACTTGCATTCGTCACCGTATACTGTATAGTCCTTTTCGACACGAGCCCAGAGGCTAGTGTTACCGAGGCGTACAAGGTCTCCTGTCGTTGGTCCAAAGTGATCAGCATAGTACTCGCGGTCGAGAGTGTATTCAGCTGAGCTAGGCAGAGGGGGTGTGTTGGCATCGTGGAGGAAACCAAGACCAGCAACTTTGGTCATGATGGTCGGCAGCATAGCCAGGTCCACAGCACCGGTAGCGAGGTTGTTGCCACCCGTGATGATCTTGTTGCCGCCAATCTCGACAAGCGTCACCGTCTTGAAATCGCCCGGCTCGAAGCGCACGGCAGAACCCGCGGGTATATCCAGACGCATACCATAGGACAAGGCACGGTTAAACAAAAGTGCCTTATTGGCCTCAATGAAATGGTAGTGCGATCCGACCTATAGGGGGAAAAGGCAAATATGCAACAAAGTATTGTGTTACGCCGTGAGTCTTGGCTATCAACTTATGTCATTTCTGTGTCTCTTGTGTACCTGAATAGGACGATCACCCTGGTTGGTGACGGTGAGGGAGACACGGCGTCTGTTTTCATTGAGAATAATTTTTCCAGGCTGAACAATGATGGCGCCAGGGGCGTCGTGTGGATCGCGTGCGGGTAGAAGGGGGAATTTGCTTTGGTCAGGGATCGGGTAAAAAGTGCCATACAGCGCGAGCTCGAGATTGCCGTCGTCGGTGCAGATCGGGTCGTGTACAGTCACTAGATACGTGCCATCAGGAAAAGTACCCTCGATTTGCACTTCGTGCATCGTATCCATCGTGTCTTCCATGACATGCCTCCGTCCGAGCATCTGTTTGCCCAGGTCCATCAACTGTGCCACGCTGTAGTTGCCGTCTCGCATAAACTCGAGGAGCTGTGATGCAATCAATGCTGTTGCTTCTATATGGTTCAACTTGACGCCGCGAGCCAGTCGCTTCTGTGCAAGTGCGCCCACTAAGAGTTTATAACGCGAGTAAAGGAGTAAGTCATTATATCAGTAAATTGCAACTAGACATGGGGACATTGGGTATTTATTGAGCTAACCATTATGTAGCAGAAGTTTATCAATCTCGCGCGGGACAAGACGCATAGTAGGGAGGTATGTTAAGTGGAGGAGGATAAAGAAAAAGAACGAAAACGGTGGTGGGCTTGCCCTTAAGCATTTGAACCTCCCCGATAACAGAGGTGACACAAACAAAAACAATCGCGAGTCACAGGTGTGCATCTCCTCTTCATAAATACTTACAAGTCATTCGTCCATTTCGTAGCATTTGCTCCGGCAGCAACTCGTTTTTGCCGTCCTTACCCTATTATGAATCGATTACTACTCCTTGTACACCATACCCTTTTCAGCTTTTGAATTTCGTTTAAACTAGCGGTCTCGTCTACTTCATGGAGTGTATAAATGATAGCATGTTCGGAAACTCGCCCAGCCTCAAAGATAGACACTCTATGCTTATCTTATCAGTCCAAACCGCCCTTTTTGGGAGTAGCAGAGTTCGCACGCGCCCTCACCGTGATTGAGCTTTACGATGCTCATAAGGATCAACTTTTTACCGCCCTACCTCTTGTTCAACTGCGTTTCACGACAAACGTCTAAAACGGGTCACCTTTTGTCCTTTTTTTACTCTTAACTTTATCCCAAAACATATTGCAGAAAGAATGAACTACCCCAGTCGACCCGTTTGTTTGTGTACGGTGAGTATAGCAGCACAATAATCGCCTCTTTATTATGATATTATGATAAAGGGTTTTGGTTGGTATAAATAAGGTCGCGCATTCGACGTCTGTAGTCTTGCATTTCTTTGTCTTTTTTGGTGATGTTGCAAAGACACTGCATATACTCAGCGGCGGAAGGTCATGGATGTGCATCGTCCTTCTGGAAAGAGCTGGAGTAACTTACTTAGTTCTGTTATCCGTTTAATCGGTGAGTAGCATGCGACGCTTTTGCTCGTTATTAGCGTCATCCCCACAATCCCAGCCAGATCCATGTTGCCGGGACTCCTTTTCTCTGTTATTTTTGTCTGTTAATTTGGGACACGCGCTCCTCTCCTGATGCATACAAGCAGCCCTGCGCCTTAGCACCTCTTACATACAGATACATTCGACCTCAGGTAAGGGACAATATCTCAGGGATGCAAGTGCACGGTGAGGAGACGCAAGTCTGGTTGTTCAAGGCGCAGACAAATTTCCAGCCCGTCAAAAATATACCTGACAAAAACTCAGTAGACAGGTCCTACTTTCATTCGCGGCGTGCTCTCCGCTCTTTCTAATGATTGCGTTTAGATTGCAGCCACTGCCCTTTTGTGACACAAAAACACTCCTGCCCGCCGGAAGAAATGTGTAACGCAACCCATCGATGTCTCATCCATCGGGAAATGGTGACTTTCAACTGCATAGTCAGACTCAGAGAACCTTCCTTTCTCTTGAGTCACTTTCTCAAACAAGAATGAGAATGACCGCTCATTTTTTCCGGGAACCCTAAAATACAATAACATTGCATAGAACAGGAGAGAAAAAGATGAGGATAAAGTGACGAATGAAAACGTTGCATACAAATAAAGCAGGCGTGCTGGATGTACCCACCCCCTTCATCCGCCCGCGCGAGGAAGTCAAGCCTATTGTGGTTGTACACTTTGATCTAAGGTATCTATTTTTATTTTGCTGATAATTACACAATGTATGAGAACAAGAGATGCAGAAAGGGAAGGGAAAGGTAGATGAGGACAGAGGGGAGTTGTTGATCAACCAGATTCTTAATGTCCTTGTGTCTGGAAGTCGTGGACTAAGGCCTTGATGGCGTCAATTGTGCCGAATATACAGCCAACGAAACCCATAAGGATGGTGAGCGCACAAAAGGCCAGTTCGTAAATGGGCTTGTTGCGCCAGCCGGTAAGCCGGAGATAGCATGCGATAGGGATGAGAAACACCAAACCGCAGTTGGCCAGTGCGCCCATCAAGCTCATGAAATCCGCAAAATAGGGTACGAACACGGCCAGTACCACAAGAATCACCATGGTGACGGTGCGGATGGCGGCCCGTGCGAACCATGCGCCTACGCGACCGATGTTATTGTCCGTTGCGTGGACAAACCGCTCGAACTCGATTGAGAAGGACGTCGTGAAAATGGGAATGGCGAGAATCACATGAACGGTCATGACAACTATGGCCACCATTTTGCCTGGACCGTCGGCGAGCGAGTTGTAGATCGGAGACTGGGTATCGCGACCATACGCATAGTAGCCTGGTACCGCTGTCAGAAAGTACAGCACAGTACACGTCGATAAGCCGGCCAGGAGGGCCCACTTCCATTGTCGCGGCTTCTTGAGAGCATGCTCCACATCTAATATCTCCGCACGTGAGTCGACTGGAACGAGTCCCTACACTCCCTGCATCATGATGCAAACTTACGTGGATAGGTGTTGTTACCACCAAATGAGAATGCAATAGTCGACAGTGCAGTAGGGAAGCCGGTCCAGATCACGCCGTCGTGTGCGACTGTGCCGGCATTTTTCTTTGCTTCCATAGGGGCCTGAATGAGGACGACCATGACGGCCATCATAGTACAAATGGCACCCACGGCCGATGTCAAGGTCACCTCACGCAGTGTCTTTTGCAAGAGTGATGGAATGAGGAGAAAAGCGCCAACGATGATGGTCCATTCGGCCTGTGTCAGACCGGCAGACTAGGTCGTTAAAAGAGTGGGATTGTGAGCTGCTGGATACATGCATGATAGTGCAGAAACATGGAAAAAATAGGGGCTCGATAGATGAGAAAATAGAAGAAGCTAAACTTACTGTGCTGGAAAGAAGCTGATGCATATTCCCACCGGCCAAGACAAGATAGAGAGCTGGGCAACCAAATAGGTTGAAGAAATGTAAAACGGACGCGATGAGGTATCCACAGGTGCCGAATGCAGCCGTGCCTACTGCCTTAATGTCATGAAGACGCTGTCCTTGCTTGTAATATAGACATCGGATTAGGACAACACCGCTATATACTGCCATGGCGTAGGAGAGCAGCAGGATCATGATGCCGAGCCAACCACCTTCTGCGAACGCCTTCGGAAGGCCTAATGTGCCCGTGCCAGCAACGACGCACACCACGTTGAAGTACGCCGTCAATACATTGGCTTGTCCATGGTCCTCGTAATGGTGTTCGTAGTCTTCAGATCGCACATCATTGTGCACACGCTCAATGATGGTCTCTTCGACCTTTTCTGGATCGGATGTTACTATGGATGGGCTGTGCGGCTTCCCTGACTCCGTCATGCTTTAATTGAGGAATGTGGGTGGCAAAAATATGAAAGGAAAAGGTGATAAAGAGGGATATGATTTGTTTATATACGCAAACCCATACGTAGTTTTTTTTTCCCTTTCCTGATCTGATCCAAAGGCATGGGGGCTTTTTTTAGGTCTCGGCGTCTTTGCTAATTGTTACGAACGGGAGTATGTAGCTTATGCTTAAACTTCCAGGCTTTTCCTGTTTCTGGGAAGCTTTGATAACATAGTAAAACTGGATGACCTCGTGAGCGCAGTTTCTCATATAACAGTAACTACCATGTATATAGCAATTGTATTCATTTTGACGGCTTAATTCTTACCATCAAATTCGTTTTGCATAAAATAGAGTATTTTTTCACCAAACCCGTGTCATAGAATCGGATGGTGGCGTTCGTATCAAAGGCATGGGTGAACGGAAAAAAATCTTAAAAGGGAAAATATGCAGTGTTATTACGTCGTAGCAGACATGTCTGTTTCTGTCCGTGCTATTGCATGCAGTCTCCACGTTACCTACCGCTTATTTTGAATGCCACACGTGATTGTTTTGTTCTGGTAGAGCCCAGCTCGTGCCATCTCATACAGCCACGCTATACCCCCCTTCTTGATGCTAGTTTTGGGCATAAGGCAGCTTCAGTACTATGGTCAAGACAACCATACATATTACAACCCACCTTTTATTCAGCACTGCACTCTATGTACGTGAATCTAGTTGCTCGTATGAATATACGCTTGCCGATCGAAGAGGGACTTCTCGGCGCTAATGGGCCATTTTAGGTATTTGAACCGTCTTCTATTTCCGTTATATGCTTATCATCCAATCAGATTATACGTGATGCATGTTATCGTGGCCGCCTGAATCATACTGCTGCTGCATGCAGAGGTCACGAATTTTTTTAGGTAATGTAGGCACACTTGAATGACGATTGGATGCCCTAATTATTTCGGTATCGCTGGAGGTATACATACATATATACAGGTAGCGCGTTACAAACGCGTAATTTTATGTACAGACAAGACAAGAATAAGCTTGCAATTGTGAAAGGTTAAAACATGCGGAACTCGTTATTGTTCCATTCAGGGTGGTGAGAAAGAGGTCGTGGTCGACGTTCTACAGGCGTGGAGGCTGAAGGTGGGAAAGTAGGAGATGTCAATGGCGAGGTAGGGTCGTCCGAGTTACGTTTGGAGACATTGCTTAGATTAAGGGGCGTAGGAGTTCGCATGCGACGCAGTGTTGTATTTGGTTTGTCTCGTAATCCAAATGTCGGGGCCGACGTGGTTTCCCGGAGCTCGATGCGAAGCGCCTCTTCGTCTGGGCGCGGTGTGTTGGTATCATATATCTGCAGGATGCCATTTTCAAAACGCACATCCTGTTCTACGCTGGTTGTCATGCTTGTTGGCTCGGTTGCGTCTGAGAGACGCTTGTCCATATTCACGGTGCTTCTAGATATACGGATAAAATCGTGTTGTATCTGTTGCCCCTTCTCGCTCATAGGGGAGCTGCGGTCGACAAACTAATGTAATGTAACGTCTTAATATTAACTGTGGCGTATTCATATCGTTCTTACCAAGCCGCAGTTCTCGCAGTAGGATTCCGTCGGGAACCTTGTGGAATCAACGCGGAGAGCCTCGACCAGTAGGGTAGACTCAACCAATTCAAAGTATACCGTGAATGCCTGTGTCATATCGCATGAGCCATGTACTGAAGATTGGATAACTATCTGCTTACGTCAGATCTATCGCCAATAAACATGGTGATCTTCAGCAGATTCATAATGAGATTCACAACAAAGGTGAAAGTTAGGCATATTAAAGATTTCCGAGCGATGTGTTCAATAAGCCGGTTTTGTCGAGTCATGACAGTACGTGACATACGGATATGCAGGTACAATCTGTTGTCAATTATAGATTTAGTAAAGCAAAGTCCCTGTACTACGACTTCGTTGATATTTTCGAACCTTCGGACAAACATGCCACTCAAGAATAGATTGGCAAGGGCGTCACCGATAAAGTTTAGTATAATCACGCCTTGGCCCCTGTAATGTTGCTGTCAGATAGGAAGCTTATCATAGCAAGAGGTGTACCATTGTGCCCAACAGGAAGATCCTACCAAGACGGACTGCTGCATGATCTGTTCTTGCACGCTATGAAAAGCGAGTTCGTAGGGCCAATCGGCGAAGCGCACGGTGATGAGCGTAATACCGATAATCTTGATGTATCTCGAATGCCGGTCCGATTCAAGTATGATCAGTCGCATAAACATGACCACATAAAATAAGATGTAGGCTAAAAGCAGAATACAGTTCAGTTGTTACAACGTCCGCCTCCTTCATGTCGATTTGTTAAATCCACCATACCGATATGCCATAACCTATCAGATATGACTGCTGAGTTGTCATTTGTGCAGGAGAACAATAGATAGCAAAACTTACGAGACGAGCAGAGGGAAATAAGCGCATGTGGTGACTTCGAAAAGAGGGATGATGCCATACAGTAAACGGTGAATAAATATGACACCGACTTGGCTCATGTTGGCGATGTGGCTACATATCACAAAATAAGCGATATGAAATAAAGAAGGCTCATAAGCGCCGACCAATGCATAAAATTGATTCGCTTATTTACATTTTGCCGTGAGTTCGCCTATACTGATGCAGACAGACAAAAAAGTTGCGGATCGATACAACGACAGCCAGCCACATTCCCATCATGCTAAGCCGATCCACGACTCTTTCGCCGTAGTCCGTCAGCTGAGCCATGGTGCAGGAAAAAGTGTTGTGTGCGCGCCACGGGGGATAGTTTTCAATGGAGGTATATGCCGGTTATGCGTACTGGTTCGCAATGTACCGCTTTCGCGCGACTACTGTTATCTGTTCCTCTGTGAACGTCGAGCGTTGATAAAAGATAAAGATGAGAACGAGCAAATAGACACCGCCAGCAGTATGAATTGCTCCTTCTCTTTTCGATACGTTCTTTGTGAAGCGTGTGGTGCCCGACGAAAACGATACAGGAGAGAGAGTCAACGAGAGAGAGTCAACGAGAGAGAGAGAGAGAGAGAACGAAAAGACGGGCGCACTGGATGCCGATACAATTGCATACTATAAAGGAAGGTCTGACAGCACAGGTGATGTGGTTGGTGTAGCCATCGACTTCGTGTGCCTGTCTGGGGTGGGAGATTTTTTGTGGGAGATTTTTTGCGGGCGGAGCAGCATCCCGCTTGAAAAGTTTGCAGGTCCACATTCATGTGAGCGTTTTGTAGCTCATGTCGAGAGTCCCAAAAATAATAAATTTTGAGATATAGATATATAAGCCTAACTAGCCTTATTGTCAACGGCATACAGAGATAAAGTCTAGGGAGGGGAGGGGAACCATGGCACAAAGTTTGCAAGCGATTCCCACCCTTGCTTTCCAATCGTAAATGGACGAATATGATCGCACAAGCACGAAGACGAAGGCGAAAGGCAGAAACGGCCCTCCGTGTAATAAGCAGAGAGAAACACGGAACCACTCAGACTCTTCCGTTTGAATCTAACACTAGACCGATTGGCGCCGCCAGTGTTAGATACTCCGCTGCGGGTAGTGGGGTGGAAGATATTCTTTGTTCTTGATCCTTTACCTCATCCTTGACCCCACTTGCTCATGATGGGTCACTTGACCACTGAACAACAGTTTCCCAGAATTTTTCCCGCGTAATTGCATCCCACAGCAAGTGTCCCTAACCAATGATCGTTGTCGGTAATCGTGCTATCAAAATAAGAAAGCCGAGGCCAAAGAATACTTCTCTTTTTCCATTCAGCAGCCTTATTTCCACGGGTGATAGTTACCACATTAAGAGGTGTTTGTATTTGTATTTGTATTCTTATTTGTTTCTTATTTGTGTCTGTATACATTACCGTGTGTACTGCTGGCTGCTGCTGAGAGCAGATTAATAGTTTTCCCCTGTGCTAAAGTAAGTTAAACCGGGGTAGGCCACTCAGGTGCATTGAATCCATATATGTTGCATGCATATCTTTTTGTGTCAGGTCGACTGATCGATCCTGTCAAAAAACGTCATATTTTGTAATCCTGCTTTACAACTGGTTCGCTCGCAGCCGCCCGGCTCCTCGTACATGAGATCCTCCTTGTTCATGCAAATTTGGTTATACCTTTGCCCAATTCTCACGTCACACCACGAAAAAAAAAGAAGAAATCATGATGGCACGTTAGGAAACACTTTTTATGTATGATTCCAAGATGGATTCGTAGTGTACAAAAGGTTAAGCAATAATAGGAACGAAGAAGGGGAACGATAGGGTGAGTGCGAGTGTTATCTGTGGGGCGTAAGGAAACTGAGAGGAAAATATAAAAGATACGAAAGGCAGGAAGGAGAGAAGAGACGAGAAGAAAAGAAAGAAAGATCCGCGTATTGCGCCCCATTCTTTTGTGGGGGTATACTCCTTCATGCCTGACATTGTGTGTTTGTTTCTCTAGTTGTCAGACAAGACGCACTGCTGCTTGCTTTTGCTAAAGATGGTCTGGACAAGGAATTGCTGGCTGCCCACTTCAATGTTGTAGCTTGCGTTTTTGCTGGCAACTTGCTGCACGTTGCCAAACCATTGTTCAGCGCTGACGCCTGATCCAGCACAGAAGTCACCGAGCTCGACTACGGTGTTGTCCTGCTGAATGATCCAGGCATTGTTACGGGGATCCGTCAGCATGTCCTGGATCTCGTGCGAAAAGATGGTGATAGCGGCGTCGATCGAAGGCGATACGTTGGGCGACCCGCCCATGTTGATAGGAGGAATACAGCTTTTTCGATCAAGTAAGCGGGTTAATATGAGCACACTTGCTTATGATAGTTTACTTACTTGCTGGGGCATTCACCAGGGTAGCCGATGAACATGTATTGGAACTCGTCGCTGTAGCTGTTGTAGCCACAGTTATTGGTACAAAAGTCAGCGTCGTGCACATTGCTTCCGCCGAGAATGACATAGACGCCGTTGCTGTCAAAGGAGTTGGTGTCCGAGAGATAGCCCGAGTTAACAGCGTCGATGACAATTTGCTTATGAACGTTGGCATCGGTCAAGTTCAAGCCCTGGCTGCCAGAGTCGGTCATCGCTGCTGATAGCGTCATAGGACCAGTTATTCTGTTACCGTTGTTGTCGTTGTACTCTTGGACTGGAGACAAAGCTAGATTAGTTCATAGAAACACAGAAAGCAACGATCTTACAAGTGCTAAACCAGCTGGTCCCTGAAATGCCGTTTACGAAATTCAGGAAAGTGGTTTGTTCGGTTTGTCCTTGATCCGACGACCAATCACCATAGAAGATAACGTAGACTGCACATTTTTAACACATCGTTAGACATAAAGAGCAATATAACCAAGAAAAGAACACACCATTGACGTTGCCAGACAGAATCTTGCCACCTGCGTTATTAAAGGTGTTGCCGTATTGAGAAATGAGAGGGGTGGTGGATGAATTCGATGTTGTCGTCTGCTGAGCAGCGATCAAGGTTGCTGCCACCGAGAAAAGGACAGTTTTCAGGGCCGAGACCAACATGGCGTAGGTTTGGGTGGAAAAGGAAAGGCTATGGGCGGACGGTTTATACAGAAGGAAAAAGGAGAAATGAGCAAGGCGCCTCGCACATAGACATCCTTCTCCGTCTTTTGATTGGCCAACACAAATTGGTCAGTGCCATATATAGCATTCTTTTACTGCGTTCCGTAAGGACCTTCTTTCACATTCTCACCTAGTGGTATCCTCTATACTGCGTATCGCTATGTAGATCATATCAGCATGTGCATAAGATCTCACAAAGCAGCTATAGATGGGCATGGTATCCAGCTGTTCCTTCCATCTCTGCCTCTTAGTGTAGTACGCCCTTGTGCCCTATTTTAGGTGTTACGTTGCGCGCTTTAATTATCGAGCAGCAAAAAATAGCGTGAAGTACTAGCCAATGCCTTTCGAACACCATGCTCTTTCTTATAGCTGCATTCCTTTTTGCATATATTCATCTCGGTCTGACCTATCTTTGCTCTCTGATTATTACTCCCTGGCACGAGACCCCCTATGCTCACGCACTGGTCTACCCGGCCGGATATCTCAGAGTGTAAGAGAAGTCATTTCATACGATTAAACTCCAGTCAGACCATCCCGGAAGCTATGGCTATTCGCCATGCACCCTGCTTGCTCTGAATCATCTGCTTATGAATATATATATATGTTTTCTGAACGTATATCACGCGATCGCCTCATCCTCGAAATGTATTCCTGTATCATCAGACGTTTTTCCTTGGATCTTTCGGGAGACATTTTTGTGTCTATCGTAGCTACTAGAGCTCGTATAACCTTTATAAGTCGTGCTACACTCTCGGGATGACAGTATTGAAAACGCATGGTAATGTGCCTTAGAAATCTTTTATACGTTATTGCATGGTGAGAACTAACTTTGATTTATACACCATGCCAGTATCAGAGCATACAGCGTCCATATATTTCTTGATGATTTGCGAAATACCGCCAAGCACATACAGTATTGCGGCGAGAAGTCATGATTGGTGGGGGGGGGGAATTTTGCCACAAATAAAGTCATGACGACTGAGCATGAGGAGTGGTCGCTCTGCATAAATGAGACATAAGACAGTTATAGGTAAGTAGCTATCATTCTCTGCGAAGATCGACCACCTGCAAGGGCGCCGTGAATAGCTCCATTTGGAGGCCAAAGCATTCAAGTGGACGTGGAACACCATTCTCGCAAGCACAGTAGGAGGTTATGTTTGAGAGAACCAGGAGTATCTTCTCTCAAGATGCTCTTTTTAAAGATATTGACCGCTCGAATACCTATAAACTTCTCGGTCCTTCCGTGGAGCAGGGCGCGTCGGTCAGAAAGCCCAGGGAACGGGCCACGGAACTTGTTCGTTTCTATGTTGCCTAACATCCGTTATAATAGCGAGTTGGGCACCGATTAGGCGAACCAGACGACGCTGGTATGATATTCTCTCCTTCAGGATCCTTCACTCTCATCAAGAGAAATAATCGCGCGCACGTGCATTATTTTTTTGTTTTTTTTGCGGAGCAGATACAAGAATGGGCGATTTTCGTGTCACGAAGGTTTTGCACGCTTTCTTGTTGCGAAGACATGGACGCTGTAAGACTGGATGGATCGTCATCCCTCGTTGTCGAATTCTTTGGTATAAACAATACATATATATCTAATCTTAGCTAACATTCGCTCTGTGTAGAGTATTGCGTGAACAGGTATATCCTATATATTAAATGCGGGCCAGATCGGTGGTCCATTAACGTGTTGCCCTGTTTAGCATTTTATACCAGCGAGGCATATACCCTGAAGAAGATTTCAAGCTTGTGGAAAAGTACGGTGTCCATTTGTTTACCACCAGAAACGACGATCTGCGGATTTTCTTAAACGACATTGTCAAGCAACTTCGAGGTACTTTAGAAGTCGCATTCAACAAGCACGCGCCGACTAACATATGCTAGTATGGTTGGACGCGGACAAGATCAACAAGGTCATTTTAGTTATAAAACACAAGAATACAATGGAAACGGTCGAGCGGTGGCAATTTGATATTAAAACCCAAGTGAGCCCCAAAGCTGCCGAGGAACGGGACTCTGTCGACCATGCTAGGTATTGCACATGCCTTATGAACCTTATGACCCTATGAAGTGTGACTGACCTTGTTACCAGCAACGTCTGGACCGAAGGAGGAAAGCGGCAGTTCCGCGCCATTATGCGTCAAATCGCAGCCGCTGTCACTTATTTACCTGAGCTGAATCCCGAGGACTGTAAGTCTGTCCACGACATATGTTTGTCGTCTGTCTCTTATAAGCATTATAGATACAATTAATGTCCTGGTCCATGCGGATATGGATGCGGATGTACCAGCTACGTGGGGCGATACTGACCCAGGTCTTATTAAGGGCGGAGGAGAGCACATGCGCTTGAAAGAACTATCAACCGCGTCGCATACCGTGACGCCCTTCGTGGCCTATAGAATCTTGGAAGATCCAGCCCAATGATGAAGGGAACAGAGACAGGATCAAAAAAGTGCTACGCATATTAAGTCACGTCATGCAGTGAAGCCTTGTATATAAAAACAGTTACCGTTACTTGTATCTATCTCGATCGGCATACTTCTACTACGTGCGACGCATAACAGTCTCGGAACAAATCCGAGTGTATATATACGCGGATGAGTAGTCGGATGAGTCGACTGATGCGACCGAGCTCATGTCGAAAGCGAGTCGCTGTATGTATTGCGTTCCATTACACAGAAGCGACTCGTGCTCGTCGGCCAACGAGAAATAACGCTCAGAAATTCTCGGTACAAAGAGGGAAAAGTCGGGAAAATTAAAGCAGCCTTGTGCTTTCCCTGATGGTCGTGAGATAACGCAAAAAAGCTTCCAAGTAATATACGGCGGAGCGCACGATGAAGTGAAAAAGACAACTACAAGGAATGTCCTCGTACGACCCCAACAGAAAAAAACAGCGTTGCTAATTACGAACAAGTGAAATCTTGTTCCACCGTTACCGTCAATAGAACACGATACGACCAGCAAATGAGCAGTGAGATGTCTCCATTTTCTGTGCTTACATGCACACGTAAGCCAATATGCGCTATTACCGTCACATCGGTAGTACGATAGGATAAACCTGCGGTTGAGCAGTAACGAGAAAAATCGTGGCTGTTCCATGCCGGAGATGGCCGTGCGTGTGCAGTGCTACAAGTAATGTGCATGGACTGGGTGACTTAAACAAACGAAGGGCAACCATAAGCGACTGAGCGCTGTTTAAAATGAACTAGGTCCTTTGCATCGGAGGGTCGACATGGAAATCCCAATTTTTGGAAGGGCGCACAGAAATTCATAGATCTAGAGTATGAGTTTTGAATGTACCACAATGCAACCTTATTGGATAGAATCAATTTTGACCTTTTTGCCTACAAGTGTAAGTCGCGTGCAATTCCCATGGATTTGTTTTGGCACGTGTGCTCCGATTATGCTTACTACTGTGTTATATCTATCTATGACGACTCCAAAGAAGTGTCAAAGAATGTGGGGTAAATCCTCCAAACTTGTACTAGCACGCAGTGAGAGAGAAAACAGGGTACAGGTGTGCTTGCGTAAGCATAAGATACGCGGGGTGACCAAGGGGAGGAGGCGGGGTGCAAAGAGGAAAGGCCATCCTACAGAGTCGAGAGAGCGATGCGCATCAGGTACAAGTCGGACATTGCTTTGATGAGCGGGTCGCCCGCGACGGCTGCCGAATTAGGTACCATGGCAGGTGTTAAACGCCTCTTCGGGATAGCGTACTTTTTGTTCTGGATCTGAGGGTCCTTCACCGGCGCCCCATAAATCGGTGACGACCGCTGAGCAAGGGGAGCAGAAGGGTTTGTGGAGGAAAGGAGAAGAAAGAGAAAAAGAGGGGTATGCAACAACACAACGCCTATGTATGTGTCTAATTCAAAAAGGAAACATTCCGAGAGAAATGAAGAAAACGTGGGAGAACAGGCCTTTTTCTCATACCCACGCTGTCTATTTTGACAGTTTCTACTTTAAATACAAGGCATAGACACGTAGATCCATTCTTTTGTTTCTTGCTGCCCAGGACGCGTGCAAGCGCAAAGTATCTTCCTGCTAGATATGCAAAATGAAATTTTTAATATCGGCGGAAAATACTATCGTTGAGCTTCTCTCGCTTCTCGCGGCCATCGCACAAATCTAAAACCCCTCGATTCTGCTCTATGCACATCCCTTTACGGAATCCTTTCGAGTGTTGGGTCTTTTTCATCGATGCACGAATAGAAGACCGCCGACGCAAGAGCGGGGATTACAGACCTTTTACTCCTTGCTCAGGAGAATGGATAGAACGCCACCGAGGGCGGCAAAATATTTTTGAGTTCGAGATACGCTCTCGGTCTGAGCGCACGTCTCGTATAAAGGGCGCGGAACAAGGCCTGTTGGTTTTTTGCGTGGCCGAATGTGCCTATATTGTGTTTTGGGGAAACCAAAAGCACACCATCAGTTTATTGGTCCCACCGAGGCCGCTTTTGTCATAGTTTCGTTCCAAATATAAATGGATGCACGCGGCGGTCTTGAAATTAAAAAATTTTGGCAAACAAAGAGTCGATCTTCGCGTTAAATGAAAAATTGCTGCCACGGAAACAATAGGCATGCAGATGAACTGCAGAAACTGATCTGCTTCCGGGAAAATGATTATTTTCATTCTACTTCAAGGATATGTTGCAATGTAGCTCATGCATAGCCATTCTAAAAATACGAGTTCGAAACACCCAAAAAAAAAAAAATACATATATCGGACGAAACAGCGCGAACGACACCTAACCAAAAACCGAAGGACGTACAACGGTCGAAGCACAGGCAGAGATGACTCCCGTGTAACGAGGTAATAATCTGCAAGACATTTTGTGGACTCGCGTCCTTTGCCCGCACATCCTTGACTGCGCGCGTCGGGTTAGCAATTCGGTGAAAAAAAAATTAGTCTCAAGGGATGAGCAGTGTTGTGCTACAAAGACATACAGACAAAAGCTGTGCAAGGCGTAGCATTACAGAAAATTAGGGGCGTTCCCTACGTCAAAGCTTAAGTACGTGCTGAGATGACATAGTAAAACACTCCTTGAGCCTAATCTGCCGCGGTCGATCGCACTTCTGTCAGAATAAATGTCTTCTTCGTTCTTGTGTGGGTAATTCACATGGAAGTACAGCGCTAGCGCTGATTAGTAAATCAGCACTCTTGTGCTCCGTGAGGCAAGACAGTGGGCGGATATGAGCATGGTAAGGTCGTGCCAGAGGGGATGTGTGTGGAGAGTTTTTCTGATTCAGCCAGGTCAAGGTTCGTGTCCGACATTTCATCAAAACTAATATAAAGCTTTGCATCCCATTACCCTCGTGGATACCACCTATTTTCCCTCTCTTTTGACATTCTTTTAATCCCGAGGGCAACTTTAGCCGTTTGCCTCTTTATTCGACGACCAGCACCTCCTCCCTCCCCCGCGCTGGCCAGTCGTCCATCTATCCATTCTCCTTCCTTTTTTTCCTCCGCCCTAATCCAGCACAGTCTTTCTTCGATCCCATTCCCCCCTCCTCACTATGCCTGAAGAGCACGAGCACCAGGCGCTCGCAACCCATGGCGATCAGGGGAGTGATAACAGCACCAATAACCTTGCACACCAGCATCACGAGTCCAGCATCAGCGACAATGTCATGGAAGAATACTCAGAAAAGCCACCACCACCACCACCGAAGCGATTCTACAAAAACAAAAAATACTGGATTGTCTGCTCGATCTTGACCGCTATCATCGTGGTCGTGGTCGTGCTTCTGATTGTCTTTGTCTTCTTCCCCATGATCGCTCAGGCGTTGATGAACCAATCTGGCATCGATGTTCAGGGCGCCCAGATCACCTTCAACAACCCCGACAACCTCTCAAAGCGCGATGGCGAGACCATTAACCTCAACGAGACCTTCACCATGTCCATGAAGAGTCAGTTGCAGAACACCGGTCCGTTCGCGGCTAGTCTCAAGTTTTACAACCCTATCAACGTCTACTACAACGATACCTTGCTCGGTAACATCACGCTTCCCGACGGCAGCATCTCGGGCGGCTCCGGCCAACTCGATGCGGTCACGCCTTTCCAGATCCAGAACACCAGCTTCTTTGCTGAATACGCAAAGGACATGTTGGCTCAGGATACCTTCAATTGGCGCCTGAAGGGCAAGCTTGATATCACTGCTCTGACGAGGTATGTAAAATGACTCTGTCCTTGTCATGAATAAGTTGACTCATTTTCTCTTCAGAACGGCTACTGTTGATTTGGACAAGATTGTCACCATCAAGGGTAAGTAGTACTTAGCAATAACAGCAAGTCATTTTATTTTCCCTAAAAAGGAACACGATGCTAACCTTAATTCTATAATGAATAGGTATGGGTGGTTTTCCCCAGGTTAAAATCACTTCGTTCCAGCTGCCCGCCGATGACCCGAACGGCGGTATCCAGGTTGAGCTTGGCACCAAGCTGACCAGCCCATCGCCTATCAGCGTCCAGCTTGGTACCATTAAACTGGCAATTGCCTACGACGGTGTCAACCTTGGTCAAGTGGCTTCTGAGAACATTACGCTGCAGGAGGGTGACAACGATATCTTGCTCAAGGGCACGCTTGTTCCCCAGACCGACCCCGACTCGCTCACCAAGGTGGGCAACCTGTTCACCAACTATGTTTCGGGCAAGACTTCGAACACGACTGCCACCGGTATCTCTGCTGCCCCCAACGGCAATGACAACATTGGTTGGCTCTCGCAGGGTTTCCAATCCGTTCAGCTGCACGTTGGTCTTGGTGCCGGTGCGCCTCTCGACATCATCAAGTCCGTCAAACTCGGTTACATTGACCTGGGTTTCAATAGCCAGACGCCCTACGCGCCTTCGCTCACGGCTCCCAGCGTCGTTGCTGGCTTCCAGATTCCCTTTGGCTTCTCGCTCAACATTTACCAAGTCGCCCAGAACCTTTACATGGGCAACAATGGCACCGGAAACTTTGCGTCTATTTCTGCGCCATTCGTTGACTCGCAGTGCAACCAGCAGGCCGGCACGCTTGGCTTCCCGATGAACAACGACCTCATTAAGGTCGTCGACGGCCAAGAGAGCATGTTTGACGACTACACTTACTCGCTGACCGCTCAGGAGACGTACTCCTTCCAGGTGCGCGGTGAGGCCACCACCAAGGTTACGACCCCCATTGGCAACCTCACCATGGGTGGTATCATGCTCAACGTTCCTACCAGTCTGCAGGGCATGCAGTGGCTCAACAACACGCCCACAGTGATCCACAGCATTGACGTCTATGGCGGCACGCAGCAGTACATGGAGCTCTCGATCAACACGACCATGGGCAACCCGTCTGACTTCTCCATTTCGATCGGTGACGTCCACTTTGACATGCAGTCGGGCGGCGTCAGTCTGGGCAGCATCTTGCTGAACAACCTGACCATGCAGCGCGGCTCCAACAATGTCATTGCTCTCGCCACGTTCGATCCCAAGAGCTCCTCGACCGGCCAGAACCTGCTCAGCACCTTTGTCATGGGCCAGAACAACAGCGTCCAGATTAAGGGCTTTGACCAGACCACGGCGATCAAGTCGCTGACCAAGGGCCTCAGCCAGATCTCGATCGGCTCGACGCTGCCTGGTCTCCCGAACCCTCTCATCCAGAGCACCAAGCTGACCGTCCTCGACAACTCGATCCAGACCAGCGTCGTCGACGTCCAGGTCACGATTGCCAACCCGTTCACCTGCCCGCTTGGTATTACGTCCGTCAAGTCGGCCGCGACCTACAACGGCATGCCCGTTGGCAACATTGACCAGAACACTAACATCAACGTGCCTGGTCATGCCTCGGTCTTGACCCAGTCGCTGCAGATGAAGATGAACCTGGAACCCGCTGCTGTGGCCCTGCTCCTGCGCGACCTCGCTGTCAAGGCTAACCTCGACACCCGCCCGCTCGATGCCCTTCTCGGCATGGGTGGCTTCCATGTCCAGGGTCAGCAGAGCGTCTCGGCCGACCCCAGCCTGTTTGAGAACTTCAATGTGTCGGAGTACACCATGACGGCCATGAAGAAACTCACTGTCGACCTCCAGCTCGCCTCGGGCACGACCATGGGCGACTACGTGAACACGATGCAATTTGCTCAGAGCAACGTGACGACCCAGACCGACGAGACCGTGACCAAGCTGATCCCTGTTGTTGGCCAGCCCATCGTGCAGCAGATCGTCGATGGATCCAACCTGTCCTTCGAGACCATTACGCTGTCTAACCCGACCGATTCGAGCTTCACCGTCCAGATGGTGGGTGCGATCAACAACACCGGCCCCATGTCGGCTGCGATCAGCTTCCCCAAGCCGCTCACCGTCGCCTGGGAAGGTACCGTCCTTGGCCAGGTCTCGATGCCTACCATCAACACCCAGCCCAACGTCGGCGCCAAGTTCAATGTCACTGGCGGCTTCACCATTGCTGACCAGAACGTGATGGGCAACTTCTCCGCCTATTTGATCAACAGCGAGAACTTTGTCTGGAACATCTACACCAACTCGGTCGCTGTCGATGCCATTGGCTACAACTTCACCAACATTAGCATGAACAAGTTTGTCACGCTCGACGGTGCGCAAGGCTTCAAGGACTGTGTCCAGATCCCTGGCTTCGACCTGCCCTCGAACGACCCCGCCGGTGGTATCACCCTGACCATGCAGTCCATCATCAAGAACCCCTCGCAGATCGGTTTCTCGTTGGGCGGCGCTGGCTTTGCCTCGTTCTTTGACGACCAGCAGATTGCCGAGCTTGCTTCGAACGGTCCGGCCATTTTCCCTGCCAAGGGCTCCAACCTGATCAACATGAAGGGCCGCCTGATCCCGCAGACCACAGACGAGGGCCTCAAGGCCATCACCGAGGTGTTTGAGAACTACCTCAATGCCATGAACTCCTCCTTGACTGTCAAGGGTGTGTCCGGCTCGGGTCCCAACGGCCAAGTCGGCTGGCTCACGACCGGTTTCAAGAGCATTAACATTGCCAATGTCTCCTTGCCTGGTCCTGCCCAGAAGCCTGAGCTGATCCCGGCCATCACCATGAAGCAGCTCGAGATGGACTTCACCAAGGATGCCTATGCTCCCATCATGTCCTCCGAAGACGTCGAGGCCCAGCTCAAGAATCCATTTGGTTTCCCTCTCGGTGTCTCTTCCCTCAATATGAATGTCGAGTCCTCGTACGAGAACAAGAGCACGGCCACACTCAAGGTGCCCGATGTGCCTTCCACCACCAATCTTCAGACCGAGTTGGTGACAACCGCGTTCAAGGACCTGCCTTTCAATGTCTTGGACAATGCCCACGAGACCTTCAACCAGTTCGTCAAGGCCCTCACCTCAACCGCCAATGTGACCTTTGGCTTGGCTGGCGAGGCCAACTCGGTTGCTGAGACCGCCGTCGGTCAGCTTCAGCTTAAGAATATCTCTTATGATGTGCAGTCCCCTCTTGCTGGTAAGTTGATTTTTTCACTCCCGCTATTCTCGTGATGACTCATTGACATTTGTCTTAGGTTTCAACAACTTCAACGGTATCAACAACATTGTGGAACACGCTGTCTCGGGTGGTACCAAGGACGTAAGTTACATAAATATGCATTCACGTCAGTCCCACTCAATCTTTCCCTTTCTTTTTTCAGTACATCGAAGTGACCCTCAAGGTCGAGTTCCCCAACCCGTCCAACATCACCATCCATGTCGGCAACCTGAACTTCGAGTCACTGTGGAACGAGAAGAATGCCAACATTGGTGCTGTCTACATTGATGATATGACTATCGTACCTGGCAACAACACGTTCACGGCCATCATGCACCTGATGACGCCCCAAAACAAGGAGCTCGCGAACATGATGGTCTCCAACTACATGACCCAGGCTCAGGTGCCGCTGACCATTCTCGGCACCAAGAACTCGACCGAGATCCCATCGCTCCAGGAGGGTCTTGAAACCGTCAAGCTGGCGTCGAGCATTACTGGTATCAACCGCACCCTGGTGGCCAAGACCGAGGTGCAGGCCAAGGCATCCGTCGTCCTGACCAAGAAGGCTGAGACTTGGGTCACGCTCTATAACCCGATGAAGACCTCTTACACTCTGCGCAAGATCAAGACGGATATTACGAACCGCAACGACGGCAAGCCGTACAAGATGGGCACGATCGACTACACGCTGCCCAGCCCGATCACAGTCAAGCCCGGTGAGCAGGTCCGTACCGACGCCTGGCCGGTCGACGTTGACGCCAACGCGATTGAGCTTCTTGGCTTGATCGGCAACGGTGAGCTCTCGATCGACTTGCAGAACAATATCACGACGACTGTCGGTGACGATCCTGATAATGGCTACGAGACGTACTTCTACTACTATCAGGACGCAGTGCCCTGTATGCTCGATATCACCCTCCTCGGTCTCCATCTGCCCAACGACGAGGGCTACAAGGAGGGCGAGAACTCGACGTCGACTTCGCCCGTCAAGTCTGCGGCCTCGTCGGTCGGCAGTTCCGTTGCTTCCGCAGGCAATGATGTCAAGTCTGCTGTTTCCTCCACTGGCGCCAAAGCGACATCTGCCCTTGGTGGCCTCCTCTAAACTGTAGTATTGTATCCTTCATTTAACATGCACCATCCTCCCCCTTCCCCTTCTGATACACTCACCTCCTTACACACACACACAATCACGTTTTCTACACTATATGCTGCCACCATAAGCACATATTGAGTTAATCATTATTAAAATCTCTTTCTTGTTGTACGTTTATTTATATCCATTTACTTAAAAATCGTTTGCCTGTAAAAAAAAAAACAAGTGTTCCCAATGTGAAAATGTGATTGATTCCATCTGCAGTGGCGTGAGCCACGTGAAAGTAACTTGTCTGCTCAGCCTCCTGTTTCGCGCGCGCGTAATCACCCAGATTTGGCAGATGGAGAAGAGAGAGAGTCATCGACTTTTCTTGGGCATGCATAGCCACACACACACATACACACATACATGACCCAAAATGAAAAATAATATCCTGACAATAAGAGTAATGGAAGATAAGGAATGACGAGCTGATGCTTTGGTATCTTTTTGTATAATTCTGTGTGCTAACTTGTAGCTGTACTGCTGCACTTTTTGTATCATATACGTAGAGTGGATGAAATAGAGCGTATGTAAGCGGGAAGGTGTGAGTTTAGTTGTGCTGGGTCTGTACCAAGAGAAAAATGAGCGAAGGTGAGCGGAATTCATAACCTATTTTAAGGTTTTTTGTGTTTTTCTTTTTTACCTGTGTACCGACAATGGA
The DNA here is from genome assembly GCA_000697355.1 of Syncephalastrum monosporum B8922. NCBI lineage: Eukaryota > Fungi > Mucoromycota > Mucoromycetes > Mucorales > Syncephalastraceae > Syncephalastrum > Syncephalastrum monosporum. Next base: position 209,652 of record JNEN01001214.1, on the reverse strand, counting down.
GCCTGAAAGAAAAAAGAAAAGATTAGAAACGAAAAGCAAGCGAGTGAGCGAGAGAGAACGAAGCGAAAGTCAATGTTAAAGATAGGAAAAAAGGGGCATAAACGTGAGACTATAATGAATTACGTACCAATGATAATGGCGAGGATAACAATGATGGTGACGGCAATAATGATTTTCCACTTGAGGTCCTTCCACCACATCCGCTTGCGGACCTGGTTGGCACCGCGACGGAAGTGGGTTGCGGTCGACTGCAGGTCCTCTAAAGAAAACGAGAGCATGAAGCCATTGGTATATATAGACGGACATAAAAATACAAAACACCTTACGGATAACTTACCGGTCTTGCCTCGCAGGTCGTCGATACGCTCACCACGCTTCATGACCTGGTCAATGTTGTCTTGCATGATGCCGACGACTTCATTGACCTGAGCCTGAACGCGGGCGGTCTTGTTATCAGGGGCGCCTTGGCTCTTTTGCTGGGAGTTGGGAATGTAAGGGTCGTAAGGAGCCGACCTGTCAATTCATAGTGTATCTGTTATAGTGAGGTCGACACTAAACGCTAAAAGGCACACTTGCATTTTACGGTATTTTTTTGTAATTTATTTCGGAGGTGAGAAAGAAAAAGAGAGCGAAAAAGTGAAAAGCGCGAGCCGAGACTGCCGAGTGTTGTCTGCGAAAGTGAGGGAAGTGGGAAAATGGGAAGGGGGCGAATTTCTCCAAATGATTGGGGTCGCAGTCTCAAATTCACAAAAAACATCGCAATTCATGTCTCGTAACCTTGTTGTTTTCCGGCTTCTTTTTTTTTTTTTTTTTCCCTCTTCACTGTGCGAGGCGTCACATCACATCACCCTCTTGTATCCTCTCACTCTCTTACTCTCTGTTTCTCACTAACAATAAAACTGTGCACACACACAAAGGCACACACACGCACAAAGGCACACACACACACACACATACACATACATACATACATATCTAGCCTATAGAAAGAAGAAGAGTTAAAGTCAAAAAGAGAACTCAACCAAGTACATACACACACACAAGGAAAAAAGAGAAGAAAAAGAACAGAAAAAAAATATCAAGTCCCTTTTGGTTTTGTTGGTTCTCTTCTTTCTTGACTTGCACAGAGAATGTCCTTACCCAACATGTCCAATGTGCCCCATCCCGAAGCAAGCCAAATGAACGTGCGGCCTCCACCTCAACAACAACAGCAGCAGCAGCAACAGCAGCGATTGGATCCGGAAATGGCCAGACGCAACTACCAGAGGGCTTTGTCCGAGTTGACATTCAACAGTAAGCCAATCATCACCAACCTCACCATTCTCGCCCAAGAAAACCATCACGCCGCTCCCCTGCTTGTCAGTGAGATTGAGCGTCAAATCAAGAGTGTAAGCCTGAATGGAACTCTGAAGACCGAGTTTCAGTACTCACGTCATGTCGCTTCCTATTGTGTTTTCTCTTGCAGAATGCCCCCGATCAAAAGCTGCCTGTCATGTACTTGATTGACTCGATCTGCAAGAATGTGGGCGGCGTCTACATCAACTGCTTTGCGCGCAATATCGTGAATATCTACATGGACGCCTACACATCGACGGTGGTGAACACACGGCCCAACTTTGAGCGCCTCTTACAGACGTGGAAGAACGGTATGCCCAATGGCGCGCCTGTCTTTCAGCGCCATGTCATAGACCAGATAGAGCGATCCATTCGTTTCATCCGTGACCAACAACAGTCGCACCATCCTCAGCAGCGTCCATTACCACCGCAGCAGCATTCACCAATGAATAACCAAAACAGCCCACGACAAAGGCCTCCTCCATCCGCCCAGCGCTTCCGTCCCCCACCACCGAATGCCTCTCCGCGCAACCAGCAGATTCACGTCAATCCCAATTTTGTTCCCAGAGGGGTATGTCAATGCAATTATACTAGAAAAGCACTCATCTCATATCCATATCTGCGTCTTGGCAGCAACGTGATCCACGCGATCCGCGCGATCCCCGAGGTCGAGGTGCGCCGCATTACAAGTCGCCACCGCCTCCAACGCCGCCAACACAACAACAACAACAACAGCAGCAGCCGCCTCCTGTATCGATGCCATCTCCCTCGGGCGACGTGGTGTCCAGGTTGCAATCGTTGCTGCCCGGGCAACATGGGGCGCCACCCCCCACAGGGGATAACCCGGTATCTCAACTCATTGGCCAGGTACGTCCTTTGTCGCGTTGCGAATCTTGAGCTCACCAGTTCATCATCATGACTTTCATTATCATTATCATTATCATTTTAATCATCATGGATCATTATTCTTGTTCAGATCTCCACCATGTTACCAACATTACCAAGCGCACAAGCCTCTGTTATTCAGCAATACCTTTCACAGATCTCCACCCCTGCTGCGAACGCGTCTCCTCCCGCGCCTCCATCCGCGTCTGTCCCTCCTCCTGTCGTATCGCCACAGCTCAACGTGGGCCGGCTTTCGCATCCACCCAATCCGACGGAGCCCGTCATGACTTTACCTGCGTCTGCCCCGCCTGTGATTCCAGCAGCACCCACGACGCCTGCGGTGCCCGTTGTGCCCGCAGTACCCGCAGCACCCGCAGGACCTGCAGCACCCTCGAGCGGCGTGGTGGATCCGACCGAATTGCTGAAGAATCTGACATCGTTGGGCATTCTTAACCCGGGAAATGGAAGCAATGCCAATCCATCCACACCGCCGAGCACGCACACGCCGCCCGCAACAGTACCAACAGCAGCGGGACCGCCAGGAGAAGGATCCCCGTCGAGCGGACAGTATGATCTGGCCAGTTTCCGTCTGGAGAGCAAAGACCTCCAAATGTGTGTAGATATAATAAGACTCTGTGATGATGAGGACAATGTGACTGATAAATACAAAAGAGAACGGCCGGGTGCTGTTGAGCTGCTGTACTCGGGGCTGCCATTGCAGTGCAAGCAATGCGGCTTCCGGTATCCAGCCACGCCCGAAGGACAGGATAGGATGGACGCCCATCTGGATTCTCATTTTAGGCAGAACCGACGGACGAAGGAGCGTGTGAAGCGCGGTCTCTCCCGATCATGGTTTGTTACAGAGGAGGAGTGGATTTCGGGTTCAGGAGGGGAAACGACGAGTCACCAAGGTGAGTTTTGTTCTTTTATCTTTGCATGGTTCTCTTTTCTTCTCTTTTCTTGTTCTTCTTGCTTTGATATCGGTAGAATATATGTCCTGAATCCTATCGCTCTTATTTTTTTTTTTCTGCCTTAGCTCCCGCCTTCTTGAATGAACAAGCACCTGCAGACGTGAGCACAGAAAACCCCGATGAATATATGGTAGTGAAACCGAATGAGGACAGCCAAAAGGCATGTTCTATTTGCGGTGAACGCTTTGTTGAGATCTGGAATGACGATGAGGAGGAGTGGATGTACAAGAATGCCGTGTTGGTGAATGAAACCATATACCATGCCACCTGTCATGCCGATGCCATCAAGAGTGGCTCCTTCCACGACGAACCCATGCCCGATGTCAATTCGCCTGCTGCGCAGAAACGGAAAGCGGAAGAGCAAGACGAGGTAAATACCAGAGAAGAAACATGCTTTTCATTTGGACGCTTTAATAATGCAAAATTTAAAAATGTGTGTGTGTGTGTGTGTGTGTAGGGTACGGACACCAAGATGGCACGCATCGCGTAAATACAAGGGAGGAGGATATCAAGACAACAAGAGATGAACAACGATAATAATAAAAAGGAAAAACAATGGAAAGATAGATATAAGGGCCGCGGGGGTTGGTGGTTGAGTATGTGCATGGACGATGGTTGAATTAGAGGTAAATGCGGCGCAAATCGGCAGGTGTTGTGATTTTCTGGCATTGAGGGCATAGCTTCTTGGTGCCCAAGGTCTGGAGCCAGCAGCGCTCGCAGTGAACATGCCAACACACGATCGATGTGAGGGGCGTTGTGTAAGGCTCGAGGCAGATGAGGCAGCGTGGGATGGATCTCGAGGCGGTCTCGAGCTGGTGGATGCGTGCTTTGAGTGAATCGAGCACAAGCGAGGATGGGTTATTTGGCGATGCTCCCGTAAAGACAGGCATGTGTTCTTCTTCATGATCATCGCCTTCTTCAGTCACGTTCAAGTCGTCGTCGTCGTCTCCGTCTTGCCGTACGAGATCCTGCTCGTTATATTGACTCTCGCCATACGCCTCGTCTTCCTCTTCCACGTCGACCTCTTCGTCTTCTTCCTCTTTACGCGTCGTTGCAAATCCTGCGCCACTGTATCCGCCTTCCATCAAGGCCGAAGCGCGCACGCGTGTCTGTCCGGCCCATTCGTACTCGTCCCAAGACCCTGCCTGCTGCTGCTGCTGCTCTTGTTGTTGCTGCTGCTGGGCTTCGTTTTCGGACTGGCGTATCAAGCATTGATCGATGTGGAGATTCACAGCATCCGAATCGCCTATCAGAGCCTCACTGCAGATCGGACATAGCTGGATGCCCTCACTCAGCGGGGCCTGTGCTGCTGCTGCTGCTGCTCCTGTTACTCCTGCTGCTGATGAGGTGGGGCCCGTTTCGTTCATGCACTGCAGCGTGTCGGCCCGCAGCTGCCGGTTCTTTTGGATCCGCTCCAGCCGTTCCTCGTACGCCGAGCGCTTCGTGCGTCGTCCTTCCAGTTGCTGTCGCGCCAGCATGGCCGCACCGCGTTTTTTACCCTTCTCCGGGACACTACGTGCCATCTTAGAGACGCCATGAAAGTGACATTACCGCTTCCATTTCATTTTACCTTGCGGTAACATCCACCCGGCCTAATTCGTACTGGTAATGCACAGGCCATTGCCCCGGATCAATCCGCTCTTGACACACTGGACACGCAGGAAAGTCCCGCCGAGCTAACACGAAGCAGGAATAAGCTCACGGTTGACTTTTTTTCTTTCCGTCTACGTGTCTACCTCGTTTGCCGTTGTTGTCGACAAGGGCCTCGAGCTCTCGTTTCGGCACAGTCCGTTTCCGTCTAACATGGTGAATGAGCGAAAAATGAAAACGGTGCTTTGCGCTGAATTTCTCGAATGCTCACGGTCGTTTAGGGCTGCCAGAAGGGTCTGGTGATAATGACATGGCGCGCGGGGGCCGGTTTGAGGATGGTTGGAAGCGTTCTTTTACTTGGATTCATCCATCCTTCCTTCCTTGAGGAATGGGGTTCCCAAATGAGGAGATCGGCGTTTGAATTGGAAAAAGTGGGTGTTCATGTGTGTGATGATGGTATGACGGCTGTCAAAAACCAAAAACAAAAAAAAAAGACATTACTAGGCGCTATACAGGAGATGAAAGGGTATCTATATACATAAAGTAGCAAGGTTACGCGATTGGGACCGCAGGGCTGAGAACACACGTGTGGCCACATCCGGAGGCACACAGCGTCTCTGTCTTGAACCATTCCTGGAGATGGTCAAGGTGGCCGCCATGGTTACAGCCTTGACACCAGACGTACATCCCACGCACCGTTTGGTGGCAGAGCGTGCATGTGTTGAGGAGACGGTGGCACTTGTCGCAGGCCCACGAACCTTGGCTACTGCCGATGACCAATTTGAAGCAGTTGTTGCAGGCGATATTGATCGTTGTTGCATTCTAGTGATCCATATCTTAGCGAGTGCTCTACCCCTTATTATTAAGCGCATTACCTCGTTCAATTCTCGTATCCGTGGGACAGGACACGCGTTGATGATGGCAGTCGCTGTTGTCCATAGTTTGAACCTGTGTAGCAAGTCTAAAGGGGAGGCGTGAGCTTGCATGGACCGTCATGTGTTGTCTTCACTTACCCAGGTAGGACGTGAACCAATCCTCGAGTCGCGTCTGCGGTACGTTCAAGTATTTTTGCAGCACCAAGTAGAGGGTGACGCACATCTGGACATCGCCTTGTTCCGTATAATAGTCCAGTAGATCCATTACGACGTTCTCGTGCTGCCAAGCAGGATACAGCGGTTTTACAGACGTGTCATTTCCTTCCTCTTTTTCCTGTTCTTTAGCATAGTCGTCGGCGTCCTCATCTTCATCCTCTTGCATCAAGAGCGCCACGATCTCCCATGTCTGTGCTGTCCGGTACCGTCCCACCTTCCAAGCAAGCTAAACAAACAACGTGTGAGAGCCTCGGTAGTGTCTTTCAGACTTGTCCCTCCTTTCTTCTCGTCTTTTTTGCTTACATGGCTGTTCCGAGCGCATGAATCGAGGCCCGAGATCTCATATTTCTCTGCGAGGACCGAGAATGCCTCAAAATCAAACAGAGGCAAGTGCGCGACACCGCAGGTCTGTGGCGGGATGTACTGGACCGCTTCTTCTTCGATCAATAGCTTGCTCGCTTTTTTCCATTTTTTTGACATAAAGTTGGTTGGCGGCTTTGGCAGGATCGTCTCGTCCACAAAATGGTCGCGCGAGCTCTTGTCGATCGCAAAAGCAAGGTCACCCTGAATATTCCAGCCCATGCCGTTGCGCCGCAACAGGTTGATCGGTCGGTAGGCATGATCGATTTCCTGGCGAATGAACGTCTTGTCCTTGGAGCACGAGTAGAGCACGTCCGAATTAAGCCACGCAAAGCTCGAGGGCGTGGTGTCATGCCAGTCAAAGGCGTATTTCGCAATGTGCGGGCGCCGTACGTCCCAGACATGGATGCGGCTATCCGAGAGCAATGCGCTCGATGTGATCTCGTCGTCGTGACCGGGCCGCCACTGCGCGCGAGCGACGGAGTTGATCGTGCGGATGGTATAGAGCGGCCGGCGGCTGTCAACGCTCATGTCCCAAACCTTGATCGTCTTGTCACGGCCACCGCTGGCCACGAGACGGCCGGCCGGATGCCAGTCCACGGTGAGACACGGTCCATTGTGGGCCGAGACCTTGCGGTCATACAACGCCTTGGGATTGCGCATGTCCCACTTTTGGATCGTGCCCGTCTCGAAGGCGGCTGCAAACTCGTGGTGCAGGATCGGGTTGAACTGCGCGTCGCGTACCGCTTCGGATTTGCCGTCAAACTTGTAGCGTGCCCCGCCCTTGGGGTCGCGCAGATCCCAGCACTTCATGCTGCCGTCTTGCGAGGCCGAGAGCAGCACGTTGCCGTTCTCGGGCTGGAAGCAGACGCGGTTCACCGCACGTGTGTGCTCGCTGATCACACGATCTGACAAAAAGACACCTTCAGCGCCCAGGTTCATGCGAAAACATCGCCTTTTTGCTCCATTTTTTTTTGTTTTACCTGCTTTGCGTCCGACCTTGTTGAGATCCCAGATAATGATGGCGCCGTTCGTCGCGGCGGTCGCCACCTTGTTGCGCGTCGCTATGGACCGAGTCAGATCCATACACACACCCCATCCTCTTATTCCTTCTGTTTGGTTACCATTATTGCCCCATTTGACGTCATTGCTGCTGTAGTTGAGGTTCAAGTGGCTGCCTGCGCGAAGGTTCATGACCTCGTGTACCTCTGACTGAGTGACAGCCAAGATCTTGAGCACTGCCCAGTCGAATGTATGAATAGGTGAAGCACGCGTATTCCCTGTGGTATACCTTCTCTGCCAGCAACCGCCACGGATTCGCCGTCTGGGGAAATGCACAAGGCTGTCAAGGTGCCCGAAACGCGGTGCCGAACAAGACCCGATGCGGTTATGTCATTGTTGTCATTATAATTGCTGTTGCTGTTATTGTTGTTGTACTGGGGTGTTCCACTGGCATCCGAGGAAAGTTTAGCAGCAGCATACATTCCTGCCTGCGACACGATGCGCTGCATTCGACCACCACCACCACTACCACCTCCTGCTCCTCCTCCTACTGCTGTCGCCGCCGCTGCCGCTGCTCCTCCTGCTCCTGCACCTGTTCCTCCGGACCCTGACCCAGACGGTGGCCCTCGACTTTTGCTCATGCCGGAAGGTTTGTGTCGGTCTAAAAACGAGCTTGCAGACAATCAAAGAGAAAAAAAAAGTCCGCTACACTTTTCATCTCTCTTAATACAGAATGTGCTCTATTTCCATGACATGATATAACAATCATTGTACTAACGCCAAGGTTTCCTCAAAGCACATAACGAAAACCAGGATGACGATCGTAAAGGTGCGCCGCCGCCTCTTCGCTCAACTTGATGTCCTCCGGTGGTCCATACTCCCGCTCACGTCGCGCATTCTCGCACGCCAACTTGTACCGCTGAAACATGACAGAACAAAAAGACAGCGCGACGAAGCACAGCGAAATGCCGTGGCCAAGCCGATAGTCAGGAGCGTCCTCGGTCCGGTAAATCTGTGTTCCCACAATGGAGGCCGCCTATCACCTGTTCATTCGTACCTTATTGCGACCAACGTCTCTCTCTCTCTCTCTGTCTCTGTCTCTGTCTCTCTGTCTCTGTCTCTCTGTCTCTGTCTCTCTGTCTCTGTCTCTGTCTCTCTGATATCATTTACCTGTGCGGCCGAGTTAGCAACCGCAAGCGTCACACCGCGTTTGATATGTCCCACTGTGTTGTTGCTGAGCCAGGTAATAGCCTATCGGTCTTTCAATGGCATGCGGGGGCGATACTGTCTTCACTTACCAGTGGAACGCTTGGGAATACCCCGCAGGCAACCAGGATCGCACCGAGGTATTGCAAAGGTTGGTATTCGCCAATCAAGAGAAACACGTACCCTGTAACGGCCAAGCCAAGCGTCACCCCCATCATGTAGCCTCGCTGCATGAGGCGGTCAGAGTACCGTGCAGAAACCTGCATGAAAGCAGCAATTAAAATAAACAATACGCACCTCCCCCCACCCGTTTGTGATTTCACTTACAACAACGGAAAGACACCCTAAGACATAGGGCGGGACGGTCAACAACTGGGCTTGCAAAGCTTGAAAGCCCATGGCATGGACAATCGTAGGTAAAAAGATGCTGTAGGACGAGACGCAGGTGACAATGCCGACGTAAATTACCATATACCGCCATGTATTCCAGTCTTGCAAGCTCGCCAGCAGCTGGTGCTTGCTGAAGCCGTCGTCGTCCGCGCTGTGAGTGGACTGCATTCGCTGCACCGCCACATGCTTCTCATCCGGTGTGAGGAAATGCCTACTGGCAGTCTTGGGGCTTCTTCCAGGTCAGTCATGCCATGCATCTGTTGCTGATAAGAGTGCTTACTAATTCGGCAAAAGCAAAAGGCAGAGAAAGCCTAGGCACACGGTCGGCAGGCCTTCAATGATGAACAGCCAACGCCAGGATTCCAGACCAAGCACCCCACTCAAATGTCCTATGACAGCCCATGCGAGCACACCACCAAAGGCACCCGCGACGGTGGAAGCCGCATAAAAGATGGCATTCTATCGTAATTATCATTGATATTAATAATTTCATGCGAGCACAAGCAGAGAGCGCTTACGCGGGATCCAAGCTCGTTGGGCATATACCAAAAGCTCAAATACACAGGCAGGCACGGCGCCATGAAAGATTCACTAATGCCCAAGAAAGCACGGGCTTTGCAAGATGCATATGTAAGGACGATACTTTTATCTTTACGGATCAGGCTCAGTGTGCATATGTACATACCCACCATCAGACCAGCATAATTGTGTGTTGCCGCCATACTGGCAAAGTAAGATGATGCAGATAATGACGTATCGATTTGTATATCAGTTATGCATCAACGCATTGAAGCGTCACCGCTTGGCATTTACCTCGTCGAGCATGCTCCCTACGGAGATATACACAGAAAGGACGAAATTGTTACCAAACGATGAGAAGGGGGCGGGGTGCTACCATCGCAAGGGATAATGAAAAGGACCTACCCACGCCAGCGCAGAGAAGCCAAACCATATCGAAGGCGAGAAGCTGCCTGCTGTGAGTGATCTGCAAGAGCGTTGAGTCAACTTACATTTTAAGCCCAATGTTGCTAGGGATTTGAAATAAGACATAGCCTTGTTGATTCCATGATGAGTTCATAGAACACACATATCTTCGTTTCACACACCTCCGCGTACTTACCGACAAAAAAAATCGAGAGCACATTGTAAAACTCGCTGCCGACCAAGCCGAGGTCTTGTTCGAGGCCACCTAGGCGAGCATTGCCGATGTTTCCCTATATAAAAAAAAAAAAAGAAAAGAAAGACCCCAACATGCAGGTTGGTGCAAGTGTCTCCTTAAACGTGGCGTTTGACATACCCGGTCCAAGGATGAAAAGAGATACAAAATGGTCGCGAACGGCAAGACACTTTTGAATGCGCGACAGGTACAGTGTGAGGTTCATATTATGTGTCCACCGATAATTACATGTCAAGTGTATGGGTCTCTGTGTATATGTACCTGAGATCCAGCTTCCAGACGACTCGCCGCGCTATCTGCTCATCTTCTTTTGAGGAGCCGAGACTACTCGGATCAACCGCAATCGGTGACTGGTCCTCTACATGATCCATGACGTCCAAGAAAGAACCGTCTGTCGATTGAGACGGATACTTTTTATGCTTTTCAGACATGAAGAGCGATAAAGAAAAAAAAAAAGGAAACAAGAGAAGAAAGCAAAAACAAAAGAGAACAAAACAAGTGAAGAGGACTAAAAGTCTGAACAGTGCGTCAGGGATAGTGCCGTAGGGGGGGGGGAGGGCTTTCGCAGGTTGCATTGGAAAACTCCTGGTGTGTTTACCATGCAAGGAAAGTTTTCATGGAATGCACCATGATAGCAAAACACCAAGCTGTGCATGTTTTTCCTTCTTTTCACAACATCCAATGTTTTCACTTCGCCTCGGCTGTGGCATGAGGTCATGTGCATATCGGTGCCATAAAAGGACACGGCTTATGCGAATGGCTCCAGGGCATTGTGTGCCATGCCAAAATCTGGTGTTACGTTGCCACTTCAAGGGCGTGCGTGTTCTCTCGACCCTGATTGGATCCATTCCTCTCACGCGATGCCATCGCGACCGCTCGTGGGATGATACAAGATCGTTCAATGTGCCTCCATCTTGTGTACGTCACCTCGACGGAACACATGATAGGTTATATAAAGTTTTCACAAGACGAATTATTGGTAAAACGAAAAAGAAGAAAAAAAAAAAGAAAGGGGATCAACAAGATATAGAATGCAAATGAGGAAGGTGTCGCGTCTGTGCGTCTGTGTGTGTGTGCTGTGTGTTTGTGCTTGTGCGTGTGTTTATGGCGTGCGAGTGCTGGTGCATAATAATAGTTGTAATGGGTCGTAAGTAAGATACGGTGTTGGTCGGTGCGTGAATGGAGAGTTAAGTGCGTGCGTGTGAGGTGCGAATGGACGTGTGTGTATGTGTGTGTGTGTGTGTGGATATTGTGCGAGCGTGAGTCGGTGGGTAAGCGTTTGCGTGTGGGAAAGCAGAGAGAAGGTTATCAGAGATCACCATCTTCGGACATCTGTCTCTCCATGCTCTCATGACGCAGATTGTACGCTTCGGCTATCGTCTAGATAACGCGCAGCATAAGCATAACGGAAACGTCAAGAGAACCATGGATACTTACTCGATGCATGTCCATGAAAGGTAATCGGAGCAGCATGGTCCGGATCTCCGACTGCTCGAGATCCTCCAAATTCTCGCGAGCGTTGAGAAGGATAGCTGAATAATCCAATTAATCCAAACGCCGTCGAAAACTTTTTTTAAGAATAGAATCCAACTTACCCAAACACAGGAACGGGTGAAAGTCGAGAAAATCGGGCATAGCAAAGTAGCTATCTGTTTTCCCGATGCGTCTTAGTAACCTCGATCATACAGACTCCCGCGTTTCTCTCTCCAGACTTACCCCACAACCGCACGAGATTCTCAAACTGCATCTCGCGTGCGAGCAAATGCTGTAGCCAGGACGTGACCCATTCGTTCAAATCAACCTCCTCTTCTTCAAAGTAATTGCATCTGACGAGAAATAAAAAAAAAAAAAAAAACATTGTCTCATGAGCCTGAACCCCTCTTTTTTTTTTTTTTTTTGACCGACCGCGACACTTACAGCTCAGGCAAGACATAGCGAAAGAGGGTCATAAACTTGGCGACGTTTTCTTTGATGGTGTGTGTGGTATAGTACTCCTCTAGAAAAGAAGAGGGTAAGAGCAAGAAATTCCCCTTACTACAGAGAAAAGGAAATGGTAGCGCGGCGAATCGACATTACCTAGTGCTTGCATGAGCCGTTCGAAGCAGTGGTAAGCGTCACATTCGGTTTCAAGGACGTAAATGAAGGGAGCACACATCGAGACCATGGCAGGATGGTACTCGACATCCCGGTTGGCGTTCAAGTAAGCCAAGAGGACATTCTCAAAGCGCTCCAGGTAGTGCTTGCCTTCGAGAAGGGGATTCCGGCGCTGGAAACGGGTGACCTCACCGCGAATCCGTTTGGATATCTCTGGATTGGACTTGTCTATTTGTTCATAATCTTCCTTGCGAGCTTTGGAGTTTGTCAGCTCTTTGGCTAGAATATTAACAAGTAGAAGAAAGAAAGAAAGAAGGAGAACAGATATGGATGAGCCAAACCATAAAGGTAAAAGTATACAAGTTTGCATTTACATCGATCGGCCTGTTGGACGCCCAAAAGGTATTTCCAGACTTCCTGAAAAAAGGGTTAAGGGTTGGGCTGGTATGGAAAAAGCGCGCGCGCAACCCACCCCACGCAACTGGTTTGGCACGCCGTGACGCGCGAGTAGCCGCAGTCGCTCCAGATCGACCCACACTTCGGACTGCAGGATTTCGTTGTAATCGTTAAAGTTGGACAATGCCTCATCCTGATCCATGTCCATAGTATTGCTTGAAAGCCTGTCGTTTTGTTGTTTCTGTGCTTGACCCGCAAATGGCGCGAAGGGAGAGACAAGCATGTGAGGAAAGAGAAAGAGATAGAGAAAGAGAGAGGCTGGAGAGAGTTGGAAAGAAACGAGGTAGAGAACCTGACTCCACCCAACCCGAGAGAGTGCAAAAAAAAAAAAAAAAAAAAAGGCAAGTGCGGACAAAAATTAACCGTGCTCTTACCACGGCGAGTGGTGCGATGCGAAGGGCCATGAAAACGAGGGACCTTTCAAACCCCCCAATCCCAAGTTATCCCCAAACTTGTATCTGCCTTTTTTTTTTTTTTGTCTCTTTTGCATCCGCTGACACACGTATTCTTAACTAAAATATAAATGATCGGCATCAACATATCAACCCGTGGTCTGTTTTTATAAGGATATTCTATACCACTTGTCACGGTTGTGGCTATGGCTGTGCCCGTTGTCATGCCACCTTTTTTTTTTCTTCTTTTTCTTACATAGTAACTTTTCTATTATTAATTATAAACGCGTGTTTTTTATATAATATTCTTATATAATACCTTATCCTACAGTATATTACCTAAATGCAACAGTTCGTAGGAGCCCTTCAGGACAGTACAGAAGAAGTGACTTCAAGTTTCGGTAGTAACTGAACAGTTAAATGCATTTTAGCATGTTTGGGGGTGCGTAATATGTTCCCTAATCAAATTTGCGGTCACACGGTTCCAACTCCTAGACTTCCTCTGCTGTTCACTTTACACACATGCAGGTCACTTTGTGCAAATGGTTTCCTCTTTCACTTGCATGCGCTCTGCTCTCGGTTGCACTGTGTTGCACCGTGTTGTCTTGTGCTGTCCTGTGCTGTGTTCTGCAGTGCTCTGCTGTGCTGGCAGTATCGAGGGAGCTCTTCGTCTTAGAGTACAACGACGGTATCGTATCTATTCTCTCTCTCTGTCTCTCTCTGACTCGGGCACGGATGGTCCAGTGCCGACGTAAAAGAGAAATAGGACGGGGGAAGATGAGTGTCGCTCATTGATAGCAGTGAAAGGTGATGGCATGAGTTTTCGGAATATGTACAAAAAGGCGTCTGTGCTGCGTTTTTTTGCTGCGAAGCACAGCGAAGAATGATTCATAGACTTGTGTCGCGTGACAGCATGACGGCACGCGCAGTAGGACTTGCTGGTATTATAATTCAGTGGAACTGAATGCCTGCACACGCACACACACGGCACACACACGCACAACCGATATTTTCTCTTCCTCTTTTCAGCTGTATTTATTATCCTTGAAGTGTCTCTTCTATCTCCTTTTTTCTTCTATTCTACAATCTCCTCTATACACAGTCTAGAAACGCGGTGGCCTGGGTGCCAACTGGAAAATCGCTCAACCATTCTCCCGATTGCTGTTGTCCTCCTCCTCCTCCTCCTGCTCTCTTAGCCCACCCTATTTTTCTTTCTCCCTTTGTTGTCATGTCAACTACAACTACTACCAGTACTGCCACTGCCGCGCCCGATCAACCCACACAGTCTTACAGTGATACCACCAGTAGTTCGCCTTCCACGCCTGTTGGCAGCGAAATAGCCCGGCGACTCTCCAGGTCAACGTCTGCGAGTGCGATTACGACCATGGCCAGTGCGCATGCGCATGACGACCCGATAACACGCACACCTTCCGCCGTTCAAGTCGTCGCTGCCGTCGCTGCGGAACACCCCTCAGACGCTTTTATATGTGAACGACAGCAACACGAAGAACCTATCGATCATTCGACTATACCCCAGCCGACTACTTCAGTCGCAAGCACAGCCGCAAATGCGCTAGATCACACTGCAAGCGATGGTGATGATGATAATGATGATGATAATGATAATGATGAAGAGAACGAGAACGAGAACGAGAACGAGAACGAGAACGAGAACATGAACATGAACATGAACATGGATGCGAACACGAACGAGAATGAGAACGAGGGTGAAAATGACACTGGCCATGGTGGTGACCTGTCAGAAGACATATCTTCATATCCTATCACGCAACCATTCGATGAGGATCATACACATACTGTGGCTACCGCTACTCCTACCATTACTGCGACTGGGGATGGAGATCTTGGTAACGGGAACAGTGTGGGGAATGATAGTGACGGTACAAGCACCCAACATCCTGCAAGCATCCATTCAAGGCACGCGGCAGATCAGGATAACCGAGAAGAATACGAACCAGAAATAGAATCCGATCATGGAGCAACCGAAGATAACCATCTCCACGTACCCATCTTTTTTGAAGAGACCAGCAATAATAGCAGCAGGCGCGAGGAAGACAATAGATCCGACCAAACCGTGCTCAACCCGCGGCGCGTCTGGGAGAGCGATCGTCAGGCAGCCGAGTGCAGACGCTGCGGCCGACGCTTTAATTTTTTGGTGCGGCGGCACCATTGCCGGTAAATCGCCAAGGAAAGATAAGAGGGATTGATCTCATACGTAAAGTAGACGATGCGGACAAGTGGTATGTGATCGATGCAGCGGCCACAGAATCCATCTGCCTCCGGAAGACATTATCCAGGATCCCATGGTCGACCCATCCCACTATCCCTTGATTGCACTTCATCCTCAACGAGTGTGCGATGCGTGTATTCGTCTGCCGGTCAAACAAATCGCGTCATCCTCCTCCAACCACCAGCCTGCACCGATGCACATGAAGCGCACAGGGAGCACGCAGAGCCTCATGTCAGAGTGTCCGGTGTGTGGCAGACCTTTGTTGGGCATGCAAAAACACGACCAGGAGAATCATCTGCAGCAATGCCTGAATGCGGGCAGTCCGCCTGTGCGCCCACCCCGTTATATTGGTAAGTGCAACGGATCAAAGAGAAAAACAGAAAGAGAGAGAGAAAAGAGAGAGAGCGTCATGGACTCAACACGCTTTAGTCTATGAACTCTCGGACGACTCGCCCCAGATCAGCTATGAATGTCCCATCTGCTTTGATGAATTTAAAGCAGGCGATAAAGTAGCAAGGATGATCTGTTTATGCTCTTACCATCGCCAGTGCTTGACTGACTGGCTCGAGCGCGGCAAAGGATGCCCTGTTCATTACGATGCGACTCTTTGAAATCTTATTTAATACCCTTAGCAACCACCTTTTTTTTTTCCCAAATGATGAGTAAAGAAAAGGAAAAGGAAGTACAGCTGATGTGGAAAAATACTCCCGATTCCAGTACGCGTCTTCTCGTCCTCTTCCTGCTTTCCTTTCTAGTCTTGTCTATTGTTGTGTCGTGCGCGTGCGTGTATGCGTCCCACTGACAATCGCCCTCCATTTCACCCATCGCAACAACCGCAGCAACACGTTCAGCAACAGCTACCACGACGACACATACAGATAGAACAACCGCAACCGTCTTTCGTTTTACACACGGTCACGCCTGCCAACCTTGCTCAGCTACGGCAACTCCAATCCGCCGTGTTTCCCATTCAATACGGCGAAACATTCTACCAAGAAGTTTTGCGCCACAGTCAATTGACTCAATTAGGTACCTTCTAACCATCCATCGAGGGTGAAAAATTCACAATGGCTGGGGGGCAGTGTTTTATAATGGAGCCTATGTTGCTGCCATGTGCAGCCGTGTCGAGCGAGAGCCGTGTTACAACCTCACCAACCTCTATATTATGACCCTCGGTGTACTTCCAGCCTACCGTCGTATGGGTTTAGGTAACAAGAGTATACTTACTCCTTTTGACACGTGTCAATATAGATACTATCCACATGTATTAAGGATGGATTAGGTCGTCTTTTGTTGGCCAGTGTCATTCAAACCGCACGCAAACAGGCTGGCGTGAGACTCGTCTACCTCCATGTCCAGACGACGAACGAGGCCGCCCTTCGTTTCTATCTTAATCAGGGTTTCCGGATCTACTCCACCGCCAAAGATTACTATCAACACATTTCAGGCAGCCCAGACGCCCATGTCCTGGTTCGCTACTTGTAATAATATCATCCACCTTAGAGTTTGGATATATCTCAATCCTTTCTGCATCCTTTTGTTATGTTCCTTCGATTGGATAGTGTCTTTCTCCTGTATATGTGTCTAGTTTCGATCTTTGCTCAGCGTGGGGCAAACAAGTAGCAAAAATCAGAGTTCGTGTATGCAGCAGTTCTTTTTATACCACAATGATTTTCCGAGCACTGCAGACCAAGAGCCGGCCTCTTTGCCAGCAAGGTAACTTTTGCTGTTGCAGATCCCTTGTGACTTTCGTCTCATGACTTTGAAGTGCGTCTTCAGCACACCGGAGCGCGCGATGCTGACGGTTTGGTAAGCAGTTCGTGCTTTGCTTTGCGTTTGCTTTTCAGTTCAGTTCATTAGCTCATGGAATGACTCGACAGCCTCTCAAACCGGCCTGGGCCATCAGCAGTCTGTTTGAACCTGTGACGCAGGCCAATAAGATCAGCGACGCGCAATTCCAACGTTTGTTTGAGCTGGCTCAGCTCCACATGCCGTCGAGTGCCGCTGCTCAGTCTGCACTCAAGCACGATCTCGACCAAATGCTTCAGTTCACACAGCAGGTCCAAAGTCTTGACCTCACGCACGTTGAGCCGCTCATCCAAATTTGGCATGACTCGCTTGGCCAGCAGCCCAGACCTGACAAAGAAGAGGACACACATGAACCCAAAGGCCGCGTCTTGGTCGACAGCGCACAGCGTTCCCATGGTGATTTTTACATTGTGCCTGGAAGCTTGCCGGCATCCAAATAAAATAGTGTATTTATTACAACAGTCGGTGCATAACATAAGAGGGATGAGCTCTTTGTTCTTAGGTCGTGGGGTGGAAGTAGAAGGCGACCGCGATGATCGCATACGCCGACTAGATCTAGAGTCAGCCATGCATGCCTTCGTTTGTATCGTATGTTTTTTCCTTACCAGAAGAAGGGCGCCCTCGAGCCAGTTGGAGCGGGCATCTTGGATCAGGTAGTTGACGATCAAAACACTCGCAAATAGGACAACCGTCTCAAAGTTCTCAAAGTAGAGCGTCATCGGCTGATCAATGGCCCAACCCACAAGCACAAGTGCCGGGGTCACCAACAGACCAATCTGCAGCGACGACGAAAGTGCGATACCCACGCTCAGGTTCATCTTGTTCTTGACGGCAAAGGTCACGGAACTCAAGTGCTCGGCGGCACTAGCATCACCTATCAGCATCCGCTCTCACAACAGTAATCATGCAGTACTTACTTGCCAACAATGGGCAGAAGGATCAGACCGACGAAGGTCTCGTTGATCTGCCAGGTCTCGACCACGCCCTCGATCCTATGTGATCATTTGGTGTTCAGTTATCGAACTGGGGTCCTGCTGATGTATTATTTACTTACGCGCCGACCAAAAACTCTGCATGCAGCGAGACCAAAGCAGCAACGACGAGCAGTCTTGAGACAACAAATCAGTACATTCCGTTTCGACACTCTTTGCCATCGCTGCATGCGCATACTTACAAGACAATGGAAAAGACGAAGGTCGTGGTCGGCACCTCCTCCTCTTCTTCTTCACCGTCGTTGAACTAATTTAAAAGAGACTTAGCTGAAAGGCAAATCTTGACAGGTGGGTGAGTGATACTTACCAGTTCGGAGTGCGTCTTGAGCTATCATGCATAGTGACGTTAGACGTGGGCTTATGCGAAATGATACGACACGAAGCCAGTGACTTACCTGGAAGAGGAGATACAAGCCATACATGATGAGGAGGATGATAGCCGTGCCATGGCTGAGCTCGAGTACGCCTTTGGAAGTATCGGCATCGGAAGTAGCGCTGAACGCAGCCGGCACGAGCAGCGAGAGGACGGTGAGGGCGAGGAGCGACGCCGAGGTTTGAGCGGCTATCGATCAGTATGGTTAATGTTTGCAGGCTGCATGCATGATGCAATGAAGAAATGGGTTTTTTACCCGTGTTACTGAACGATTGCTCGGAGCGGGTCAAACCACCGCAAAGGAAGCAAAAGCCGAGCACCTATTTTTGATCAAACGTTTCAGGAGTTACTGTCAATAGCAAACCTTAAACTGCAAATTTACCAGCAGAATGTTGGACAAGATGGAGCCCATGACAGATGCTAAAAAGAGAAAGGATCAACCACCCCAGAAAAGGGAAAGAAGAAGCCGGCTTGGCCTGGCTTACCTTGGACGACGCGGATCAGACCCTCCTTCAAAGCAATAATACCCAGGATCAGCTCGACCGCGTTACCAAACGTCGCGTTCAGCAGCGAGCCGATCGTCGAGCCCGTACGAAGCGCCAGCTCCTCCGTGGCTGCCCGTTTCGGATAAGATGTTTTTGCCAAGTAATACCAACGCGTCTCGCTTACCAAAACCAAGCAGCTTGGCAAGAGGAATGATAGCCATAAAGTTGAGCGAAAACACGAGCGAATCGGACGCTCCTGCAAAAGAGAAACCCAACGCGATAGGGACAAAGAGCAACAGGACGTTGAACCACGAGCTGGTGGCAGTCACCTTGACTGAAGAGATAAACGTAGGCGGCTCCTCATCAGCGTCGGAGCGGTGACCCAACAAGGGCTGGTTTTCGCCATTCGGCATGCTCATGCTTCGAATTTGAGAGAAAAAGAAAAAGGTAAGCGAACGAAAAGAAAAAGAAAAGAGACGTCTGTGTTATTTGTGGAGGCGGACTTGATTCCCTAAAAGGTAACCGCGCACAGATGGGTTGCATATTCCCTACAGAACCTTCTTCTGTCCTTTCCTCTATACGTCGAACAGTCATTTGTCTCTCCTGAACACCATGAATCTGTATGTGTACCCTTCCTCCCACTTTCACTCTGGTCCTCTTGCCTGTTACATGTACTGACTGCGCGGAAGCTCTTTCTTGTTCTCCTCTACCACGTCGGACCATGGTGTCTACACTCCACCAACATTAGTCTAGCTATCGTTCTTACCTGCTGCAGTCCTGAGAACACGTATGCACGTGTATAAACAAATGCTCTATGCATTTCGTCATGTCACGATATACTTTACACAAATGTCAGTGGCTGACACTATGTTCCATCGATCGTCGAAAAGGAAAGGAAAGCCAAGCATTTTATGCCAGTTTGGCGGCTGTCGTGCGAACCAAATCAAGGACACTGTCGCACGCTGCTAATTATTTTTAGCACCGTAGACCTCCTATAACATGATTTACACTATCACATCTGGCATCCGCTTAAGTGGTGTACGGACTTTTTCTTGTAGTCGCGTACGTGCTCATACCACTTCTTCAGGATAGTTATTATACTTCGGCGGATTGCTTTTGAACACCAAGGAGAACACACATTTGTGTTTATGATGGATGTTAAGAGCATAAACGTAAACGTAGCTAAAACAGCGTAAAATCATAGAAAGCATGGTGGTTCTAAGTGTCGACTGACATAGATAAGAATATCAAAAAACACAGGCAGAAGATATTGCAATTCGTTTCTACAGTGTTATTCACGGGCGAAGGTGTTTCCCAGAGCGCTTTCCCATTACGACAAACGCTCAAGTCTACATGGCATGTCTTTTTAAATACACTCAACCTCAAAGCAATATCTCGATTTCTAGTAAGTTGCTCTCTTGATCCGCTCTTCATCACTGGCCAGAATTGTTCAGTACATTCAAGCTCAGGGAAATAGTTCGGTAAGCAGACACGATGGTGAGTGTGAGATTTATGTAGTTGATTATAACAGCTGATGCACGGATCTCAGCTTTATTTACTGCGAGGTCGTGGTCTTTCGTATGCAGATACCCGCTCGTGTCATCCATCGCAACTTCTTTTATAACGCTAGTATTGTCATGAGTAAAATCCAACAAGATTCTCTAACTGCAGTCGTACTGCATACACCGTCGCTTATCATGGGGACAGGCCATATCGTACATAAAAGTATTTTACAGAAAGAATACTTAATTACGTACAGTATCTATATTATACGATGTTAGGACCATATATGCTGACTTCAACCGTGAGATGACTGGAGGCGATGACGGCAGACAATGTTATTATGTGCTTTTTCCTTTTGCAATACCGGCTACGATATAATGATCCGGTCGTGATAACGTTCATGACTAGACCCAATCCAGACCCAATCCAGGCGACAGCATCTTGGTTGTTATATCTACAGCAGTCCATGATCGGCTCATAGCTACACGTACGCATATATTTACATCTCACACTCGATATTGGACTCCTTAGATATATACTCTGTTACGTACTCTCCACATATATTGCGTCAGTTGAAGTAAAGTACAATACGTGCCTTAAAGCGAATACCCTAGCACTGTGTTCAGATAGAGCGAGGAGACAAGACTATATGTGCGAATTGACCATGAAGGCAGCAACTGTGTTTGTTTATGCATTGATGCAGAGTCAATGGAGTTCTCGGGGTAGAAATGGTATCTCCCTTTCAATTGCATCCGCTTGCAGCTATTGGGACGATGTTTTTGAATTTAGGTCATGAAATATCAGTCTCGGTATATCGATGTCCGAAAACTCAAATGCAAAACGTTTCGTCGCGTACAAAAAATTGAGATTTACACTAGTGACCCATTGGATGCTCTTTTCGCAGAGGGAAGATGTGCATATTGATCAGTCGGTTGAGGGACGATGTCCCACTATACTATATTTTGTATCTTCAGGGGCTTGCTTGTTTGAGCCTTTATTCTGTTTCAGCATATTCCCTTTTATTCTCGGCCTCGCGACATAAGGGCACAGAAAATGCAATGGTGGTCCAAGTGAAGGGCA
This sequence comes from Syncephalastrum monosporum B8922, assembly GCA_000697355.1. Lineage (NCBI taxonomy): Eukaryota > Fungi > Mucoromycota > Mucoromycetes > Mucorales > Syncephalastraceae > Syncephalastrum > Syncephalastrum monosporum. The sequence continues at coordinate 188,210 of JNEN01001214.1, read as the reverse complement.
AGATAAGCTACAGTGAGATAATGGAGATAATGAATGGTTAGGGTTGGTTCTCCAAAGTTAAAAAAATAAGGGTTTGAAGATGCCAATCAGCGATCGCCGCGCGCGCGAAAAGGAAAACCGGGGCTTGAAAGGCAAAAAGAGAGTAAGGAAAAAGATACCCCAGACTGGGAAAAAAGTCCACCTCGTCCCGCGCCTTCCACCTTTTCTCACTTGCCATGCCTTCCTTGACCAAGATCGTCAACCATCCCCTGTTCAACATCGCCTTTTTCTTTGGCATTCGCCAAGTCACCAAGCGATTGCCCTTGGATGAGCCCGAGTACCTGTGGGGTCTGCGACTCCTTTACCTCGGCTCGCAGGCGATCTGCATCGGCCTTAACCTCTGGCTGATGTGGCAGGGCACCAAGAAGAACGGGAAGAAAGAAGAAACCCTATCGCTGCTAAACAGGCCAATGATACTCACCCACTGTTTGCCTGGTAACAGATCAGACCCCTCTGCGCTATGTCGAGCCTTCGAAGCAGAGCTGGGACGGCACACAGACTCCTGAGCAGCTTGTCAATACCACCTATCAAGGTAATTGGAAGCTCAGCAAATGCAACCGATGTTCTCATCCATTGTGAATAGAATATGATATCGCCGAGATCAAGAAGAGCATAAAGCAAGCGCTGACGGGTGTTCTGATGATTGCGTTCCTGCACATGCAGTTCAAGTATGTGCAGCCATTGATCATTCAGGCCATCATGGGCTTCAAGACGTTCTTCACGACCAAGGAAGCACGCATCCATATCTGGGGCGAGTCCACCACGTCTGGCCCGCTCAAGCGACCTTTCCGCGTCGAGTCGCCCTTTGGCATGTCGCAAGAGAGCCAGCAGCCCAAGGTCGACAAGGCGTCGATCAAGCGTGCAGAGAAGGCAATGAAGGCTGAATAGACAGATACACATTTCATTTATAGATAACATAATCACCGTTGACATATATATGCACATTGTATAAAGAAAACAAACCCACTTTCTTGACGAAGAATGAGCCGCAAACGAGGGTGGGATGAGTTGCTGCATGCAGCACCGATCAGCAATCACCAATCACGAAGAATGGAGAGAGCTGTGTAACGTGCGTTCTCGTGCCTGACCACGGTCGCATTTGCCCGGGAAGAACGAAAACGAGCTAAAAGCGAATTTAGTTCTGCAGCAACTCACCCTTCCCCTTTCTGCTTTGGAACTCGTCCATCTTGTCTTGACATGTCTCAAGCAGTCGATTACCGTGTCTCCAAGGTTGTCGTATTGTGCAAGGACTGTGGCCAGGATGTCGGTCTCTACCCCGCTAGACACAAATGTCAAGACGTGGTGCGTCCGCCACTGCCTCCGTTACCCACCAAGTATACAAGCAACCCCAACGACTTGCAATCACCTAGCAATGGGAATCTCCGTGTGCCACGGAAACCAGTGGCGTCGGCTGACAGTGACAGCCACAGCCACAGCCGCTCGAGACCGACATCTGCCGCCTCATCCTCCTCATCAAGCACCTTCAACACCCAGACCCAACCTCCTTCTGACAATTCCTCCATGACGTCTTCCTCCACCGGAGGCAAGTGGTCTCGCTTTGTCCGTTCAGGGAAGCAGCAGCAGCCGGAACAAGCAGAGCAGACGAACCCCGAAGACGAGTCTGTCTATTTCAACAACTTTGCTGCTCACTTGCCTGAAACGACCGCCGCCGAGTCCCCTAATCAAGGCAGAAAATTGTGGGGAAAGGTGCGCCAGAACGAAAAGTGGAAACAGCTGAATGAGCTTTGTAAGTGCTGTAGAGAGACACATGCACCTCTGTGTGTGTTATTCCCTTTACTGTTGTGGCTGCATGCTAACACACTAAGCAGACGACAAACCAAAGCAGAGTGGTAAAATCTGGGGCAAGCTGATCCAGGCCACGCAAAATATGGCCGACCGGATACCTTCGCGCGACGACCGTGGTCCAGGTACATTTCTATTTAAAAAACAATGACAGCAACCCATCTTTAAATACTGACCTAAATTCCCTTTCTAAACACAGAGTCGGACGAGTCTGACTGGGAAGGAGAGACGCACGTGTCACGTGTGCTGCGTGAATATTATGAGAGTAAGCATGCCCCGCTCCCGCCCTGGCTTTTCGACGGTCGGGCACCCATCACTAAGCGCGCCGCGCCGATGCGTGAAGAGTTCCTGCCCCACGGTGATGTAGAGCGTAAGCCCACGTCAGGGAGAAAACAGCGCTTGTGGGAAGTCGAAGCCGAGACAGACACGCCCGCGTCTCGCCGCGAGCGCGAACGTGCTGAGCTGCGTCAACAGAAACATCGCGTCGAGGAATATGCTCCCCCTCCACCCACCCACAGAAGTCCACCTCCTTCCCGCTACGATGATTATTACGATGACCACAGCGATCGTTATGGACGTTCGCGCCATCATCCACCTCCGCCCACCTCACCCACCCGCGCGCGGCACGACTATTACGATGAACGCCCACGGCCATCGCGCTACTCTGGATACGACGACGACTACCGATCACCGCCCCAAGCACGATCACCGCCACGACAATTCAGAGACCAATATGATGAAGAAGAATATCATAGTTACCGATCTCCCCACCGAGAGCGCACACGTGGACCCCGTAATATGCCTCCTTCCAGCAACCATCGATACCCAGAGCGAACTGGCTACTTTTAATTGGAGAAAAAAAATTCCAGTTTAATTCCCTCAGTCCGCAGTGATAGCAAGCAGTGATATAATGGACCATCCTCCTGCTACTTTTACTCAATTACGAGTACACATACATGCCATATATTTATATATATATATATATATATCGCTCTATACAATTTATTGCTTACATCTCTACAAACCTCGAGCTACCCTTTCATCATTTCTCAATACCCTGCATTCCGCAGTAGTAAAAATGGGCGAAAATGTATCATGGAAATACATGCAGTGTAACCATTACGCACAGACGAGTGCGACTGAATGGCAAGGATCCCATTTCTCGGTGTTATAGGATCAGCTAGTGATATTCCAGACATCTTCTGCAATTTTGTTCGAGGTCCCTGGCAAATTCAGTTTCTGATATCTGTCAAAAAAGGAGTTGGTGCCCTCTGGTTATGGGGTTCGAAATAGGAGCTTGACGTTTACCGCGGTAATACGCGGCGTCGTCGGTCTATATACAAAAATACATAAATAATAACATGCAAACATATACTCTACAGCCAACATTGGTATTCACAAGCAGCACGTGCGTCAAGAACACTTGTGAAAGAGCATCACCCGAAAACCCTATTTATCGCCATCAGGGGTTGAACAGTTGCTATTTTGCATAAAACGAGCGGGGGTTTCAGTCGGGCGCATAAGCCCAAATGGAAAAGAAACCTTGAACGTTTTGGCATAGTTTTGATGTTACAATACCATAATGCCTATGGTATACTGTACTGTGGACATTCATATTTTATCGGCTTTGTTGTACCATCGTGGGCTTGAGGAGATGACCATGCTATGACGACGCTCAGCCCAAATCGGTGTGTGTAAGCATTGGGATGTCGGACACCGAAATATTCCCAGTAGAAAAAAAAAAAAAAAAAGAAAATAGTGATGTCGTTTGTTAGACGGGGTCGATTCTCGGGAAACCATCCCTCTAGTCTTTTCTTTCGTTTCTTTACTTTTCTGATTTCGACACACTTCCTAGTGCACTACGATATGGTCTCAACACGGACTCGCCGAGTTGTGACGACGGGTGCAGCCCTAGCACTCCTTGGCGTCCTCGGAACGACAACAGGCGCATATGCCTTGAACGGACAGCCTTTGGCTCAACACCAACATCCATTTTTGACGCATCCTGCCGCCTCAACGGATACCAAACCGCTCGCGCCTGAGTTGCATGGCACCTTTTTGCACATAACCGATCTCCACGTAAGTAGCCCTCAAGCCAGGCGTCTTTGATCTTGTGCGTATGAACGCGAGTGTATGCTGACCCCATTCAAATTTGACTATTGTCTTTGTAGATGGACAAACATTATGAAGCAGGTGGTACGATCAAATCCTCCTGTCATAGACAGCCCAAGAAACACAGAAAGAAGAAGATGCGGAAAGGAAAATTGGCGGGCTATTGGGGTGCACCTACCAGCGACTGCGATGCGGCCCCGTGGTTCCTACACCACGCCATTGATTGGATAGCGCAGGAATGGCGGGATCGGATTGACTTTGTCGTTTGGACGGGTGACAACGCGCGGTAAATTTTTTTTTCTTATTTTTTTTTTGACTTCCCCGCATCGATCCATCCGAGTCTAACGCTGTTCGTCTTTATATGTATTCTTATTTTATCTCTTGATTTTCCTAGCCATGACAGTGATAACCGTATTGAACGCTCAGAACATGAGGTGCTTGAGCTCAATCAAGACGTCACCGACTCCATCCAGAGAGCCTTCCGTCGCGCCGATAATAGCACTGTCCCTATTGTTCCTTGCATTGGTAACTAGACAAACGCTTTGTTTGCGTGTTTGTGTATCAATCATCGATTCCCTTTCTAGGCAACAACGATATGCACCCACACAATGAGATCGTGCCTGGATCACCCGACAAGCCCAACTCTATTCTCGAAGCCTTGAGCGTCATGTGGCGCGACTTTATTCCCTACGATCAAATCGAAACCTTTCGGCAAACCGGCTACTACGTTGTTCAGGTGGCGCCTGGTATTCGTGTCCTAGCGCTGAACACGCTGTACTTTTTTGACTCAAACAGCCGCGTGCCTGGTTGCGATGTTGACGGCCCTGGTCGCCAGCATATAAAGTGGATACGTGATCAACTGACGCAGGCGCGACGCGACGGTGCGCGTGTCTACATGATCGGTCATGTGCCTCCCTCGGAAAAGACATTTTACCCAAGCTGCTTATCAGACTATACCGACCTCGCCCTCGAGTTTGCGGACATCGTGGCCGGCCATATGTATGGTCATGTCAATATTGATCATTTCATGATTCTGCGCAAAAAGGAGGACGCCAGCATGGTGTACCCCCTCAAAAACACAGAGCGATACATGTCGAATCTGCGGAGGCAATACAAGAAGTTGGCCAAAGATGACGGCCAGTCAGTCGTGGTCCATGTCTCACCGCCGTTGCTGCCCATCTATTTCCCTGGCTTCCGTATCAATCGGTACGAGACCAACCCAGCGCTGCCTTCCTTTGGTACATGGCAGCAGTACACTCAGTGGTATGTCAACCTGACGTATTGGAATCAATTTGGCTGGTTTGCGAATCCACACGACCCACCGCCGAAGCCCGTTTTCGAGATCGAGTACATGACCGACTTGACCTATGGCATGTCAGATCTGTCGACCAGCAGCTGGATCCGCTTAGCCAAACAAATGACAGAGGACACCTGGCGCGGCAAGGCCCTTTGGGAAACTTACACAAAAAATATGCTTGTCCACACAGGCAATGAGTGACATACGCTCCCATTATATAACCTTTTACTACAACTTGACCATTTTAATGTCACACATACAACACATAATAGCATTTGAAAACCTTACATGACTATCAGAATAAACAACATACATGGGAGTCTAAGTCGTTTGCATTAAGTATATTTTATAACAAGCTAGAAATCCACGGTCGATCTATTTGTCGATATGTAGATAAATGTGGGGTAGCTCCACGCTCTTATCCAACACGCCCCACCTCGCTCCGTCCAATATCGTTTGGTATCAATGAAAGGAGTGAATTTCTGTGTCGATGAATGGAAGCTAGGAGCTACCGGACAAACTGAAATTAAAAGAAAGAGGCAAAGAGAGCCGGTGACAAACTACATGTGGCACAGACCAGGGAGCGTAAGAACAAGCCGAGCCGACACCGTATCAAGGGCTGTTTGACACAGCCCTATGCTCACTGAGAGCAACGGCAATGACAGAACGTTTTGACACAGCCGGGGTAGCCGTAAACGGATCAGTACTAGATGAGCGCGTAGATTCGCGGATACCAAATCCGACCACACTATGACTTCCTGGCAAGATAGCCAAATGTCAGTCCAAGCATACAATTTATACGAGCCAAAAGCATGTTCGCACAAAGCATCACATCAAAAATCTTTGAATTTGTGCTCTCCGCTATGAAACCCTATACCATGCGTCCATGAAAATGCATGAATGCCCTATTAGGTGACTAGACGCTTGCGCTTTTTATTGGACCACTGACCGCTGAGGTCCGCTTCACTTGATAAAAAAAAGCTCCTAGTCTTGCCTTTTTATGTATACTTTAACGATAGCCTACATTGCAAAGCTTTCTCGGGCTAATTTAGGCGACAGTAGCGTTTTCGGTGCTTTGACTCAAAACTAACTTAACTGGACGCTTTTCTAATGAATCCTGTCTGCCCCTCTGGACGCAGACATATTAAGAAGGGAAGTAGGACAGCGGGGACGTAGAGTTCTTCTCGGCACAATATCAATCAATTGATCGCTAGTGATAATGAGGGGGCTATTGACTACCCATACTTGCTTACAAAAAAAAGTACAGACATGAAAACAAGTGCATAGCGTATCTTCTATGTTACCCCCTTCACTTTTTTTCATATATGTTACATTCCACAGTTACATCCTTACCAGCCACTCGTAAATATACCTCAGTCGCTGATATCCCGTCTGTGGGTCCGATCTTGTTCAAGAAGAGACGTGGCAAGCGACAAAAGGAATACAGTGCGGCTTACACAGAACTTGGTTTATGACGAACGATCGCCTAGGACTTTCAATACGTTCCGCTCCTTTGCAAGGTTAGCATCGCATTTCATGCAGGCATTGGCCGGGTCGCTCAGTTTCTCTCCAGTACTAGCAGCTTAACGCGTCTGCAGTAAAGCTCGGGAGATAATCAAGAAGGCCATGTAAAGACGGGGTACGGATTGGAATGACTTTGTAGACTTCGCAAGCTCGTATACAAGAGTATCATTAACGTGTTGCAGTTTACTACGTTTGTGCGCTGCTTGATGAATTCCCAAAGTTGCACTTGTCTGACTGTATGCCATCTATCAGCAATAATGTCATAAACAAACTGTTTGAGGTGCTGCTCATATGATCACATTTTCTGCGTCACTATATCCCCCCACGACCGATAACAGCTTCGGTATATGTATTTAGTTAAGTGTCTCTTTGTTCTTTCGAGTCATGCATATCATCAATTTACTAACACCCCCCCGGGTTGCGGTGAGTGATGATCTTGATAAAAGATATTTGCTGAGAGGATTTGGGCTACGATTATCCACCGGATATCTTGTCATGTGACGAATTATCATTCTTTAAGCGAACCGCCGCATCAAAGCCCATCACACATTTCCTATGTAGCCGTGCCATCCAGTTTTTAGACGAACTATCACCAATCATTTTGTCATGTAGTGAGCCACCCCTTTCTGAAACTTCCCTGATCTTTTGAAGGGACGGGTATAACGGGATATCGTCTCTTATATTGAGCAGTAAATGGTACGTACAGTGTGTATGGTTCATGCTGCGAGTGCCTGGCCGTGCTCGAAATGGCAGCGATCGTGCCTCACACTCCGCAAAAGGAAGATCGGCAAATGCTCAGCCGAAGGATAGGTCTTCACTCGCTCACCCTTTTTTTTATTCTTGCGTAAGTTCCAGGTTTTTGCCAGTTATTCTTCCATTCTTAGTGCCATACTTTTCAACGGGGCTGATGCAATGACAAATAGACATCATGTCAGAAAAGAACGCGGACCAGCTCGAAAAGAAGCAGCCGGACAATGAAAGCAGCCTTTCTGAAGCAGAAAAGTTTCTCGAATCCCTCAACTTGCCTGATTCACAGCCGCAAGATGCTGCGGGTACAGAGAAACCTGCGCCAACGGCTGATCACAAGGACATCATGTCGTTTCTCGATGAAATTGCACAGTACCCATCCGAACAACAGCCGGCAAACACCGAAACAAGCGCGTCCAAGGACACAGCAGCTGCACCTCCAGCCGAGCAGCCGGCGTCGTCCACGTGGATGGCGTGGGGTAACTCGCTGTGGAACCAGGCCAGTGCAGCCGTCAAGACCACCACCGAGCAAATCAACAAATCCGTCGACTCGCCTGCAGCGAAGCTTCTTGAGGATCGCGTCAAGCACCTGCAAGGTCTCGTCAATAAGGAAAATTTGGGCAAACTGAGTAAGATATCAAAGAACAAAAGAGGAAAAAAAAAGAGGCAAAACAGAAAGGGATATTGAACTCATGTGTTGCACGCTAGGCAACGAACTGCGCAACTTGACCACGTCCATTCTTGAAACGGTGGCCCCGCCGATTTCCGAGCATGAGCTCGTCGAAGTCTTTTTATCACATGACATGATAGGCTATGTGGGCTTAGAGGCACTCGTTTACCGAGCCTTTGCGCGGGTCATGGAGCAGACAGAATCGGGCCATGTGGTTGTGCGCAAAGTCGGTGACAAGGAGGATGAGCAGCCCGACAGTCGTAACCTCAATATGTGCGAAGGTATGCTGGAGGGTACCAAACTTGCCAAGGTATGGATCAGAAAAAGGAAGAGCAAAAAAAAAAAAAAAAAAAACAAGGTTCTTGTTCCTCACTATCTCGAGCCACCGCTGAGAACAGGCCAATATCGATCATCTGATCAAGCTGCATTACACACCACCTGAGGCGCGTACGGAATATACACCCCAATCGGGCGCCGTCCCTGTCATCAATTGTCCCGTCTTTTTATCTATACAGCCCGTCAAATTCGCGATTCCAGGCGACGAAGATGATACCAAGGAGAGCCAGCTGGTCTATGTCATCCTTCTTGTCGACCCTACCCACCAACTCAAGTTCAGAACTTACTCGCAGGCCATGCCCCTCCCCTGGCTGGACGTCCCCTATGAGGAAAGTGAATGGGTCGAGGACAAGATGGCCGAAGTGATCCGGATGGCGGTGACGACGGTCGCGCAAGATTATGTCTGGACACGTATGACGGGTGCAAAGACCCAACTCGCCCAGGCAGTCGCCGCATCGAAAGCAGGCGATGCCAAGGACCAAAAGCAAGAGCAGAAGCAGGATCAGAGCACACCTGAAGAGAAGACCGAGTCAGGCAAATAACAATAATAGCTTATACAGTAATATAATAAACCTTGCTGGATGTTTCTCTTGTGTACAAGTATGTGTAACGAACCCCACCTCCGGAAAAACAGGAATTTTTGTGTTGCCATGGTATCTGTGGAAGATGCGTAGTGACGCGTTTCGCCAAGAAGGTACACGTAATACATAGGCACAGATGAGATGTGCAAGATAGGCGCGTCTCTGGTGCGGGGGCATGTCTGAGATGCTGCATCCCCCTCCCTGCCTGTTCATTTCCTCCGTGATGTCTTCTTTCATCCCGTGAGAGTCATGTGCTTTAATCATGCAGATGCAGGGCCGGACGGACGTATAGCCGATTTTTGGCGGGCACGGATTTCGCCATTTCCCTTCGGGCAACATATCATCGGAATCTGCCTATTTACCTAGCGTACAGAGCGGCATAATGAATAGCAGTTGTCGATGTCTAAGCAGAGGACAAATTAGCGCGCCCGTACGCTCTGCCAAGGGTACCGAAATGGCGATACGGTGTACAAACCAGTCAACTTACCCACACATGTTTCAATTTGTTACCATAGAAAGTGACCCCAGATAAAGGGAGATGATATCCTTATGAGGAATGCGGGGAAAGCATCATAAATTACTTTTAACCAATGGAAACCCGGCATCCCTGCCTATATAGCTATTACTGCTAATACTCTATCCCGGGGTGGTGACATCCGTGCGAACAATAGAAGACAAAGAAGCGCAAGCGCATAAACGTTCTGGAGCATAACAAGGTTCATGCTAATCCAGGAATTAGAGAAACCCGGAAGACACAAGGCCGAATGGATCAGCTAGCGACTACCATTTAGCGCGATTCTCGTCCGGGTACACGATACGTAACGCACAGCCTGATAATTTCCCCACTCATCCTATACTCGGAAAGGATCCATCGAGTGAAAAACAGATGCAAAAGGGCAAAACCTACATGTGATGAGGTGTTTCGTGTGCGGCTTCAGAACCAATCGTTGCGCTGCATTTGAAATAAAGTTGTGCAATGGCTGCAGACCCCGGGCGAAAGAGGGACACGGTGCAAAATGGTAGATCAGCATAAAGAAATGGACGAAATGAATTCTGCTACTGTTGGAAGAGGTGTCAAACAAGACGCGGGCCACGAGACAGCTGTCAAACTTTGGTTTGCGCTGTGGCCAGATCATCTCAGCAGGGTCCTTCCTCTAGAGAAGAAGCCACCGCGGCTGCATTGCAGTTTATGGAAGACCGACGATCCCGCTCTCCCCCCCAAAACAAAAAGCAATACATAACACAGAAGCACAAACTAATGCACAACACATATAGCAATAAAGTTTCTGCTCGTTTGGGGCCGATTCCACTTGGGATCTGAACGATTGTATGATTTTGTCTTATTTTTTGCTGGTGTCTGACGACCGGATCATTTTAGCCCACGGATATTCTGGCGATTGGACAAAGATGGCTATAGCCATTGGCCAAGCGTCATCGATGAGGTGAATCTGAACAAGTTTCCCATCACGACACTCCGCTGTCCTACTTTCTGTTTTGGGGCGGTGACACAACCCACCCATTTTCCAAGATGCGTGGTGCCTGAAAATTTAGCCACTCATATTCCACAGTGTCGAAGGGTATAAAAGATTCTCTCCCCAACAAAAGCGGGCTTTGGCCTCGAACCTTTTTCTTTTTCTTATATTCCACCCTACTCTATCCTGCAATGACCGCCGAGGAACAGATTGTCACGCACCCTGTGCCCGAGCGTCTTTTGGACGCGAGCCAATGCCCCAAGCCGCACGTCAACTCGCTTGATCAGTACCGTGCTATGTGGAAGGAGAGTGTCGAGGAGCCGGAGAAGTTCTTTGGCAACGTAAGTGAATGAAATTTCTATATATCCATACGAATCACATAAAAAGATACATATACTCATCTTGCTAATCCCGTCTATCATCTATAGCTGGCCAACGAGCTCTTGACTTGGAGCAAGCCCTTTGAGACCGTGAAGCATGGCTCCTTCGAGCAGGGCGACATGGCCTGGTTCTTGGAAGGCGAGCTGAACGCCTCGTACAACTGTGTGGATCGCCATGCGCTGCAGAACCCTGATAAGGTTGCTATTATCCACGAGGGCGATGAACCGGATCAGGTGCGCAAGATCACATACGGCGAGCTCCTCCGTGAGGTGTGCAAGATGGCCAACGTGCTCCGTAGCCGCGGTGTCCGTAAGGGTGACAACGTTGCTATCTACATGCCTATGATTCCCGAAGCCATTATCGCCATCCTGGCCTGCGCTCGTTTGGGTGCGCCCCATTCTGTGGTGTTTGCGGGCTTTTCGGCTGAGTCTCTCCGGGACCGTGTTGTGGACTGCTCCGCTCGTATTGTCATCACTTCCGACGAAGGCCGTCGTGGTGGCAAGAACATTGCGACCAAGCGTATCGTTGACGACGCACTGAGCAACAACCAGACCCAGGTTGAGAACGTCATCGTCTTCCGCCGCACTGGCTCGCCCGTCCCCTGGGTCGATGACCGTGATCTGTGGTGGCACGACGAGATGGACAAGGCCAGAAGCTTCTGTGCCCCTGAGCCCTGCAACGCCGAGGACCCGCTCTTCCTTCTCTACACCTCGGGCTCGACTGGCGCCCCCAAGGGTATCCTCCACACCACGGGTGGCTACCTTCTCGGCGCCGCCGCCACCGTCAAGTACATCTTTGACTACCAGAAGGATGACATCTTCGCCTGTATGGCCGATATTGGCTGGGTCACTGGCCACTCTTACATTGTTTACGGTCCCCTGACGCTGGGCGCCACGACCGTTCTCTTTGAATCGACCCCCACCTATCCTAACCCCTCGCGCTTCTGGGACCTGATCCAGAAGCACAAGATCAACCAGTTCTACACCGCCCCCACTGCCATCCGTGCTCTCCGCCGTCTGGGCGACCAGTGGCTTGAAAACTACGACCTGAGCAGCCTTCGTGTCATTGGCTCTGTTGGAGAGCCGATTAACCCTGAGGCCTGGGACTGGTACAACGAGAAGGTCGGCCAGAACCGCTGCGCTGTCGTCGACACCTACTGGCAGACCGAGACGGGTTCCATTATCGTCTCGCCCCTCCCCGGTGCCACCCCCACCAAGCCTGGCTCGGCTACGCTGCCCTTCTTTGGTATCCAGCCCAAGATCCTCGACCCCACCACCGGCAAGGAGATCACCGAGGTCGATGAGACCGGTGTCCTCGCCATCACCAAGCCCTGGCCCTCGATGGCTCGTACCGTCTACAACAACCACACCCGCTTCATGGATACCTACCTGAAGCCCTACCCCGGCTTCTACTTCACTGGCGATGGAGCCTCGCGTGATAAGGACGGCTACATTTGGATCCGCGGCCGTGTTGATGGTAAGATTGGACATGGATTGGAAGGAAGAAGGAAAATACTTATCAGTCATGATGTGTAGATGTCATCAACGTCTCTGGTCATCGTCTCTCGACTGCTGAGATTGAGTCTGCCCTGGTGTACCACGAGGCTGTGGCCGAGGCTGCCGTGATTGGCGGCCATGATGACCTGACGGGTCAGTGCATCCACGCCTTTGTCTCGGTGAAGCCCCATGTCGAGGTCGCCGACGGTCTCGAGAAGGAGCTGACTCTCCAGGTCCGCAAGATCATCGGTCCCTTTGCCACCCCCAAGCGTGTCTACATCGTGGCTGACCACCCCAAGACTCGTTCGGGCAAGATCATGCGCCGTATCCTTCGTAAGATCGTGAACGGCGAGCAGGACCAGCTCGGCGACATCTCCACCTTGGCCGACACTTCTGTCGTGCCCGCGCTGATTGAGATGGTCCACGGCAAGGCTGCCTAAATACACATCTACAACTTACACCTATAATATTCGCGCACACACACACACACACTCACCCCTCCCTATACACTATATACACACAGAGCTTTTCTCGCTCTCTCTCTCTCTCTCTCTCCCCACACACATTTTCGCAATCGGGATACCATACAAAAGTTCCTCTTCTTCCCGTTCTTGTACAGATCAATACAACTCCCTTTTGTCTTCTCGTCAAACCTTTTTTTTTTTTTACTCATTTTTTCTATGTTTTACATCGTATGATAGCCTTATAATGATTGTATCTCTGTAACCATACAGAAGAATCAGCTTCGCCTACAAAAAATGATCATATAGCTAACGGGTTTCCATATATGGAGTGAGGACAAGTGTTGCCTTCAAAACGACGATAAGAATAGGAAACAGGACTGGGATAGCCGCTGCAAGAAGCTGTATCCTGAGTCCTATATATGTACTTATCGTGAAAATCGAGTGAGGGTAGGAGGGCGAGTCTATCAGTATGCAATAAAGCAGCTGCACCCAAAAATGTGAGGGTGAAGATGAAGGTGTAGAGAACCAAAATAACGACTGCCTGCCTGAATGAAGTTTTCGATCTCAGCGGATGACGTTGTTTTGTATAGGCAGCCAGCGCCAAATTGTTTTGTCTGCCTTGCACCACCGAAAAGGTAAAAAAATAAGACACGGCAGCTCACATTAAAGACAACAACGCTCATCGATCCACTTTGTTTCAATCAGAATGTCGTGGAATTCGAAGACCTGGTCGTGGGTGAAGAAGCTTCTCTCGGTGGTACGTTCAAAATGGCGAATTTGCTTCTATAAGAACATGTACATTAAAGCCATGTGTGTTTTGCCGAACAGAACCCCAAGTCGACTGACGGTATGCCCGTCGTTGGCAAGTTCCGTACACCTGCTGTCGGGTATGATATACACGCTTTTATTCAGCTAGCTTGAACGCCGCGAGCGTCCTTTGACCGATAATAACTGTAATTAATGTGAATAGCTCTCGCCCCGAAAAGTACGAGTACCCCAAGACAACCGCCTCCAACGTGAGCGGTAACTACTACTTCCAGCGTGACGTGCGCCGCAACTATCCTCGTCTGGCTGTCTACACCCAGCAGTCTGTCGCTGGTCTTCTGGAGGGTGCCTCCATCCAGCCCAGGTAAATTAACGCGATAGCATTTCTTCCATGGGGATAGATGGATGGTAAATAGTGGGTACTTACTATCGACCGTCTTTCTTTGATCTAGCCTCCCCCCGGCTAAGGCTGATAACCAGGATGTGCAGCCCGCTACTATCACTGAGGCCAAGCCCCTTGTTCAGGTCCTCAACAGCCAGAAGCTGTTCTCCAAGGACAAGCCCGCTCCTATCCCCAACTGGGGTAGACAGGTTGTCTGGAAGACCTCGGAGGACTTTGTTCAGCCCGAAGATCGTAAGTGGGATACATCACTCCAAGGGTGCCTCGATGCTAACTCGTACCTTTCCTTTATCAGCTGCTTTCCCCATGAAGTGTATCACCACATAGAAAATTCACTTAATAAACGGAAAAAATGTAAATGCACATGCTCTAACGTCTTGTTATGGGTGGATGTGAATGCGTGATCTTTTACTTTTGAAAATATGATGCCAAATGCTATGTTTCATGATTAATCGTCCCAGCTAGCCACGTCCAGACCCGTCGCAGACTTGGCTTCTTCCTTCTTTGTCAACGCAGCCAAAAGGGCGTCATCGCTGACCTTGTGCACCTTGTTCTTCCTGTCCTGAATGGCTACCACGCCGGTCTGGGTACGAGACTCATCTGATACCTTCGTCGACTTATCCCAGGCAGCCGGCCGCTGTTCTGTAGACTGTTCCACCTTTTCAAAGAACTCTTTGTGTGTGCTTGGCTTCTCAGCTGCCTTGGTTACTTCTTTGGACTTCGCCTCCAGTACAGGCTTGGCTTTAGCCTCCTTGAGTTTGGCAGCCTCCTTGGGCTTGGCAGCCTCCTTCTTCTCCTTCTTGTTATTAGCCTTGGCTTCGGTGATATCCTTCTTGGGTTTCTTTGCGCTGGCCTCATGCGACTCTGCAGGTCTCTTTTTACCAGACTTGGCCGATGGAACTTCCTTCTTCTTTGGCTCCTTGACTGTCTCTGTAGCCGCATCCTTCTTTGCCTTCTTGCCATCGGGTGCCTTCGTGACATCATCCGTCTTGCTTAACTTCTTCGGCTTCTTGTCGACCTGTGCATCGGCCTTGTCACTCTTCTTGTCCGTCTTGGCAGCAGCCTTTGTAGCGACCTTCTTTCCAGGGGCCTCTTTGTCTGTCTTCTTCTTGCTGGCCTTCTCCGTGGCCTTCTTTGTGTCCTTGTCGTCCTTCTTAGCCTTACGGTCCCCGCCCTCTGTCGTCTTCTGCTTCTTGGTATTTTTGATCGTCGTCTCATCTTCTGCCGTCTGTTGGGCGTCGTGCGTTCGCTTGCGTGCTTTAGACAGCAGTGCGGCCACCTTTTCCTCATCTGCGCCCTCACGCTGGGCCTTTCGGGCTTCGATGCTGTACTTCTTTCGGCGGCGCTTCAGGAGAATGTTGACATTGGAATCGTGTTTTGCCTTTCGCTCCAAGAACTTGGGGTCGAATCGGGTACCGTCCAAAATGCGCAGGGACGGGATCAACGCAAGGATCTTTTCGCGGTAGTCCTCTTTGCTCGCGATGGGGTTCCCGCGCAGGTTGAGGTTGTGTAGCTCGAGTAAAGAGCCGAGAGGTGCGATGTCCTTCCATTCGGAGATCTGATTGTTGCCGAGGTCGACCAGGGTCAACTGGCCGCAGCTGCGAAGAGAAGCAGGTATCGTGGTAATCTTGTTATCGTTCAGTTTGACTTCTTTCAAAGCCGTGTTGGCGGAGAAATCAGGGATCTCGGTCAGTTCGTTGTGTGCAGCCGACAGCTTCAGAAGCGATTTGAGTGTCTCAAACGACGGCAAACTCTTGATCTTGTTGTTTGACAAGACTAGAAGCATAATGGGTCAGTTACGCTGCCAACGTGCCTCTTCCCCGGTGATGCATCAAACTCACCTAGCGTATTCAGGCTCTCCATCTTTTCCAAATGCATGGCTGTCTTGAGCTTGTTGTGGCTCAAGATAAGTGCTCCCACATTGCTGAGCAGACGTGCGTGTGTGCTAATGTTGGTCATGGCATTGTTGCTCAGGTTCAAGACTACAGTGGCGCGTCAGTTTCGGTCAGGATAAAGCAGGGCACGTTTAGCCTGGTTTACCTTTGAGCTGAGGAATCAGATCAAATCCCTGAAGGCTTTTCACCTTGTTATGGGACATGTTGAGTGTGGTCAGGCAAGGAGCGTCCTTGAGGCCGGCGATCGATGGGCCTTCGGTCAAGTCATTGTTGCTTAGATCGAGTTTTCGCAGAGAAGTGCATGCCGAGAGGCTGCCAATCTTTTGAATGCCCTTCTCTTTGACACTGATGTCTTTGATCTTCTCGGGCGATTCCGGAAAGTTCTCGGCAATGAACTTGGCGTTAAGTTCCATGGAGTGGAATGGTCGATATAAAGAGCGAGAGTGATTTTTTTTTTCTTCATTTTTCTTTTGGCTGCCAAATTTGTTGTTCACGACCCAGCTTTGACAGAAATTCTGACGGCGGCAGTTGGACTGACCTAATGTTATCTTTTTCATATAAAAGAATCAATTTTGAGGTATCATGCAATACATAGGCGGCAAAGAAAGAAGTATCAGTGTTTATTGACTTTGTATAGCCACCATAATATGGATGTCATTCCCTGAACAAGAGAAACACCTCAGCTTTTGTCTTTGCCTCCGTCTCTTGATCCCTCCTACGAATCGACGCAAACACTATTGCTCAGTTCTACTCGGTCGCCTTGAAACAGCTTTGCAGTTTCCTAGTCGCTATAATGGCGGACAAGTAACTGCCACACTTACTCTCCAGTTACTAAGAACTTACGAGTATTTCGAGTAAAGTGGTCTAGCCGGTTATTCGCCTATGTGTTAGTGTTGCTGGTCAGTCATCGATTTCAGCGCACTCGACGTTCTGATGCATGGTAGATATACCCCTTCTCTCAATTTCATCACCCTGAGGATAATCAATTGCGTATGCCATTGTTAGCTTCCTGTTTCGACCGCTTATCTAGTAGAAACCAGAATTAATTGCACGGTAGAGTAGTAGACAATACAAAGAGAGAATTTCCTGGGTCCTTGTTTGCCCTTTTCCTTACCTGAGGATGAAACGATAGAAAATGGAAAGCGCATGAAACCCATCCTAGTTTTCGTTAGGAAAGAATATATGCATAAAATATACAGATGTGTATGCAGTGGCTGCAATCATAACGAACTGAGAGTTTATTATCATTGTCTTCAGGGGAACTGCTTTGGTCCTACATTTTCTATTAATTAATATCAAAGAATATCAGACATTACTACTACTGTCTGAGATCTTTGGCAGCAGCAACACGTGAAAGATAAAATTATTCTAGTAAAAACAGGATCTACAATCGCAGATATAGTTACATCAAGGGGCTGTGGCAATATTGTAAATTGAAGGGGTAAATGGATGATTCATGATAGCCGCCCCTTGTGTTCCTGTTGTCACCTTTCCAGACCATGATTTCCAAGTAAAATAATGTATTTTATCCCGTTGACGGGGCTCATGTGCAGCAGCAGTCCATAGTGGATAGCTACATTGGAAGAAAACCATACACTGGGTATGCCCATCTACTGCGCTAGACTCCTTGGAGCACCCACGAGGCAACCACGACACACTTTGCGTGTTTTCCCTCATTCAGGCGTATTATAGTCGCATTTACAATTATGAACAAGGCTTCTAGAGATCGTCACCGTCCAATATTGCATATTGCTGACTTTATTGACAGTCTTCGCGTTGAACCCCAGCAGCAATCATTTTACAGATTAAAAATCAATGAGTCGGTGTTGATCATCATACACAAAGCTCTGAGTGCACTGCTTAATGTTAATATAGTGTGTAACTGTTGTTATTATACAATTCGTAATCATGGGTCTCCAGCGCAGGCATGGATGTGCAGGAGCTGAGGGATAAGGTTACCGAAAACCGTTGATGGGGCGAAGAGAATGAAAATGTAAGCGCGGATATGACGAAGTTATTACGCATATCTCCAAGCCAATTGGACTACCGGCCTTTCGCTTCTTGGACATAGTGTATAACTTTTTCTTGGGTACTCCATGCTCCAGTCTATATCACAACTCATTGTTATGTTTATTTCGTGTTATCTCTGGCCTATTTATGAAACCCAGAGGTTAACCATGGCCCGCAGGAACTTACGTTACTGCTCGGAAAAGCTCATAAAGCCCATATTGATATGGGCAACCAGTCGATTTAAACTGTGGCAGTAGCTCAAACATGACTTTACTGTAGTCAAAAGTAGCCCTGTATTGACTTGCTTGATTAAAGGCCAGCAGTTGCGCTGTTATGGGCTTGAATTCAATCTCTTCCAACTACTCGGTGTCGTACTGTTACTGACGAAGTGTGCTTTATATCTGCGATGGGGACGTCAACAGGTGCGCGTCTAGACACGTTTGTGAATTTGACAATGTGATGTCTATTCATTGCCAGTTTGTTCCGCACTGGACCCAGTGAGTATAATGTACACATTAGTAACTTCTCAGCTTCATCGAAACTTCCCCCCCCAAGGGTATGCAAAACTTTAAAGTGAAGGATAGAAAGGTTGAAAGAATATAAAGAAGAAGGGGTACTACGGATGTTGGACTCAAACAAAGGGTATTGATTATGCGTCTCAAATGGAAGAGGTTCCTAAGTCTAACTATGCGCCCTGCTATGCCGCTGGGATATTTGGAACGACGTACGGGATTGCTATTTTTGTCATCTGTACTATGTACGTACCTTATGATTAACTATAGTAATGTTTTGACTTATAGATGCGTCTAGCACGAGGAGCGGTTGAATCGCTGATGTGGCATTTGTACTGAAAGAAGGTACATATCACTCTACAGTCGTTTGACAGGAGTTTGGAGAATAGTATATCCAGACCTTCGCACACCTTGTTGCTGTTTCAGATCAGCACCACTTTCGAGTTTAATTTTGAACATGAACAAGGTGAGCCATGGATATATGCTGCTGCTATGTGTAAACAAGTAGGCAAAGTTAACATGAACCCAGTCTTCCGTTGGGAAACATCCTGGTTGCGGCCGAGAGTGGCAATTTGCTTTTGTTATCATGCTGGTAGTCTTAAAAAGACCTTATCTGATTATATATTCTTGTTTTAACTGCAAGAAAAGCTTGCGTCGCTGACGGTCCTCCTGAATCACTTTGCTTAGATAAAGAAGCACCACACCATTGAAGGAGTATTGCCATCTGCTGAACAAGCACACGTTATAGCAAGTCTAATATGCCACAGTATCCTACAATCTTCCACAATGTTACAAGACCACTCAAAAGAGATGATTTAAGTGTTCAAAGCAAGGCAATTCATTGTGTATACCGACAAGTTCAGGGCGATAGATGAGCATGGCTGCTAAATGATCAAGTTCTAGTGCTGTTACAAACTATCGACTGCTGCGTACAGGTCGAATCAGCTCTGTTCCACAGCCTAAAAGCACTTGGCAGTTATCGTCTACAATATTCTTACCGTTGTAGACCTAATTAATTCATGTAAGGTAGATCAATTGATTGATTGTCCAGGAGTCTGAAGCTTTTACCTGCTGTGATATACCGTCAGGGTTACCATAGTATGGGGAACATGATGGGCCTTCCGAGCATTGCTACCTTAGCTTGTTTATCATAGGTGTCATTCTGACTTCTCGTGTCAATGGTCTAAAGTAATGGGTTGGCACAATGTGAAAGTGATATGATTACTTTTGAGCAGAGTGATACTGTATTTCGTTTTACGGCAATCATTGGGATAATCCCATAAATTGATTAAACTTTGGGCTGTGGTACAAGTGCCAAACATAAGCGATCAAAAGTACCTTTTTTTGTGCACCTTCCTTCCCCAGGGCCAACCGACCGACAGAGTCGAGTGCACATGAATACAGAGTATATGCAATATGTGTAAGAGGGATAAAGGAAAGCAAAAAAGCAAGGCACGTGCACTGTGTTTTTAAAGGTTGTCACACAGATGCCAAAAAGCTCATCGCGTAGTTTTTTTTCTCGTTTCTTTTTTTTAGTTGACGGGAAGGTCATCGTCTTTTTGTATGTGTGTGTAAAATAAATGTGTGTGTGCTTGTGTATGTGAGACGGTCACAAGCACCGACCCCCTTTCTTTTCTTCAAGCACATTAGGGTTCTCCCTTTTCTTCCTCGCAAGCGCCTCTCTTTTTTCCCTCTTCACGTCCCGCTCGTCTCGCGTAAACTCTTTTTCAACCCACAACCTCTTTCCTTTTCTTTATTCCTCTTTCTTTTTATACTCAACCTAGTAAGACTGTCTGACACTTTGTGTCGCAATCTAGCCAGGACGACAACACTCCGCAATTCTTCATCATTGTGCTGTTTTCTCCTTCCACTCTCACTCTCTAATTCATTCACACCACGAGAGTGGGTCATCTGCGCTCGGCCCAACTGCGAAGCCTTTTCGGGGACTCTAAACGCCCTTTCATTTTATTTGGTCGGTTCACCCTCGGCGACTTAGACAACTGTTGTACGTACATACCCCGAAAAAGGGCTGGGATCAACCTTCCCTCCACCCTTTTGCTCTTTTACTTTTCTTTCTGTTTTGTGCTCTCTTAAGACCCCATCTTTGCTTATAAGTTACCCTTCAATATACACAATACGCTGCAGTCATATAATAGGTTCATGTCATCGTCCACCGTATCAGGCCCGTACATTACCGACTCGTGGATACGTATGCAGCAACAGGGACATGGCGCGCAACCGAAACACAATCATCATCATCAATATCGCAGACCATCGCAGGGAAAAGCTGCCTTAGCTAATACAACACCTACTACAAATACTACTACAAATACTACTACTACTACTACCGCTACCGCCACTGCTACTGCTACTGCAAATACTACTGCGAACCACACGACCCAACTCGATAGCAGGAGACCCTCGCACGCCTCCAACAAGATGTACTCCAAATCAACTGCCAGCAGCAGGTCACGCGCTTCGATAGCCGGTACCAACCAAGCTCGCCCCGACGAGCAGCAACTGACCTCGCGGAAGAGCATTAGAGAACTCATGAAGAACCTTGATGACGATGGTGGCATGAGCAGAGACGGCATCTACGAGGCTTTTGCTCAGCTCGAGGGCGACCTAGACTCACCCAAGAACCGAGCACCGGCGGACAACTCAGAGTCGCGTGTTCCATCGCAACGACGAAAGAGCAACGCAGCTCCCATGGAAACCACCATTCGCCTTCGTCGCAAATCCAAGCAGGATGAAACAGCGGGGAAGCAGCCGACTAACCGCACGAGGTCCAATACTGTTGCCAACCCCGGTGTGAAACGTCAGCCTGTCAATGGATCACAACAACAGAGCACAGTCGATTCACCACGCGTCAGAGCACTCTCCACAAAAAAGTCTACCGAGAGCATCTCGTCCGTCGGCAGGTCACCAGGTCTCAGAGCCACCCATGCCACGGGTGCATCTGCCCGCAGGCGTCCCTCTTCTGGTGCAGTCCTGCAGCGCAACGATAACAAGACGAGGCAGCAGCAGCAGCAGCAGCAACAACAACAAAAACAACAGCAGCAGCAGCAACAGCTACTGGACCGAGCCTCCGAGGGTGCCTCATCATCACCGGTATCTGCCCATACTGGGTTAGACAATCCTCACCCCCCGCGCCGCTCGACCACCGCCTGCAGTGACACGGACAGCGCTGATGTAGGTTCATCGGGTCCGAAGCCGATACGAGCCGGCCTCGTCAAAACATTGCATTCAGAAAGGGAATCCGGCAGCGTGATCCGGCTTGCCGACGCACTGCGCGATTCACTGCTTGTGGAACGCAAGCTAGCCCGTCAGGAGTTCGGCTTGTATTCCGACAAATCACATGGACGTAGCCCGCAAACTCCTCCTATTGATACCACCCTCAGACGCAAGACCATCGCCAGTGACGCACCTCACCGCTCCACAGCAGAAATCATCAGCGATGCCAAGCGCCGCCTCAGCCTGGGCAAGGAGAAGATGCGCGACATTGAGCGCGCTGCGGCTGCGGCTTCCTCCTCCGGTAACCGCGCCTCCCCTGCCACTTCCAGCGCAACCACCACGCGTGAACCGCGTCGCCGTACCCTGTCGAGTGGATCCATCCTGCGCACAGCCACCAAGGATGATTACGAGCGTCGCAAATCAACCGCCACCGCCACCACCCCGACTGATAACTACATGAAGCCTACTCTGGCTGACCTGCGGCGCCGCTCTGTCGCGAGCGCCGATGAACGCGAGGAGTCACTCGTCATGCTTGCCACGAAGCGGCGCTCTGCACTCGCCTCCAACAGCAGAGCCAGTCGAAGTGCCACCGATCTCGCTGGAAGTCGTGCGAGCAGCTCGAGTTCAGGAAAAGGCACGCCAGGTGGCTCGGGTGACGAGGACAAGAAAAACAACATCCGTCGACGCATGAGCAGAGGATCCATCATGGATGCCGCCGAACGGTCAGCTCGCCAGCGGAAGAAGTCGATCGTGGCCATGGATGACTCGTCCATCAACATGCGTCGCACCCGCAAATTATCGCGCACCGAAAGTCTCAAAGAAGGTGTCCCTACCTCACCGTCTATGAATGCAGCGCTCGCCCTACGCAAGAAGAGCATACAGCAAGACAGTCAGCGACTTTCGGCCGAGATGAAGTTTGCATCGACGGCTGCTTCAGGAACCAAGCGCACAACGCGGAAGCGAGGAAAGGTAAGTTGAGTGAACAATTTGGCTTTGTGCAGAAATACTGAAGGATCGGTAGACTTTGCCAGGCAACCTCGCGACACCGCCGCCTGTGCAGGCACTGAACCTGCCGCCCATGAAGCTCGAGCCTTTGGGTGTGTCCTATGGTGGCCGATCCCCTCCGCCAACGTCCCGAAAACCGTCCGTGTCACATTCAAACACGACCCCGGTGAGCGGGACGAGCAGTGAAGAAGAAAAAGAAAACCGAATCAAGAAGAACCTCATCATGGATCGCCGGTCGTCACTCAAGACTCCGCGTGTCACCCCCGCCTCGCCGAGGGACAGTTCTCTCACATCTGCGTCTGCGACGGCGTCGCCCCGCACGCGGCCTCTCTATACCCGACGACCCAGCGCATCTGGCGCGCGCAAGCTGTCACTCTCCACTGTAAATAGTAGTAAAAATCTGTATGATGAGGGGACGCCGACTTTGGGGCCTGTCGGGTCACGGGCGCGCAAGCAGAGCATCAACAACAGCGTGCAGCCCGGTAGCCGCGCAGCGTCACTCCTGAGCGGCAGCACGAGCCGCAAGAATTCCGTAGCGTCCATGAACGACCAAGAAGTGGACGCAGCCAAAGATCTGGGCAGTCGTAAGTGAGATGCTATCCTCACCCTGGTTTGGATTCTCATGATCGTTTCTACTTTCCAATCCCTGTTTCTGTCAGAACGTCACCGGGCCATGAGCTTGCAGGAGCGGCTCCAGGCCATGGTAGCTCAGCATGCGATCCAGGACGAATATCCCTCCTCCTCCGAATACTCCCTCCTGCGCGACCGACGATCACGCCGGTCGATGGAGGAAGACGAGGCGCGGTCGCCAAGCCGCATTAGCGATAGTTTGCTCTGGGAAAAGGAGATGGCTGAGATCGCGGCGGCCGGCATCCGCGGCCCGAAAAGTCCCACGACGGCCATCAAATACTATGCTCCCTACTTGTCGCTCCATGAACGCAACGAGATTCACGAGTACGGCCAGATCTTTTTTATTGGCCACCACGCCCAAAAACACCAAGCCAACCCGGACTACCCGTCATGCAACTATGGCTATGACGACGAGCGCGGTGACTACAACATTGTCATACAGGACCACCTTGCTTATCGATATGAGGTGCTTGATGTCCTGGGACGCGGCTCATTTGGTCAGGTCGTCAAGTGCTTTGACCACAAGTCAGGCCAGACCGTGGCGATCAAGCTCATCCGCAACAAAAAACGATTCCATGCCCAGGCACAGACGGAGGTGAAGATCCTCAAAGACCTGGCAAGGTGGGACCCTGATGACCAGCATCATAATATTCGCATGACCGAGGTGTTTGTCTTCCGTGGCCATCTCTGTATCGCATGCGAGTGCCTGAGCATGAACCTTTATGAATTCATCAAGGGCAACAACTACCGAGGCTTCAGTCTGAGCTTGATTCGAAGGTAGTGTCATATATATCATCCAGGGGCTCTGTGCGTGTGCTTACCGAATTTCGACAGATTCACGTCTCAGCTGCTCAAGTCTTTATGTTTACTCTATGAGCACGGTGTGATCCACTGTGATCTCAAACCTGAGGTATGTTAGAAGAGGGAATGCAAGATAATTGACTCAACCGGTATGGCGTAGAATATTCTGCTGAAGCATCCGACCAAGAGCACCATCAAAGTCATCGATTTTGGCAGCAGTTGTTTTGAAAACGACCGAGGTAAGGCGGAAAGCATGCAAAGACCAGAAAGAGAGAGAGAGAGAGTGAGGGGTAAGGGTCTCATACAGTGCATAGTGTATACATATATCCAGAGTCGATTTTATCGCTCGCCTGAGGTCATTATGGGCATCAACTACAATATGGCCATCGACATGTGGAGTCTGGGCTGTATCCTCGCAGAGCTGTATACAGGTAAGCAGAGGAAATACAAAGCAAAACAATGCAGATGTCAGTGACCCCCTCTCCCTCTCTTTTTCTTTAGGTCTTCCTCTCTTCCCTGGCGAGAATGAGCAAGAGCAGCTGGCATGTATTATGGAAGTGTTTGGCGTACCCCCGCGTTACCTGATAGAACAAAGTTCGCGAAGAAAATTCTTCTTTGATTCGAACGGCAACCCCCGTATTATACCCAACTCAAGAGGCAAGAAGCGGCGACCTGGTACCAAGTCACTGTCTTCGGCACTGCGCTGCAACGACGCACGTTTCCTAGACTTCGTCGAGCGATGTTTGTGCTGGGACCCTGAAAAGCGTCTCACACCGGACGGTGCACTCTGTCACGAATGGATTACACACAACTCTCGCAACAGCGGAGGCAACTTGAAATATGCTCCGTAAGTCCATAGCATCTTGCGTCAGAGAGAAAAAAAGAATATACCTCCAAGGCCATTTATTTACCCCGCGGGTAGCATGTATTCCTCCGGTGAAGATAAACAACTGCAGCAGCTCGCGATTGCAGACGACAGGAAAAAGCAAATCTAAATATGCACGCTTACAAAAAACAGTAGCAGTAGTACGATTCTGTAGCAAAATACCAAGTTCTCACTTTGTTGATAACCAGTCTATGGGGTTTTCGTTTCGCATATCACTTCTTGTGGACTAAATCTCGTTCTTTCTACATATCTGACCGGGCGACACCTTCATGACGTGCTGGCCACTGCCTCGCCTGTGGCCGATTCAACTCTTGAGCCACTATGTCGGCATTATCAAAAATCCTTACCGGTGCGCGCGTGGGACAGGCACTCGGCGAAGTGCACACGTCCATGAGGGGGAAGCTTCGATGGTGGTACCGACCACCGGCCACCCAGGCTGGAAGAGCTATCGCAATCCAATGCGTCGACTGACAATCATCCAGTCACATAAAGCGTGTGTACTAACTGGAAAGGACTCGTTAGCCTGCTTGACTAGCACGCAACCCATGCTTATCCATTGCGAAAAAAGCGCCTTTGTAAGAGGATATGAATGACATGTGTATTTCGTGGAAGTAGTGTCAGATCTCTGGAATCTTATCTGCCTTCTTTATATCATATCAGACAACACTCCCAAAACCGAGAAAAAGAATTGGACAGTCTCGTTCTTGACAGTAGAAAAGAGACGGGTGTCGAGTAAAGCGCTAGCTGTGTATTGATCCTAACAAAAAAAAAGAAAAAGAAAAAAGGCCCAGAGATAGTGAAGTATATGTCTTATGACTCGATTTTGTTGAACAGAACAGGACATCGGATACTTTGACCTAAATGATCAGGATACGACACCTATGTCGCATGCGAGGTTCAAAGTTCGTTGCAGGATAAGATGACGGTCTCTTTATTCAACCACCCTTTATTCTGTATGAATTTGTGCGCGCGGGGTACACATCTTTCTCTCTCCCACATACACATATGCAACGCAGTATAGCGACAGAAGACCTGACAAGCGTCGAATGGCGCGACACCAACTGGATTGAAGTAACGTTTTACTTCACTGGCGTGATAGCAAAGACTGATGGCAAAGTGATAGCGTGTAGGCGGCTTCCAGAACCAACAAATGGTGCTCGACTACTTTTCAAAGTCGCCTTTTTGGGATCGCCACAGCAACAACCAGATCTTGTCGATGCAAACCCAATTCAACGATTTACGGCAGCCCTACGAAGCCATGGTGGAAGCCTTAAGGTACATTCGGGAGTGTCCTATGCCATGACGCTCAAGGTGTGTAGGAAAATGACGGGCATCGAGTTTGCAGTGATCCACGAGCAGCCTCCGGTGTGGGTTATTCAGAAACGCTATCGACGAGGACCAGCACCCGATGATGGTATGCAACACGTCACGCCACGCAGGGTGCTTTGTTTCTGCTGCTGACACGCTCGGATAGTCAATCCCATCGCGACCTATTATATCACGGGCGCCAACGTATACCAATCACCCACCATTTATTCCGTCATTGCCAACCGCCTCGTAAGATAGAGCAAACCTACACACCGGGCACGTCACTCACCTGAGACGCAGTTAACAAGCCTGTTCCATGTCAATTCCGCCTTCAAAGAAACACAAAAATGCATGGACTTCCGTCCCGCCGTGGGCTATCATTGGAAAAGTTTGAAGCAAACCTCGGCAGGTAAATGTCGCCACTGAAAGCAAGAATATATGGCAAAGAAGGATGCCATTCCTAGCCTTGTCTAACCTCAAAGCAGCATCGACCGTACCCAACACACTTCGCGAGCGCGAAAACGAAGAGTTTCGACACTGCATGGATCGGGCCATCGAGGCTTCGTCCTTGAGAATTATACAGACGCGACACGAACTCGAGCATGCAGACCATGCGGCCGAGCTGCGCAAGTCAAGTAGCGCCGTAGACGCATCCTTGTCATCCACCATGGTATAAAGTTTGCACGGCGAATAGCATCTCGCTTTCTTCTCTTTTACTCATATACTATATTCTCTTTCTAGCTGAGTGGGTCCCATCGAGGTAAGCTAGCTTCTCGTGAGATGACCAGGCTTGATAAACGCATGCCGTTCAATAGAAGAGGCGACGGGGAAGCGCGTGCGCAAAAAGACAGACGATGGATCGAGTGCGACCGTCAAAAAGAAGAAGAAACCTGCGCCTACAAAGCCATGATTCCCATCACTCTTTGATGTGGATCGCGCTAAAAGGAGGAACGCAAGTAATAAAAACATGTTTCCATTTGCTTTGGGCCAATAAGAGGCTGAAACTTGACCCACTCAGTTCAGGTACAGGGCGCTCGACACGCGTCTAATTGGTTATATTTTTATCCATGCAAGTACGACTCATGGCGTAACAGATGCGGAATGGGCATACTTGTTAGGTACACCACTTGGTTTTTTTATTTATTTATTCTTTTTTTTTTTTTTTTTTTCATAAACGTTGCTGGACCCGATATCATCATATGCACTAGTTACGTATTTTGCGGCATGGCAATCAAACGATCCCCTAGTTAACTTTCTTACTGGCAAATTGACCTGAATTATAATTGTCTCCCAAGGTGGTAGCCACGCGTTAATTGCAGAAGATTCTTTTCTTTCGTTTCATCTTAAACCTTTTTATGTAACTTGGGTTTTCGGTTGTTTTTGACTTTTTTTATTCTACTCGCAAGCACGCACGAATGACATGTTTTAGAGGAATACCTTGCTGTGGTGGGACGAAAAAACAAAGAAGTTAAATTGTGGCAAGAAACATGGGCTGCAGGGCACAGACTGCATGAGATGGGGTTGAAGAAAATAATAATAATAAAAAAAAAAGATGAGATACATATCTCAACAACGCATGGAAGCTGCATGGCACACAAGCCAGCTTGGCAGCACCCTTCAATACCGGATCGGGCAAATCACCATAAGTAACGCGTAATAATGTTGAATTTACAACCTTATTAATTTCGAAAGGAACCCTAAGAAGAAGAAGAAGCAGCAAAATAAGATGTTTTGGTGCGAGAAATCCCACCTACGTAAACGAATGATCATCTGCTACGGTCGCGGCGGCCATCGCCGTTTTGTATATGCATTTTCCTTTTTGATTTGGGCTTCCTGTGGTTGGTGTAACGTTTTGACACACGGACTGCATGTTATCGCTTAAAATGTTTTATCTCACCTTTTCAGTGAGTGTTTGGATGATCCCCAGCATGTGTGTGCGCTGGTCCGGGGGCCTGGGATGTGCATGTTTTTATTAACGCACGAGTAAGAAACACTCAACCCATGATGTGCGCTCGCATTGGTGCACATATGCGCTGCAGGTGATGCATCAGAAAATAAAAAGTAAAAAGCTACTAGTAAGAATGGCTAATGGTCATCTTTAGACGCTCGTGGCACTTGGCTGACGCGCGCTTTGTGTCGCCTTGCCAATTCTGGAAGACACGAGTCGATGACCATGAGGGGGCTGTCCAGCAGTCGAACGGCTCGCCTCTTTTTTTTTCTATCTTTTTTTTCTTCTCTCTTTTCCAATCATTTAACTTTCTTTCAGCTCTGCTACTGTTACTATCGCATATCTTTCACCTCCTTACATACCATGATAGCTTGAGTAACCATGGCACCGCAAAGTGATCAGGCTACACGACGCTTAATCCCGCGCGATCCCGCACTCCTGGCGGAAGTAGGTGTTGAGATCGATCGGCGAAATTAGCATGCTAATGGAAGACGTGTGTGTGTGGGGGGGGGGGGGGATAACAATAGCAGGATAAGAATGCTGAACTGCTGAGCTGTTCGCCACGGATATTCGTGTCAGACGGAGACAAGGAGACAGGGGAAAATATTGCAGGCGCCTGCAGCGGCAACCCTATTACGACCCGACCCACCAAAGATAACCACCACCCACACTCCTTCTCGCCCAGTCTTGGCTCTTCTCCTCCATTCCCTCTTGCACCCTCTCCACTGACTCCACTGGCTTCACTGACTCCCCTCTCGCACGCCGACGCTGTCGATGGACCTGGACCCGCCATGCCCACCCACTCCTTCAGCGCCTTGCTCTCCGTCGACGCCGAGAGCCCAGTCAACACAGTCAGCCAAAACAGCAGTCGCTTCATCCGAGCCATCCGAAAAGCGCAGCGCAGACGAGGCAGCATGGGCGAGGTCCGTCGCCCGCGACCCACCTCGGCGCCGGTCGTCGAGCCTCGCCTCACCAAATCCTCCCAACACCACCGCAAATATCGTTCATTTCATCAGCTTTTGGACGAGCAACCCAACTACCGACAACAGCAACATTGGGACCCACATATTGATGCCTTCGAGGTCTTGCGAGCCAAGATCACGGGCATCACGCGGACTATGCAAGAGTTTCATGTCAATGAATTATTTCAAGACGAACTATCCGAGCGCCGCGAACGTCATCACACGGTCGCAGCTTGTGGCACGACGAAGGACCCGTCTTTAATACGTCGTCATCACCGCCGGGTGCGGTCACAGGGGTCGATGATCAGCTCCTCCTGCCAGGAGGACGAGGAGGAGGACGAGGAGGAAGAAGACGATGACGAGGAGGAAGAGGAGGATAGCCTGATCCAATCACCGCTCGCCGAGGCAGCCGCGCCACCGCTCATGGAGACGACCAAGTACGGCAGCGATCCATGGGCCCACCTGCACACGGATCAAGACTTTGAACGCGCCATCATCGAGCCTCCAACAAGCCCTAACCTGACCGCCCTCTTTCTCACTACAAACTCGCTTATCAACTCACGCCTCGATGAGCTATCCGAAACCGCGTCGGTCGCCTCCTCGTGCGACATCACTTCGCCCACCCTCGAATGGCGTACACAGTTCCTGGAACTCATGTCGTCCTGTATCACACAGTCTGAGGAACTCGAATCGCTCTCCACCGAGCTGCTCGGCACCGAACGCCGTGTGCGCGAACTGCTCGTGCTGAACGAGACGGTCGAAGAGCAGTTTCATGAGCGTGAGAAAGCGTACGAAGAACGCATCCGAGAGTGCCAGGACGTCGCCAAACAGCAACTGTACATGATTGATACCCTCGACGAGCTGATGGCCGACATTGATATGAAGATGGAACTTCTCCTGAAGAAAGGGAATGAGAGCACTGACGGCAGCAGCGATGCGATCGATGAAGATGAGAACAGTGGATGGGACTTTAGCCAATCAATCGCTGATATTCTCGGGATCGAATCCAAGGACGACCTCGTGCACCAGATGCGATGGCAAGTCGGTATGTTTGTCGGCGGCGGTGTCGGGACAGGCCATGTCATCCATTCCTTTGAAGGACGATTCCGTGGCATAGAAATGATGATTGCTGGGTCAGGCACGACCGTCGAGGAAGAGGAGGAGGAGGATAGTAATATCGAGGTAAGTGAAAGATAAAAACATGAAAGGAAGAAGAGTCGTATCCAGGGATATATTAAACTTAAAAAAAAATTTTTTGATATGCTAGTCTTCGTTCTATCTGTCACCCGCTTTACGACGACGTGCCAAATTCCATCAACACCATTACGTATTGCATCTTAATGCGGAGGATCGGAAAAAGCGCTTTTGCAAGATACCCCGCGCTTACTGGGTTCCTGATCAATTAGCTACTCATTGCCAGCACGACCAGTGCAAGCGCGAATTTACGTTTTTCCAAAGACGGCATCATTGCCGGAGGTAAGCCAAAGAGAACGTTGCTATTAAAATTTAATATTCACGTCATCCTCCTCTCGTTTGCGTAGATGCGGGAAAGTCGTCTGTCAACGGCACAGCGCGAATCGATTACCTTTGTTTGATAAACCGCACGGTTCGGGCAGCTGGAGCCGCGTCTGTGATCATTGTTTCCGTTCCCTCATCCTCTTTCAAGCATAATACCCCCAACCTCCTTTTTTTTCTGTTTGCACACTTCATAGTCTCATAATATTCTTCCTTCTATTTCTTGACCCTTTTCTGTAAATAGGTGACATATACACATATACACATTTCTTCTTTTCAATGCAAGATTGGATAAATGCAACCCATAATTTTAATTTGTTTAAACAGTATACATGCATGCGTGTGCGTATTATCGGGACGAAAGAAAGAAGGAAAAGAGAAAGAGCGTGTGTGTGTGTGGAGAAAATGTGTGTAAAACTAACTATATGTGTACTATATGTGCGTGTGCGTGTGCGTGTATTGAAAAAAAAAGTGCAAAAGTGAACGAGACAAGAAGACAGAGATAGACAATAAATATAAAAAAAGAGGTAATGTGACGTGCGTAATGTAATCGAGTGCTGTGTGTTGTGAGGAGAAACGTGGTGGAGTGTGTGCAAGTGGCGTGTCAGTATGTTTGTGTGGGTGGGCGACTGGGGCGAGCGTATGTAAGGATAATGAGGATAACTATGAGGTCTACTATACTTTTGATCGGGTTCCTTTGTGTCTTTACAAGTCGCCAAGAAACTCAAACCCACGACCAAGGCCAAGCTTGGCTGCGACCGAGGCATCGCCGAGCGCGGAGATATCCATGTTGCCATGGCCTCGTTCGAACTCGTAAATCATGGCTAGTAAAGGTGCAGTAGAAGCGCTTGGAGATGGGGTCTCACTTGAAGGTGGTGATGACGAGGAAGATTCCCTCTTGGGCACCGGTTGCGACTGCTGCTGCTGTTGTTGTTGTTGCGGTTGCGGCTGCTCCCAGGGTTGATCCATGAGGGAAGCAGATGGTCCATATTTGACTTCAATGTCTTCAAAAACCTAATTGAGTCCATGCTGGGTTAACGTCTGAAATTCCCAGGTCATGCGATCGCGTCTACCTGAACGATGCAAAGGTTCCGAATGGCGATATCGACCTCCTCCCAGCTCTGGAGGGAGCGTATGCCTTTCATGAAGGCATCAAAGAATTGATTGACGTAAACAAAGCTGTACATGTACTTGTTATTGTTGATCCAAAGGGCCTGCTGGATCTCTTTGGACTCCAAGACGACGTTGCCGAACGAGTAGATGGTCGTCGTGCATTCGATGGTGCGCCGCTCGCGCGACTCAAAAAAGCATGTGTTGTTGAAGCAAAAGTCGGAAATGTTGAGATTGAGATCAAGTTTGGCCTTGGCTAGGAGCACGATGCTGTCGTCATTGGTGCAGTTGGCGACAAGGTTAGGCAGGGCAGGGCATTTTTGCTTGGTAGACTGAGCCTCTTCCAGCTCGACGGTACTGAGGCAGTTGGGATAACAGTGCTGCAAGAGTGAGAGGTTGTGCGACACAGTGGTAGCCGGGTCATACGGCAGTGAGTACTCGAGATAGAGGCAGAGGTAGTTGGGCCACAGCGCAAAGGGGGGACTGTCGAGTTCCTTCATCATCATAGTTAGATCACCCGCTGACATGGCACGGCCATTCGGTGCGCTGGGCATTAGTTTGCTGTTGTTGTTGGGTTGCGCAGCGTCGTTCGGCAGCGTGAGGGCCGGCTGCGAGGCAGTGCGCTTGTTGAAGAAGCCCTCCGGCTTTGTGTGCTTGATCTTCTTTTGGGCTGTGATTGAGGAAGAAGCGGCAGCCTCCGCACATGTGGTGGGGTCCAGTACCATGTCGTCTTTCATGAGCGTATCGGCTGGCCCGTCGCCCAGGACAAACGCAGAGGGATCCATCGGCGTGTTGTTTGCAAACGGGTCATCAAAATCCATCATGCAGAAGGGCTCGTCCATCATGGTAGAGATATCCGTCGTAGGAACCTCAGACGATGTTGACGACGGTTGCTGTGCTTGTTGCTGTGTTTGTTGCTGGGAAAAGTACTCTGGCAGGTTCAACGCCGGCGTCTGCTGCAGAGGGTCATAGAATTCTTTGAGGTCCATCATGGACAACATTGGGTTGGTAGGTTGATCACCGTACATCATGTCGAACACATAGTCTGCCTGAGGAGGGGAGGACGAGCTGCTGATGGAGGAATCTTCGCAAGACGATGAGGTGGATTCAGAGGATTGTAGAGCTTGCATCATGATCGTACCCAGTTGCGAAGAGGATCGTGCACTCGATACGAGTCCACCCGTCGCGCCAGCCATCATGGAATGACTCGTATGCGGACGGTGATGATGATACGGCTGGTGGTGGTGGGACTGAGGATGATGATGGTGGTGATGGTGCGGATGGTGCGGGTGGTGATGTTGCTGTTGCCGCCGTTGCTTGGTGGCAGCGTTCTTTTTACTTCGTCCGACGACATCATCATCGGCCTCTGTTGCTGCATCCGTCAAGAGACGCATGACTATCCAGAGAGAAATGCATCCGGGTTATGTGTGAGTTACATACGTTCTCCATGTCAATGTCAATTGCGCTTACAGTGCGGATCGCCCTTGCGTGTGTTCTTGAGGACCTGGATATGCGACGACACCTGTTTGCGCGTTCGGTTTTTGCCCGTCTTGCGCAGGATAAAATCAGATATTAACTCGTTGCGCCCACAGGGTTTGCCGTTCACCAGAATCTTGCGGCGACCCAGCTTGGGGATCGTTTCTAACGCCTCGACAAACGCAGCCTCTACATCCGGGGGCCACACTTGCTAATGATGATTGCGATAAATGAATTTTTTCATCTTTCTATATATAATCATATATAAATGAAAGCATACCTCCTCCTTGTCCTTATTCACCGAAGACATTGTCGACACTGGACAGTCTTTCTTGGTATACTGTCTAGGGCGCTTCTGATCCTTCTCGACGGAATTTAAACTCGACGACGATGCATCCAGAGCAGCAGCGGCAGCGGCAGCAGCAGCAGACGGAGGGGGCGGTGGTGGTGCCAGATGCATCATGGACGATGACGAGAACGCCACTTGCATCATGGGATCGTCACAGACGTCCGGCTTCATCATGTCGGTCGCTTCA
Source organism: Syncephalastrum monosporum B8922 (assembly GCA_000697355.1). Taxonomy (NCBI): domain Eukaryota; kingdom Fungi; phylum Mucoromycota; class Mucoromycetes; order Mucorales; family Syncephalastraceae; genus Syncephalastrum; species Syncephalastrum monosporum. Next base: position 154,295 of record JNEN01001214.1, on the reverse strand, counting down.
TCGTTCAAAAATAAGTCTTGACTACGCGAAGCGAGCATATTAATTTGAATGAGTGTGAATAGAAGAGAAATTTAAGTGTGCGATAAATAGCAAAATGGACGAAAGAAAGGTAGAAAGCGAAGGAACGACTAGAGCTGATGTATAAGAAAGAGAAGAGAGAGAGAGAGAGAGAGAGATGTGAATGTTAGAAAAGAAGAAAGGAATCAATGAAATATAAACACGGGGTTTATAGTGGTTATAGAGCAAAAAAAATTACAACAAGGTACTCACGAACATATGCTTCTACGACTCAACCCTCTCTTGTTTATCCTTCCCCAGTCCATCATGGAACAATAGCAAATGTCTTTTTCTGGTTATTTCATTTCAATCGATGTCGTTTTCTTGGCTCACTATATTACTATTTTAGCGACTGGGTCATTGTGATATTTTTTGGGTATCCTTAAATTGTCAGTAAAGAAAAAAAATGAAAAAAAGTGAGCAGCGTGGATGAGTCTATGTGTTAATGTGTATGTGTGTGTATGTGTATATATGTGTATGTGTATGTGTATGTGTATGTGTATGTGTATGTGTATGTGTATGTGTGTGTGTGTGTGTGTGTGCAGACTGCTGTGGCCACGTTCTGTTTTATCCCGCCTTTCATGTTTTCCCCTTTCATCCTTGCGTGCGCGCCAAAAACAGAAGATATATAGACCGTAGCATTGGCTCCTGCTATACGTGAAATGACGAAGCAGCCCTCCTTAGCCAGATTGAATCATGCAAATCCGTGAGCACGTATTTCCGTTTAGTTTGCACACACACACACAGTCTCTCCTGGACTGAGCGATTTGAATCGCGTCTAGCCGGCTATACTTTTTTCTTACGATGCTTTGCGCGTGCGTGCGCGTATATACTCCCAGGGAATAACAATAATATCAATATTAAAAAAAACAGCCCCCAGAGCAAAAAGTCAAGGGGCTATGTTATTTCCAGGGCTTGACAGATATTGCAGTGATAGCAACAGCCTCCCACATATGCGTCATAGATAAACACTCACCCACACGTTACAAACATAAACAGATCTAATACAGTACACTGCATTGCATGAATACACAGGGCTCCACAGATTGGGCGGGCACCGCCTGTGTTCAAGTGATTGACATAAAGTTGCACGCAACGGCGGTCGTTTTTCATTTATGCACCTCCTGGCAAAAAGAAAGATATTAAAAAACTATTTTTGTTTCTTTTGCCTTCTATTTCTCTCTCTACCGCTCTCCGACAAATTATATGTGTACCTCGAGGACGCAGGGATAGGATCTGCAAGGGATTATTCGTTTCTCCATTTTCTGTCTCACACCTTCTTTTGTCTTCGTGTTTTGTGTGGTCATATGGAATCATTCTCTTTGTTCTTTTGTTTTTTTGTAGTTAATACGAAATAGAGAGTGTGTGTCTGGTTGGGACCGGGAAGGGATACGCAGGCGGGGGGGGATACAAATAGATGAAAGAAAGAAAAAAGACAAGTTACAGTTGAAAGGTAGGGGTACTACTCAGGCTATTCAGGCTCGCCTTTTTCTTGATTGCTCGGGCCACATAGTGTCGTACAAGGTTGAGCTGGTCTGACCGTAATGCTTCCAAAAACTGGTAAATGTCATCCCCCACCACTCCGTGGAACTCCACGATGGTCTCCACGCATGACTTGCGCACGTGAATCGAGGAGTGATTCATGCCCTAAAGCTGTGCGTAAGCTGTTTTGATCTTTTTATATCCAAACTATCTGTAGTGCACGGGTTTTTTCCCTTCTCGATCATCGATGAGCCCTGAAGCCGATGGGCCTAAAGGCGAACCGCAACCCCCTTTTTTCTTTGTTTACCTTGAAAAACACATTGACACCACCCTGCGTGAGCCACTCTTCGATCAGGAATGTGTCTACCGCCTCCTTGACGCATCTACCCAAATATGTAAACGCGGACCCTACTGGGTGGTACCGGAGAGCGCCACCATGACCCGCAGCTTGAGGGGCGTTGGGTTCCAAGATCAGTCTGTGGGCAAGATAGGAGAACAGCACGTCAAACACCGTGTTTGCATCCAGGGAACCCAGGAACGCATCCAATGCATCCTCGGCTGCTGTTGAGACTGTCATATCCTCGCTTGCACGCACGGCCAGCAGGCGCTCAATCAATCGGGCTTCCAGGGTCATGCCGTGCTCGTCTACCTTGCGCTCATAAAAAGCGAAAAGGCCGGCCTGGGTAATAGCGAGTTGCCGAACAAGCTCGATCGCAGAGGCTGCGCACGGGTTTGACACGTCAAGATACAGCACCGTGCCTTGCACGAGTTCGACAAAGTTACCGCCGTCGTTCTCTGCACCCGCCCACACCTCGCCTTCCTCGGCGCCGCCTTGGTCCCACGTGTGCGTCAACGCAGCTTCCTTGGCAAGTCGGGCCAGTTTGCGGAACGTGCCATTATCGGCTGTCATGCTCTTGAGTTTGTCAACCCAGGCGTAGAGCGAGGCTGTCTTGTCTTTACTGCCGCGCCCGCCCGCCGCTGTTGCAAGGGACGTGCGCTTGTTCTCCTTGAACACGGAAAGCGGGTCATGGACCTCCCTGGGCGCAAAATAAGGCACAAAAGTAAGGTTGGGTGCCTCGATGCGTGTGTTGATTGCAGGCAGATTGCTGTCTACGAGACCGAGCATACCAGCTGCTGCTGTGGCTGTATCCTGCGACGCAGGGACACCGTTGTGAGGATGCGTCATTTTGTCGTTATAGTAGTCCGTGTCATGTTTTAAACCCTGTTGCTTGTTTAGCAACAAACAAACAAGCAAGGGAGCGAGCCAATCATGTCAGTTCACTTACATTGATAGGACTCTGACCCCCGAGTGCATCTTGGGGGTGTGTCTTTTCTTCATTGGCATCCATGGGGAAAGGTATAGGATGTGAGTCGGTGAAATAGTTTCCGGGGTGCTCAGTCGGCTGGAAATGCAATAATAAGCATGTTTCTGCAATTGGCGTGCATCATTCGACTTACGTGGGCATGCTTCTCCACCAAGAGAGCACCATCCGAAGGCTCTTCATCTGTATCAGGGAATGGTATAGGTTCGGCACTTTCCAAGATAGGTTCTGATTCTACCGTCTATTGCAAAATATGAGTGTCTCTGATGCATCAAGTGGTTCCTCTTTCTCTCACCTTTTGCGGATGCCGTTGCGCAACGGGTATCTGAAGCTCCTCCATAGTTGGATTGAAGGGATGGAGGGAGTCTGCAGCAGGCTGAGTGGGAATGGTAGATGTGTAGGTAGCTAGGGACACGGGCGCCTCACGCTCGTAAGGCTGGTCGGGCGAGGGTTGCATCTTAGGGGCAAGTACGGGCTTTGCGCTATCTTGCTCCGGGGACGGAGACTCGGGCTCGGTAGGCATTTCTCGTGTGGCCACATCTTCATTATCCAGCAAAGGGTTTTCTTCTTCGCTTGGTGAGTAGTGGTGTGACTTGGAATCTTCAATGGGAGAGTACGAGTCACTTTGATCGGTAGCATCGGTGGGAGCCTCGTCTTCCTCCTCTTCCTCTTCCTCCTCCTCATCCAAATCATCGTCTTCCCCAGGCGGTGGCGCCGCTTGGGTCACATACTCGGGAAGGACGCGAATATGTATCCGAAGGGCGTGGCTGATCTTGGCCACCATGCTGCTGCTGAAGGTCGCAGCAACGGTCTCAAACAGCCTAGGGTTGACCAGTCGAAGGTGTCCGACGAGCGAGACCAGGGGTGCGTGCACCACGGAGCCCGAGGACGAGGTGCTAACCAGGGGTAAGAGATGGTGAAGATACTGCCGTAGGTGCGCGTCCGATTCGAACCAGTGGCAGGCAACGTTATTGTCCTCGCCCTCCAACCATTCGCTTGCGGCAGCTGCTTCCTCCTTGCTGCTCGGGGGTAGGTCAGCCTCCATACCAACCATGGGCAAGACCAATTCATCCATCCACTCGAGATAATGGCTCGTCAGCTTACGCCGGTTGGCAGGACTGCGCGTCTGGTCCTTTTTGTTGGCCGTTTTCTTTGGTGCATTCACGTCCACGAGGGCAATAAACAGCCGTTCGGCCAGCTCACTGTCGTTCTTTTGCAAGAAACGTTTTGTTCGCTGGAAAGCGATCTTTGCATTCTCCGCTTTAGCAGCGCCCTCGTCCGTCTTGAGGGAAGGCGGGTCGGCCGCACTGTCGAGGATAAGCTTGGTGACATAGTCCTCAAAGGGCACAAGTTTGAGCATCAAGCCCACCACACATTCCCAGCCACAGAGCACCTCGTAAAGCCGCGCATTGTCTTCGTGGAACATGTCCCAGACCATGTCGCGGAGGACCTCGCCGTTCACCGGGCCAGAGGAGCCCTCGATCTGGATCGCACCCAGATTGGGCTCGATGGTGTAAGGATAGGCGGTCAACTTTTTGGCCAGCATATGCAGACCGTCACAGCGCATGGTGAGATCGTCATGTTTAAGCATAGAGACAAGGCTGAGCTTGCGCTTACTCGAGCCAATGGTGGATTTCTTGCGGGTGAGGCCAGGTACGCGAGTCTTGCGCGCGGGTGGAGGAGATGTGGGAGGCATGTAGGAGTTGTGCAGGTGGGACGGCACGGGTGGTGGTGACCCGATCGAGCGGAAGACCTGGGGAGACGTGCTGCGGATGGACGGCGACGAAGCGCGCGGGGATATGGAGCGGGTGATGCTTTTGGAGATCTCATGGACGTGCGGCTCCCCCGACCCGGCCGAGCCGTTGGATGCGCTCGAACTCGAGGGTGAGACGGTATCATGGTGAATATCGGAAATGTTGCGATGAGAGCCAAGCGAGCTTGTCGTGCGCAGAGAGCTGCTCGAGTTGGTGGGGCTGTGGATGTTTCTCGCCTTGGACAGGGCTGCGCTCTTGGATTTCTCCAGAGCCTTTTTGCTCGCCGGCGGGAGTTTCTTCAAAAGACTACAGAAGAAGGAGAGGAACTCAATCTGAGCTGCGGTTCATTTCCCGTAGATTTACAAGTTACGTACGCTTCACCGCGATCATGCCAGTGTTCCCAAAAGATCCAAAAGGCCTCACGGCAGTTTTCTCTGACGGCAGGCGTAGCATCGTTGAGGCCTTTGTCGAGGATCTTGTAGATGAGTTCAGTCCCGCCTGTTTTGTCGAGAATAGCACGGCTCTGGTCGCGAGGGCTGTGGGCTTGCAGCAAGGCTTTGGTGTATGTGACAGTGAAGAGGCGGGCTTGGTTGTTCTTCTCGTTCATGTTTGTCGAGAGCATATTGACGACCTTGTGGTGGAACGACGAATGCTGGATCAGAGTGGTGGTCGTTTTGAGCGACGCGGAGGCAACGACCTTCTTGGTGATGGTGGAGAGTTTGACCATGCAGTCCATGAGGCGTTCATAAATGTAATGATCGATGGATTTGCCGAGGTAGACGCCGATGTCAGCTACAAGTGCGAGCGCATTCAAGGCTAGCGACGTCCGAAGACTCTCGACCTATAAACACGGCATGGGATATTGCATGTCAAAATTCTGATGCCCTCTGTTACCACGGCGCCCAGCCATGCTTCCTCTCCTGAAACGGATGTATGCAAAAAGAGAAATAAAATAAAATAAAATAAAGTAGTAACGTACCGCCTTGAGAATGCCGTCGACCATCTGCCTCACACCGAGGAGCAGATTATCGAGGTATTTGTCCTGTGCATTGCCTCGTAGAATCCCTCGAAGCCGCGTTATGTATTTGTCTCGCACCTCCCAGTTGTGTTCTGTTTCTCTGTCTCGGAACGCTGCCAGCATCGTTGCGAATTCCGCGTCGAGCTCTTTGGCGCTCCATATCTTTTCCAAAACAGGCCTATGAGTACACCATAAAATAGGACAACGGGACACGGTAGCAACAGACCTGGACAGCATCAACATCTGCGGTGTTGTCTTTCGGGGTCATTGACGAAGAATGAAGCTCATGGGCAGAAGGAACAGGAACCCGTCTGGGAATGAATTTTTTGTTCTGTTAAAAAAGGTGGGCATCGTCCTCTGAAGCCTTCCTTTCCTTTTGCTGCCCCTCCCTCCGTTTCTTCCGTCCATCTTTTCAATTCATACCGCCCCACTTTGCGCTGCGTCCATCCTCTTTAGGACCGCTATATAGCATCCCGTGCATTCCGGTTCGTCTTTCAGATTTGTGCTTTTTGCTTTTCAATCAAACTACTTTCTTGCACGTGGACATTTACGTACGTAACCAAGACACGCGGCAAAATAAGGAAACTTAACAAACCACCAATCTCCCTGTCTTCCTGTTGGGCAAGATATTGCATTGTCTTTTGTGGTCATATCTACTCTATTAATTTATTTGCGTTTACTGATTTGATTATTTCTGCAAGCGGGAAAAGATGGATCTGGTATTGGACAAACTCATCGCCTGCCAAAGTAAAACCGAAAAGTCAATGATTATGGGTGGTACCTGAATGACCCGATGAGGGTCCAGTCAGAGAAAACAGCGACAGGTACACCTTCGTGATTGGTTGGCTATGGAGACGGACTTCACAGACGTCGATCCTTCTGTCCGTTTTAGGCCAGCTTCATGATTTTATTGTCACGTATTAGACACCTACATTTTGTGTACAGGACATCCACCATAATCGGCAATATTGACAGCTATAGGAGAAAAACTAATAAGATATCATATGCATATCATCGCCAAAATAATGGTCAATTTTATATATCATAATTAATACAGGATCAGGGTCAGTTCCGGCACCATTAGCGTTTTTCGATACAAATCCTATATGTAGTAAATACTGTATATGTTTAGATATATAGTAATTGCGTGAGAATCCATACTACTGGTGTGGTAACTGTTCTGGGAAAAAGTGGGGGATCAACAATAAACAAAAAAGATGCTATAGCGAGAGTTGTTTTCATGCGCGGTGCTTGGAAACCTATTAGATGAAGGAAGTTCTCCCTCTTTAGCATCTGTCGACTTTCACACAAATAAAACCGGATAGTCTGTCCCCTAGAAGAGAACCTCTCTAGCATTTGGACACACGGTAGAAAATACATAAACAGCAGCGTTAAAACCAAGGAGACATCCACAGAGGTGTTGTGGAAATACAAGTGTAGCACACGACTCACGAATGCTTCATTTTTATGCTGTTTCCAAACAGCATAAAGGTATGTAGCAGTAAAGTGATGCACCACTCATACCGAACTCTGCACACTCACGTGAGCATCTGAATTTTTTAGCTTCATCTGGTTACAATACGTACAGTACCTATAACAAGTAATGTCACAGCCAATGAAAATCAATGTCATATTTCCAGAGGAAATTACGTCGCGAGTGGCACCACCGTGATCTGCTCTGAAACAAAAAGAAGAACGCGAGATCAACTCCTGACGGGAGTATCTATGTACCTCTTTTTGAATTTCACTGATCATATATACAAGTACATCCTAAATCGTTTCTTGCTTTTTGATTTTGGGACCTTACAATGCAAAAATGGCTGGGGAGCTGACTTCTGGCTTTTGGGGCTTTAAAAGACAACAGTAGATGCCCAAATGGTTACTGGGAGCCTTTTTGAGCCTTTTTGACCTCTTGATCCCACCATCTGCTCAAAACAGCCTTTTTATGCTTTTTGGCGCCTTTTGCTGCCTTTTGCTGCCTTTTGCTGCCTTTTGCCGCCTTTTTTTTTTTTTTACCCTCTGTGAAGCCTTTTGGTGCCTATTGTTGCCTTTTGTTGCTTTATGCTGCTTTTGCATCCCCAAGATGTCTTTAGACTAGTCACCAAGCGCTACGTTCATTTTTTGAATTTTCTTCTGCATTCATATAGCTTCTCCTTATTCTCCTCTTTCCTCATAGTCACTGGTGCTATCATTATCACTGTCGTATGTATGGACTGTCAACATGTTTCCAAGGTTTAGGTCTCCTTCACGGTTTCCGCCACGCAATCGCCCAACTTCTTGCTGTAAAGCAAAAACTTCCTCCCAGTCGATGCTTGCTGATATACTCTGACCTTCAAGGAGCTGCGCGTATATCTTTCTCCAATTTGATTAAGAGGACAACTCCAGGTCTCTCTTTGGAGCATCTTGTTCATATTCTCTCGACATACAAAAATACATGTACCATATTGTCTCGACCAGTATATGAAACGTGTATACCATGGTATATGTCAGGATGAGCAAGGCCTTGGTTACTTGTTCATCTCCCTCTTCAGTCGAAAGTCGCGCATTCGAGGCGCTTCGGTAAAAAATTTCGACCGTGAAAAAGGCAAGGCATTTGTTCTTGAATAATGGTTTTGAATCTTCAAAATCAGGTCTTGCGAACCTACTCTGCGGTTCACTTTTTGATCGTTGATCATCCATATCAACTGCTTTATACTTTCCTTGGAGCCTTTTGCTAAGTATTTGTATTGCGGTTGCAACTGTAACTGATGTTTGCAGAGTGCCATATTCGTTAGCTTCAAACTTTGCTAACTTGGCCACCAATGTTGATACCGCTGCCGAAAGCGATTGCGAAATGACTCCTCGAAACTAAAGGACAGGTTAATAAAATGATAACTCCTCCTTCGAAGTAGCATACATGCCATTTGGCGAAGCTGGTGGGTTACTTCTACACGGTCGTCCGCATTGCTTGCGGCAGCAGAAGCCATAGTTGCTTGTATTTCCATGGTTCCATCTGGATTTTCTTTGTCGAGATTGACATAACGTTCATGGGCCACCGTTGATTATAGCGACTGGCACTAAGTCAGCGCGTGAAAGGTTGTCCAGGGGCTCCTTTGCATTATCATCTGCTTGTTCGATCCATAAATGGAACAAGCTCCTTGTTAAGCTGACACCATCGTGGAAAAAGGGACGATCAATAAACACTGCAAGGGCCTTCATGATCTGCGAAGCGGGCATATGCGTACATGTCGAGGTGCTTGGCTGCTTGCGGATCCGGGTGCTCGTTGCTCTCCAAGAGACTGCACTGGAAGGGAGCCGGAAGCGCTCCGTCAGCAAATTGACAAAAGAAGTCCTCATCACTCAAGCCAAAAATAACCTCGAGCGCGCGCGTAAGATAGTCGACGCCGCTCCGGTGCCACCATGCACGATTTGTCATTGTTGATTTGTTGACGGTAAGCAGCGAAGACGTCTTGTAGTTCTCGAACTGAAATTTTTCCGTGTTCTGGGTCGGGACAAAGGGCGATCCATTCACCAGCTGTATGCAAGCGACGAAGAAGTACCGTGAGAATATCACTGCAAGCGGCGGATCTTGCTCGCGAGTCGAGAGTCTATGCAGCAGGTAATACCGCGCAAACGCGTATGCTGTTCCGGCAAAGCTCTGTAATGTACTCCGATAGAAGATTGGCTTCTTGCATAAGGCGATCACGTGCAGCATTCTCGAGGCCCAGAACACTGGCAAGCCCGACCTTGGAGGTGAAGTCGTGAAGTCCGGGCCGAGCAGTCTCTTCATACGCCCATCAGTAGACTCGATGTTGTGGAAGAGACACGGTGAGTTGGAGAATTGTGGTGACTTTCTGGGTCGTAGGTGCCAGCATTTACACAGTGGGAGAAAGCCGGTGTTTTGGATTTCTTTACCTTGCGCTCCCGTTCGACTTTGCCTTTTGTACGGCCCCGTTTTGCAGCCTCACGCGCCGATTCGGAGACGCTGGAACTCGCTTTTTTGCTAAACATGGTCTCTCGGCGACCTGGATACCTGTCTCCCATATTTCTTGTTGTGTGGACCTTTTTTTTTGTGCGCGCGTCCTCATGGCCGGCCTGCCTACAGCGCTCGCGTATCGGACTTCAGATGGCGGAGGTCCAGGAGTTAATGGAGCTTGGGTATTTTGTGGAGCTTCAGGGTCTAGTGGCTCAGGTGCTTCTACTGGAAAACCGTAGTGGAACCGGCGTAGTTTCGAGGTTGCGTCACTTGTAATGCAAACAGACACATAAGGCAGGGAGTAAAGTCGCGCTCGCTTTTGGGCTCACCCACTGTCGCGATATCCGAAGATGAACAAGAGTAATAAGATACGAGATTGATGTCGTCACCGACACCGACATCATAATGATACGTTTCATCGAGAGAATTTTCAGCATCGCTGTTTTCGTGCCGTTCCTCGTCGGTAGTTCGAGCACTTTTCTTCCTATTGTTTGAAACAAGCCATAATAAGAATGAGCAACCATCCGATATGTATGTCAGTGTATCATTCGTACCCTTTGTCGACCATTCAAAAAGAAGTATAAGTAGCAGTTGTGCGGGCAAATTGGGTTGGAAAGAAGGAGCGTGTATGGTAAAAGAGAGAAAACAGAAAAAGAAGAAAGAAGAAAGAAGAAGGAAGAAGAATGATGTAAACGATGAGCGAATCGCTCAATTTAAATATCAGTTCATTGTTTGAAGGCGTGCCCCTATCACATAGGGGAGCTCACTCTCGCTTCTCCACAGCGACAGTTATGGTTTCCTGAGCAGTCGATTCTCGATGGATAAGGATTCACATAGCTATCTGCTTGCGCCTGCCTTTTCGTCGGCAGAATCGGTCCTGTCTAAGCCGAATCGTGGCTGTCGCCAACGCCCTAGGTCCCCTGATTGCCGCAAAAAAAAAAAAAAAGAAACAAGATTATAAAATCCCACGGCAGTAACAGCAGCACTGGTGCTATGCTGGTGCTGGTGCTGGTGCTGACAAGAGCGATAGTATAAGCTACTAATATGTAGAGGCGACTGTGTATGTACTATAACCGCGTAAAGCGTATGCTATCTAAACATTTGTGTCGATGTGCTGTTTTATTTATTTATTTTGAAAGTGCACGGTACAACTTCAAAAGGGTCCAGTCCTCGAGTGCACTGTATTTAATGGAGCTTTCTCTCAACGGCTCCCGATCCCAAACAGAGATGAACCTCTGGTTCACCCGACTGAACTCCTATTTTGCAGATTTGTATGTCTGCAGATTCGGGTTGTCGGCGAGGTACGTTCTTGTGACCTCGTTGAAGGGTTGCCAGCACGGGGGCTGCATTGAAGCAAGCGCAAACGCGAGCTCAATGTCGTCCCATGCGAAACCAAAGCCGAGAGTATTTCTCAACAGAGGCGTGGTCCTTCTCCTCGAGGAACCAGAGGACGCGCCGAATCTGGTCATTATGGAAAAGCTCGTACAAGCTGGAGTGCTTGAGCTTCTCCGGCTCCAGGCGATTGATCATGATTAGGTACGACTTATGGTCCTCGAGGAACACCTGGATTGCCTTGAGCTGGCGAGCACCCCGAGAACCATAAAAGTGCGGAATGATGACGACAGTGAGCGTGTCGCTGCCGGCCGATGTCCGCTGAATGGCATTCAGTTGATTAAGTCGGTCGACAACGGTAAGCTGAGCTGCATCTTCGTCTTCCTTGTATATATGCTCGGTCCAATGGTTGTCCGCGTCCTCTTTGTCGGTTTCGGCGGCTAGGAGGTGATGGGTGGTAGCAACCTGGGTATCTTTAGAAAAGGTAGAAAAGAAAAAAAAGTATAACGTGTGTGTGTGATAGAGGTTTGTAATGAGCATCAGGAAAACCACAGGTTATGTTTAGCGTGTAGAGAATTAAAGGTAAAGGAATACAAAGAAAAGAAAAAATTTCAAAGTGTGCGTCTTGAATGTTACAAGTTTGAGAATAAAAAGGGCAAGAGAAATATTACATCTCTCGTGTGTATGTGAAAAGACAAAGAGTAGCGGCTTGTGTTTGTCGATGGAGTAAGCTGTTCCAACGGAGGCAAAAGATAATATAAGCTTCAAGCATAAGATAGGTAGAGTTGTATTTGTGTATCTGCAGTTGACTGACTTCTTTTGAACAAAAACTATCGAAGTATTTATACTTTTTCTAGTACTGCTAAATTATATATGTGAAGGGAAGGTTTGATTGGTTCAAAAATATGTATCCATCCGAGAATGTGGTGGAGAGAAAAAGATCCATCCTTTGAAAAAGTGGGTGGTCAAAAATAACCGAAAAGAGGAAAGGTATTCAAAAAGGGTAAGAAGTGGACACAAAATGTCCCAACTGGGTAAGAAGAGAGGAAAAGGGCAAGAGGGAGAAGAGGAAAAAAGGGGAACAAAAGAACAAAGAAATAAGAAAAAAAAAACATGCGGATATGGTACCCGGTAAACCAGTCTCACATTGGGTGTGCTCTTGAGCAGCTCGTACAACACATGCAGGCTTGCCACGTCGAAGGTGGCGTAGACAAGAACTTCGGTGATACGCGCTACCTATAGCCAGGCACCGTGTACTGGAGTACTCCAAGCGCTCCAGTAACCCCCAGGAGTTGCCCGGTAGCTCTGTAGCCGAACAGAGCATTTCGTTTCTTACGGTACTCACACCAAAGTGGAAAACCGGCCCTCGCTCCTACACCAGCGTTGCCAAAGGTACTGGCGAACAGGCATGGACGACCCCTCTACTCGTTTCCTCAGCTAAAATTCTTCCTTTGTTACCTTCCTCACTGAGCCTATGTGAGACTGCTCAGTCTCAGCAGCCTGCCTCACACAAATCTTGCGCTTCATCACTCAACCCCTTTTGAGTCCTTTTGTTCATCACTGAACTGCTCTCTTTCTAAAATAGCATAAGCATCTCAAACATCCCCTTTCCTTATACGATATATGATATACGGCAATCTAACTCAACAACATCTTCAAATCCATTTCCTATGGCCTCTGTTGGGACAGCCCTATCTATCAAAAAATATAATCAGCTACTTTTATTTCAAGAAATACATTATTTCTCTTTGTTTTTTTATGACCCACAAAGACACAACTCCACTGACTTTTTTTTCTCTCGTCCTTCTCTTTCTCGTACACATCAAGCATAACTCTGCCATTTTGACCAGTGCTCACATGAATATGAGACACACCGGCATACCACGCTTGGTGTTCAAGACATCGAACTACGTCAAATCACATGGTGCCATGCTCCCACAAGTGATATCAAGGGATCGGCGAAAAAGAGATTGTGAAGCATTTAGACTCATATCCACTGGTGGGCGGGAGCGAGAGAGAGAGAGAGAGAGTAGCAGGCATATTACTAATCTGCGATATCATTTCAAGTGAACAAAGCGTAGACGAAGAAGGTAAGATTGTGATGACACGCTAAGTACCACCCTTGGACGAAGAACCCCGGCGAATCTCGCCGCTTTTAACAAGAATAAAACTTCAAAAAGTGTTACTATTGATGAGGATATAGTTTTTACATCTGATTGATTCTTGTATTGCAAATATCTAAAACTCCAATTATAAAGGTAAATCAACCGTTTCTATTGGTACTTTGACTTTGCCTAGTCAAAATGTGGCAGACTCAGACCCGACAGCGCTCACGCATGATCTTTATGAATTCTTTCAGAATTATGGTTACTTGCAGCGTGAAGTGTAGCATAATGAGATTCAGTCAATGTTTAAAGAAAAGTCTTTGTCGTGCATTGTCCTCGGTTCATTCTATACAGACGTACAAGATACTACCGTGAAACGGTCAGGATAGACTATATATATATATACCATCCAGCGGCCAGGGAAATAGCAGCTTTGCAGGTTCGTGGCACAGCCGTCGGTCAATATATCGCCTCGGATGCCCCCGAACCAAGTGCGTGCCAAGCGCCGCTACGGAGAACACTATACACTACCTACCTTCATCCCTACGCATCTCGTCTAGAAGATACCCGTGTATGAGTTAGCGGAATGGTATAAAGCATGATGTTCAAGTTAATGAGGTTCGCTGTTAGATTTCTGACTGTCATCATGGCATTTATGCCATGGTGAAGTTATCAGACGAGCAGCCACTGTTCACTTCTCATCATACATACTGATTTCGGTTTATGTCCTTTTAAAGAAGAGAAAAATCGAGTTGCTGGCTTACCCTTGCTGCGGAAATGATGATAATTTACAGACGCTATGAAGTAGTGTACCCGTGGGATATTTCATCCGGTTATGGGCGAAGAAGGAGTAAATGACATTGTATAGTGTGATGTCCGGGGAAAAAAGACAGTTTACTAAAGCCACCACGTGTCATATGATATGATGCGATGTCACCAGAAAGGCGCCTCACGAGTGTATCTGTCAGTCAGTGCAACCTGCGTGCATAAAATTGCCATTCTGTAGGCTATGGAGCGTAATTACGTGTACATTCAAATTAGATGTATAGGCATTTTCCCTGCAAATAGGGTAGAGCTGGTGCTTTTCTTTATATTTGCTAGACTTGTGCTTGAGAAACCAAGATAAGGGAGAGAGAGAGGATGAATAAGGTAAACAGATATGAGCCTTACCCTTCCTGGCTCTAAACAAGTAAGACGAATTACGTACCGTATACAACGTTTTCCGCCTATGGTGACAAACGGCATTATATGCATTTCACTTTTCTGCAAATGATTCCAGCCATACATGCTTGGCGTGCAGCATCCCTGCGCCACTTCTGCAAGTAGATGCATTAGGCGATCTCTCGTCGTCATCGATGGACGATCATGGTTTGCTGTTATTTCGAACCTGTTTATCAGGGCAGACACACGGGACATCACAGGGTACGGACAAGAATGTTATTGGTGACACTGGCTGAGTACTGACGGCCGACCGGCGTTAAGGCCGACCGGTGCCATGCGACTGGGGAGCTGCAAGCCTGGGTTGGACCTACTGCAGATGCTTTTGTTTCAACAGAGGATATTCGACATGCATATAGCACGATGTGGAATGAGACAACGGTAACGGCAAGGTGATGAAGTTCGGAAATCCAAGAGTCAAAAGGACTACACCATTTTTTTTGGGATTTGTCAGAGGTATCCGATAGATTGTGTTCGAGATATCATTGGCCCCCGCCTTGATCGTCTTTTTTTTTTTGCGTGATTATCTGTCCATCTGATGTCCGCACAGTTTTAACCCACTTCTTTTCGTTCTCTCTTTTCTTTTCTATTTCATCCTCATGCCGCATACCGTTTCTCCTTCCACCAGCATGCCATCCATTCACACCATGCGTCCATTGCAAGATTATGACATTGATCCCGTCATGGGTTTTCTGCCCACCGAGCCACCTTTGCGGAGACTGTCCGACCCTTACTATGAACCATGGGAGAGCATGTTTGAAGACTTCAATGGTCTTCTCCTGGCGGGCAAACTGCGCGAAAACATCCACAAGGTAACAGGAGTAAAAAAAAGAAAATCAAATTGACATCATTTGATTGTAACACCATCTTTATTTTTTTTTTTTTTGTTGCTGCAATAAGATGCCTCTCCTTGAGACGAACCGTCTGACGAACGTACGAGAATACAGACGAGCATTCCTTATTCTTTGCATGCTCTCGCACAGTTATGTGTGGGGTAAGCTCGAAAAAACCTCAGAGGTGAGTTTAAGAAAAAGAGAGAAAAAAAAAAGCTTCTTTGACAATGGTATCACGGATAATTTACCAATTTTGGAATGATTTTCTCACGATCAGACCTTGCCTGCCAATCTGGCTGTGCCATGGTCCGCTGTCGCCAACCACCTTGGTTTGTGCCCCGTTGTATGTCACGCTGCTGTAGTATTATGGAACTACAGACTGCTGGACCGCAATGGACCGACCGATCTCAGGTAAGAAAACCACTCACCCGTGAGGGTGGGAAAAAATAAAAAGCTGATAAGCTGACACCACTGTGCTTTTTGTTTCTATTTAGCAATCTGGCTGCCCTTGCTACCTATTCAGGCTCGCTCGATGAGGCATGGTTTTATCTTGTGACGACCGGCATAGAAAGCGCAGGTGCGCGCTGTGTCAGTGCCATTGTTGAGACTATCCATGATATCCAGAACAACGATACGGAAGGTGTTCTCAAGCATCTGACAGTCATTCGCGAAGGCCTGGAGGCGATGAACGACGTCCTGCAGCGCATGTACGAGAAATGTGATCCTTACGTCTTCTACTGGAAGATCCGGCCTTACCTTGCGGGCTGGGAAAACATGGCCGAAGCCGGCCTTCCCTTTGGCTTGATTTACGAGGGCGTGGACTCGCTCTGGTCGGCCGAGACGGACGAGTACGCAGACATGAGCCATCTTTCCGAAGGCGAGCGCCTCCTCCGACAATACAGACGTTATGCGGGCGGCAGCGCCGCACAGAGCAGTCTCATCGCAGCTCTGGACGTCGCGTTCGGCGTCGAGCACTATCCCACGGGTGAGAAGCCGCCCATGTTCAAGCCCAACGTAAACGACCGCTACACCCAGTTGCCGACGACCAATCCTGCCGACGAGCTCAAGGGTGCGCAGTCCTCGCGGTCGACGCCCACCGCCTTTGTGCGCACGAACCGCAATGCATTCTTGCGCGCGATGCGTAAATACATGCCCCGGCCGCACCGTGAGTTCCTGGAGGACCTCGAGGTAGCGTCCAACATGCGCTCGTTTGTCATGCATCTGGATGACAACCGGGCTGACCTCGACGCGACCGAGGCTGCCATCCTTGATACCTACAATGCCTGCCTGGGTCTGCTCAAGAGTTTCCGCGACAAACACGTCCAGATCGTCACACTTTACATTGTCAACCAAGCTCGCAAGGGTCCCAATATCGCCCACGGCGGCTTTGCGATCGAGAAATCACACGAGAAGCAGCAACCCGCTTCTGAATCCCCTGAGTCTCCCGTGACGGCTGACACAACGAAGCAGCCTCACAACGTGCTCTACCCCCAAACTGTGCTCGAGACATCACCGGGTATCAGAAAAGGTTCCGTATCAGACAAAGTCAGCCACCTATTTCCCGAGCTCGGCCTCGCCAAGCATGTGGACCCCAAGACGGGCGTCGTGCGTGGCACAGGCGGTACGAACGTCCTGCCCTTCCTGAAGCAGTCGCGCGATGAGACAGCTGATGCCCGCTTGTTACCTGGCAAATCCGTGTCAGCTTCTCCTGCGTCATCCCCAGCGACTGATACCACGACACCATCAACCACGACGACGACGACCCGTTCCTGGAAAGACTGGTTCTCGTCCCGATAGATGCTTTTTTTTTATTTTTCCTTGCACTCCTCTCCATTGTAATATTTGTCTTCTGCCTCCCTCCTCCCTCCCTCCCTCTCTCTCTCTCGTCTCCTTGTTCTCTTATCATGAATCGTTTTTTTCCAGACCATCCCCTCTTTCTTTCTCTTCTTGCCACCATTCAATAATACATCATATACATAAGTATCAGTTTCTCAGATATTTTCTATTTACTGTATACATGTCGTGGGAAAACTGCAACCAAGCACGATGGGCAAGGGAAATGGGATTTCAGTGTGATATAGGAGATGTCATACCAGCCACGTCTGTCCTGTCCTACGCCGCGTCGCACGAGAAATCGTAGCACACAGTGTGCTGATTCGAATTAATGACTTCGAGGGAGGTGGTCCCATTGGCTTCCCAATCCGATGGCCGTATGCCAGACGACGTTTCAGACTCGGTCACGTGGTCCGTATTGGGGTCAGGTCCTCGTCGTTCGGCTTGCGCATTCAACTCGATCTTGAATTTGGTGTAGAGTTCGTTTTCGTCGCTATGCTGATATATATACATGTCCAGGATTTGCTGACAGACGTCTGATCCGCTTCCGGTTAAGTCAAATAGGTAGACGTCACGCAGGAGTGGCATACCTTCAATATCTTCCATGCGAGAACAAAAGACCTGGTCCCAGTGTTGCCCTGGCGCGATTTCACACGGGGCTCCTTCATGGGTCAGCATCATGGAAGCCAAATAGATGCAGCCAGCTGCGATGGTGTGTGCAGGGTATTCGACGCTCAATGCTGTCCGATAGCTAACTCTGGGCAATTAATAAACGCATCGCGGACCAAATTTTTAGAAAAAAAATTACCTGTCAACAGCAATAATGTAGGCTCTTTGAGCAAGCAGTTTCCCGTCTAATTCTTGATAGGCTAAAGGAGAAACCTTTATCAAGACGTGTTGGATGATCGTGCCATGGTTATTACCTTGGATCCATTTGACGAACTTGACGATATAGTCATAAGGATGCTGCAATTGGAAATCAAAGCAGAGCGTCTCCAAGAGAAGTTTTTCGTAGCCGATAATTTTGCGCCGTCGATCTTCTGATATCTGTGTAGAATCATTGTATGTGTGAGCAGCGCCAAGTAGGAACGCGGTAGAGAGAATGACTTGCATTTTCTGGGTCGAGTTCTTTGCTATCTGGGTATCGTACGCTATGCACGGCGACAATGATATCCTTGAGTTTTTTGATCGTTTCTTCGATTTTTGAGGCAACCAGCATGCAGGTGATGCTAATCTCCTGCTCAAATGGTCAGACGGATACGTCTTTTTGTCATCATCCTTCGTAATAATTCACCTGAGGAGGGTAATCGCGGATAGAGTAAAAAAGGAAGAAACGGTGGTATAAGGACTGGGCGGTGCTGATTGTGTTCTGTGGACTATACAACCCGCATGAGCAACATTGTCTGTCACGTCACGTTTCTTATTATGAACGTACAAGCCGAGCTTTTTGCCCACTTGTTGAATAAACTTGCATGAGGCCATGCGGGCCATGACTTCTTTGGAGACGGTGTTGCGGTTGGATCGGCGTAGGCTGGCGAGGGTGGCGAGCTGCCGTCGCGTAAAGTATGGAATATAGCGACGCTTGAACGCAATCCCAGACGTGATTGGCACTGGTGTGGAAGGTGCAGACGATCGGGGCGAAGATCCACTCATATGTACGTGTACAAGATATATGTATAATATAAAACGAAAGCAAAGAGTAGCGAAATTAGATTGTCAGCGGGGGAAACGGGCAAACCAAGCAAAAATGTTGTATTCTACACTTTTCGGATTTCATGTGTCTCGCTTCTCTCTTTCTTTTCAACTTCCCAGCGCACTAAAATGGACGTAAGGATTCGCTCTTTCTCACTCTTTTAATGTTGCTCAACCTGCTTATAGTACGATGGACCTTTGACCAACAACGATTCCGAAATAACGTAACCCCTCCATCCTGAAACGACATTGTGCTGTAAACCCACTCACACGCGTATGGTCTTCATTCAGCGAACCCGTCGATGACGCCTTGACTTCGGATAAGCCTCGGATACTTCTCATGGGCCTCCAGAGGTAAACCCGGCTACAGTGGATAATCGAATGCTCATAGATATGTGTTTGTGTTTCTGTGTGCACGTCTACTAGGAGCGGCAAGTCGAGCATCCAACGAGTCGTCTTTGGCAAAATGCCGCCTAACGATACGCTTTATCTCGAAAGCACCACCAAAATCCAAAAGGAAGACGTGACGTATGCTGAATAATCACAACCATCTATCTTTCTTTCGATTCCTATTCTTATTCTTACTCGTACGCTTGTCGTAGACGCTCGTTCATTGACTTTCAGATCTGGGACTTCCCCGGTCAAGTCAACTTTTTTGATATGGCCTATGACTCACAGGAAATTTTCGGCTCGGTGGGTGCTTTGATCTTTGTCATTGATGCACAGGTAAAAAAAAAAAAAAAGGAAAAAAAGAAAAAAAGAGCACCTATTGTGCTATCAAGGCCTTGTAGAGAATCTCACCCTGCTCTAGGACGATTACAGTGAAGCACTGCATCGTTTGTTCTACACGGTGACCAGCGCATATCGTGTCAACCAAAACATCACGTTTGAAGTGCTGATTCACAAGGTAGATGGTCTATCGGACGATTACAAGATTGGTAAGTGATACTATGGAATAATCATCGAAGAACGGGGTGTTTACTGATGAGATGACATATCAAAATCAGATACGCAGAGGGATGTACAACAGCGCATGAGCGATGCCCTGGCGGACGCTCAACTGGAACATATTCATCTCACTTATTATCTTACGAGCATTTACGACCACTCTATCTACGAGGCTTTCAGCAAAATCATCCAAAAACTCATCCGTGAACTTCCCACCCTTGAAAACTTGCTTAACGTGCTCTGCTCCAACTCAAGCATCGACAAGGCTTATCTGTTTGATACTCTCACCAAGATCTACATTGCGACCGATAGCTCACCTGTCGACATGCAGTCGTACGAACTGTGCTCCGACATGATTGATGTCATCATCGACATTGAATGCATCTACGGGTAAGTGCTGCTCAGGTTTTGTGTACGAGGCAAGCGTTGGCTGATTACCAGAATCAGTGCGCAGAGCGCCAGCCCAGAGGGTCGACTGTCCATCACAGAAGAGAACGGTGACTATCTGAGCGACGAGCCACATCACAGCAACGGTGATCTCTCCCCGCTTGAAAACGACAGCGGCGCGCGGCTGCAGCAGCGGCTTCTGGATCATCAAAAGAATGGCAACATAGAGGCAGAGGCATCCAGCTTGATTAAACTGGACAATGGCGATGTGCTCTACATGCGGGAAGTCAACAGGTGAAGAAAAAAAAAAGAAATGGCATGATTTTTCCTTTTTTTTCTCGAGGCTAATATTTCTGCGATAGACTTTTGGTGCTGATATGTCTACTGCGACAGGACAACTTTGAGAAGCACGGCTTGATTGACTACAACTTCCAATGTTTCAAGGAAGCCGTGACCGAAGTATTTGATTTCTCCCAAAGAAGACATACCCAAAACCGATGAATACACCACACACATACACACCCTGTCCTTTATTATGATCTCTTGGGTGCGTCGGATGGGAATACGGCCAAGGCAGTAAAGATGTGCAAAAGAGAAAAAGTGCCGACCAAGACAGCTACGACGAGGATAGGCGTAAAGAATCCATAGAGGCTCCAAAGCGATAGATGAAATGTCACGATGGTGACGACGGCAGCGAGTGTCGCGACTTGGATGGTCTGTCGTGTGTTGGCGTCCTGCTCCCAATTGCGATAGGACGCCCCTTCCAGTTGAAGCTTGACAAACGCGCCACTGACGACTGTCAGGCCGGCGAGTGCAGTCATCAAGAGCCAGCTGAAGGGAGTTGAGTGACAAGGCACGCGCGTGTGTATAGATAGCTTCACGTCGGTTTCTTTTTTACCTGGCCTGAGGCCTTCCCCAGTGGTTGGCATAAATGAGAATGGCAATGGCGATGGCAAGCTGAGGCAATGAAGTCAAGGCCGAGACCGGCTTCCTTTCTCTGGGTTGCATAACGGAGGAAGGAAGGCGGAAGGGAAAAAAAAAAAAGAGAAAGGAAGAACAAGAATGGAGGCGCATACGGCACTCCAGCTCTACTTCCTATTTTCCTTTCCTAATTGGTCGCCGTCCGGTTTTCATTCTATTCTGCACCTGTTTTTCAATGAACGAGTATAAAGCCAAACGAGATGCATGCCGGCCACGCGTTCTCGACAAGTACGAAATCATTGGCTTCATTAGTTCGGGCACCTACGGCCGCGTCTACAAAGCAAGGTCCCGCAAAAAGTACGATCCTCACCCTGTCCTTAATTCTTCACTGCCTTTCTTGTACTGAGCCTATGTCTATCTATTATCATAAAGGGACGATCCCAGAGAATTTGCCATCAAAAAGTTCAAACCCGATCGCGAAGGCGACACCCATCATTATGTTGGCATATCGCAATCAGCTTGTCGAGAGATCGCTGTAAGTGGCCCATGGCTCGCTCCCTCCCTCTTCGTAAACTCTTCTTTTCGGACTCACATGAGATAGCTTTGCCGTGAGCTCCACCATGACAACATTATCAGCCTAGAAGAAGTCATGCTCGAGGACAGGGCGATCTTTATCATCTTTGAATACGCAGAACATGACTTTTTGGTAAGTGCTAGTGTGCTGTATACAGTGCGTGTATTCGTTCAAAATAGATGGATTGATTTACATGTCTATAACTTAGCAAATCATTCATCACCATCTGCATATGGAGCGGAAACCCATCCCCGAAATTATCGTCAAGTCGCTCTTATGGCAACTCATTAATGGGGTTGCCTATCTCCATGCCAACTGGGTCCTTCATCGTGATCTCAAGCCTGCCAACAGTACGATGCATGCATACACGCTTCTCATTATGATGTATCTCATGTACCTATTTATATGTAGTCATGCTCACCAATGAAGGCGTCGTCAAGACAGGTGATTTGGGTCTCGCACGCTTATTCAATCGACCCTTACAGCCGCTCTTCAACGGAGACAAAGTCGTCGTCACCATCTGGTACCGCGCACCTGAGCTTTTGTTGGGCGCCCGCCATTATACCAAGGCAGTCGATATGTGGGCCATTGGCTGTATCTTTGGCGAGCTGTTGGCGCTCAAGCCCATTTTCAAGGGTGAAGAGGCCAAAATGGATAACAAAAAGAACGTTCCGTTTCAACGGAGTCAGTTATCCAAGATTTTTGAGATTCTCGGCACCCCCAACAGTAAGTGGTCACAGACAAAGGGAAGGCAGAGAATAGATCACTCAACCCGTATTCTTAGAGGAACGATGGCCCGGCATTGACCAGCTTCCGGACTACCCGCATCTCAGTTCATTCCCTCAGTAAGTCAGATACACTCGAAGCGAAGCGGAGGGTGTGCTCATGCCCGGCTTATAGGACACAGAACAACCTCAAGCAAGTATATCAGTCGATGTGTGGGTCGACCAAGAGCGCAGCCGGGTTCAATCTACTCGCATCCTTATTAGAGTATGATCCTGCGAAACGGATTACAGCCGAGAAGGCACTGGAGCACCCTTACTTCCAGGAAGAGCCGCGGCCGGTGATGAAGTAAGTTGGAAAAAACACCTCCCTTCTTGTTCTCGTAGAGAAGGTAGCAATGGCTGATATTTTTGCTGTAGTGTTTTGAGCCAGCAAGACACCAAGTATCCTTTAAGGCGTATTCACGATGATAGCAATATCAAGACACATAAGATAGCTGTTCCTGCGAGTGGCAGTGTCGATAATCGACCGACCAAGAAGCCTCGTAACGGCTAATAGGATCCCTTGTTTCCCCCCCCCCCTTCACTGTAGCAGTCGAGTGCAGGGTTATTTCTTTGTAAATAGACCATCATACCAAAAAAACCAAAAAAAAAAAAAAAAAAAAGAGGCAGAAGATCCGAAGAGCCCGAGTTGCCGCGCAGCACAGACATTATCAGGGTCTCCGCCTGAACCAGAGAAGTGATCATTTCTCTACCGAGATAGAATACAAATAAGATCCCCTCCCAATGGTGTTGTTGAGGGCATTCAGCACAAGTGCAGCCAAAGCACCGTTCCGGCTGGCGGTGGTCGGCAGTGGACCTGCAGGCTTTTATGCGTCCCATCGGGTGCTGCGCGATCTTCCGAATGCCCATATTGACATGTTTGACAGTCTGCCTGTCCCTCACGGTCTCGTCCGTTTCGGTGTCGCTCCCGACCACCCCGAGGTCAAAGTACGATCACCGAAAATAATAGAAGCGGTCAAGCGTCGCTGGCTTTATCTAATCACACCTTAACTAAACCCCCATTGAACAGAATGTCATGTCCACGTTCGATCGGGTGGCCGAGGACGACCGGTTCCGGTTCCTTGGTAACGTGACGGTGGGAGGTCAGCCTGGTAGCGGTGTGACGGTCGACGAGCTCAAGCAGCACTATGATGCGCTGTTATTCTCCTACGGCGCAAGCGAGGATCGCCGGCTGGGCGTGCCCAACGAGGATGCGTACGGTGTCGATTCAGCGCGTGCCTTTGTCGCGTGGTACAATGGCTTACCCGGCTTTGAGAACCTAAAGTTGCCCCTCGACGACACCGACACGGCCGTCGTCATTGGTCAGGGCAACGTCGCGCTCGACTGTGCGCGTATCTTGCTGAGCCCCATTGACGCGCTGCGAAAGACGGACATCACAGAGTATGCGCTTGAGGCCCTGTCCAAGAGTCGCATCCGCCATGTCCACGTCGTCGGCCGTCGCGGCCCCGTCCAGGTAAATAGAAAGCGGAGGTGGAGGTGTCCTCTGCATGTGCAATCTGTATCTTGGTTCAGGCGATTGATTCATCATCGATCTTTTGCGACAGGCGGCTTTCACGGCCAAAGAACTCCGTGAGCAGATGAACCTGCCCAACGTGGCTTTCAAGGCCGACTATGACTGGATCAAGGCCGAGATTGCCGCCTCGAAAGACTTTGTTACCAAGAGCCGACCCCTCAAGCGGCTGATGGGCATCCTCGAGAAGGGGTCGCCGCTGCAAGAGGCCGAGCGGACCTGGAGCCTCGAGTTCTTGCGCAGCCCGCACGCGATCCAGACCACCGACGACCACCGCGTGCGCGGCATCGAGTACGAGATCAACCGCCTCGAGGGCCCGCCCGAGCAGCGCCGCGCGGTGGGCACGGGTGAGTACACGAGCCAAGCGTGCGGCCTGGTGCTGCGTTCGATTGGCTACAAGAGCGTGCCTATGGAAGGCGTGCCGTTCGATGCGCGCCAGGGCCGCGTGCCCAACACCTACGGCAAGATCGTGGACAACGGCCAAGAGGTTCCCGGCATGTACACCGCGGGCTGGCTCAAACGAGGACCTACCGGTGTGATTGTGTCCACCATGAGCGATGCGTACGAGACGGCCGATACCCTCGCGCAGGACGTCCAGGACGGCAAGGCCATGCTTCCTTCCCAGGGCGACAAGGCAGGCGCGGCAGGCCTGAGCGATCTTTTCAAGGCGCGCAACATCCGTCCTGTGAGTTACCGCGATTGGAAGAAGATTGAAGCGGCCGAGTTTGCGTCAGGTGAGGCGCTCGGCAAGCCGCGTGAAAAGCTGTTCCGCGTCCAGGATATGCTGGCTATCCTTGACAAAGCGTAGTTCTTCTCAAATACTTGTATAAATAGACTCTCATAGATCACTCTCGTTTTGAGAAATAAAAGAAGGAAAAGCAGCGTCCCCCCTCTCTTCATGGATATACATCGGTCGATGTGAAAAAAAAAAAAATGAGATGCATTCAAAATGATACGATTATACATGTATAGAAAAGTAGGTCTAGATTTCCCATGTGCATTCACCCGGCTTCTCAAACGCCAAGGCAGGCGCTTTCTTCTGCTTGCGGTTCACCTCGGTGTCAAAGAACTGTGCATACAAAAGATCATCAGCACACAAAAGACGAGACAGGGGCCTTGAGTTAATATCACTTACCGTCGTGTAGGTATGGTCCATAAAGTCCTCTAGGTCGTACTTTGGTTTCAGGAACTTGTCCGAGAAGATCTTGGCCAGGGTAGACACGTTGGCGTAGTAATGCTCGGCAAGGGTCTGGACCTCCCACAAAGACGACTCCATCGCTTTGCATTTGTACGGGTCTTTTTCTTCATAGACGTACGGGTCCTCTGCCTGGCCCACCGCATCGTTGCGATGGATCATGGTCATACACGTCGGATGCCGGCGCATCAGGTTGTAAATGAAGGGAATAATGATCACGGTGGCAGCAGGGGGTGCGGTCAAGGACAGGCGTGCGAGGCGCTTGACAAAGGCGGCCACAAGACCGACGGGCAGGAGGCTAGAGAGCGAAGATCAATATCACACTAATTTGGCTTCATAGGGATGGGGGGGGGGAACTTACGTGGAGGATAAAAAGATATCGAGTAGACGGAAGAACCGGGAGCGATACTTGACGTGCATCACGTCACGGTCCAAAAGATTGTAGAGTTTAGGATAAAAGTCGGGAAACTCACTAAACGAGAGAGTGTGCGTGTGTTAAAGACACATGTATATACCGGAATGGATCCAATTTTTACTTACAGGCCGTGTTCGGTAATCAGAACAAAGAGACCATTCAGGGCAAGCAAACTGACGGAACCGCCTAGAGACAGAAGATGAGTTCAGCGCGCAAGATGGGACACGACCCTGGGAGAGCCTGACTTACCAACTTGATAGGAATCGGACAAAAAGTCCATGAGGACATTGGGATGCATCATGTGGGGTAAGATACGCTTATGCAAGATGAGGAGGGTCTTTTTGTAGATTTCCTCGTTCAAGGGCAGGCGCAGCAGATTGATCCAGCAGTCCGCAAACGCACGTTTGTGGTTTTTGAGTTGCAAAATGTACGACTGCTTCTCCTTTGGCTTTTTCTCGGCGCTTGCCTCGTCCTCGTCCTCGTCCTCGTCTTCCAGACCCTCACCGAGCAGCATTAAATCGTCTTCGTCCATGCCCGCCTTGGCTTTGCTCTTGGTCTGTTTGCGCTCGGTGGCGGGTGTGATGCAAAAGAACTCGTCAATCTCCTCCGGTTCGGTCGGGGTGGACCGGATCGCCTCGACAAAGCGGAACACGGTCTGTGCGAGACGGGCGAGGTCGCCTTGCGGTCTAGGCTGGGCGCCTGTCTTTTGCTTCTTCTTTTCGGGCTTGACCGCGGCCTCGTCTTGGCGCGGACGCGCAGCGGTGATGATCTCGGCGACATCGCTGTAAAAGTGGAAGCGCAGGTCGTCGTAAGCGTTGACGTACTTTTCGAGGAACTCCTTGAACAGCGGGTCGGACAGCTGCTTCTGCCACACGACGGCCTCAATCACCGGGCGATAGTAGACATCCGTAAAATTGCGCTGGTACTCGGACTGGACTTTGAGGTTTGTCATCAGGATATTCAGCGCAGACACCTGCAGACCCGGTTCGTCGTGCTTCAAGAGCGACTGCAGATAACGAAGGTACGTCTTGTATTGGTCGCGCAACCACTGAGTCACAGCGCCTTGGGCGCCCTTCTCGTTCTTTTTCACAAGATCGCCTGCCTGAATCAGACGCGTGTAGACACGGAAGAGGGCGTGAATGGCGGCATGGATGCCTTGGGCTGTGCTGCCCTCGTCCTGAGCGACATCGAGCAGCACGACGAGATTGTTGAGATTGCTCTTGTCCGATAGACTGGCTTCCAGCGTCCGGATCTTTTGGCGGGTTTCCTTAAAGTCGGTCTAACACGGCATAAGAAGACGTTATCGAAGGCTGTCGAGGAGATTACCTTGGTATGGGACCGAGATCGCTTCTTGATAGGTTGTGGCATATTCAAAAGACGGAAAAGAAATCTGTGCTTGTCAGCCACCGACCGATACAAAAAATTGAATGCCGCATGATTTGCACGACTGAGAATTAAAAGAGAAAAATCCAGTGCCGTGCTGTCGATAGGCTCGAATGGACTTGACTTGCAAAAACCATCCTCAGGGCGTCCCACACGGATAAGAAAAACAAAGTGTACGGAGTGTTATTGATAAACTACGTACGCCAAAGAATATTTGTCTACTTACAGATGTGCCTCTGGGACTTTTCACATAACAAAATCATTCATGGCATTCCTCCACTGTGTCAGAAGGTACCGATATCTTGCTCTTCCTGGATTCATAACCGGCTTCTCTCGCAACATCAGGGCTGCAGGTTTGTTTAAACGCATCCACGAAAGTGAGTCAAGATTGAAACGGGTCGCTCCTATACACCTAGAGAGGATGATGGATAGCTTAATGCACTTAGCAAATGTATAAGGCGTTTTCCCGCGCTACAACTAAATACACGCGTAGCCCAGGTAACTTGGGCATCATAAGACGACCACAAGTATTCAACTGCAATACATCCACGCACTGCCGCGCTTCATTGCATTCTCCTACCTTCGACCATCTACAAGAGCAATAGCATAAAAATGTTCTCTTTCGTTTCACCATTGATGCGAGGGTCAGCGTGGAGGATGCTTATCAAGGTCAATAGCTAAAGCACCTCCCAAAGACGATATTTCACATTCTCATAGTTCATCGAGACAAGTATCAAATATAGATGCCACCGTTTATTTATCGAAAAATGACTATATACAACCAAAAGAAGACACAAGGAACCTATCTTTACAAAATCAGTTAGCATTGAGTCATTGACACTGACAGCGGGATGCCGGTTTGCAACATTCAGCTAAGTAGGATATTTCTCAGCAAAGAACTCTTATGAGTGGTGCATGAACTAAATCATCATGGTAGCAAACCGGGCATCCCCTTTGAGGAGGCGTCACTTACCATGCCCATGCGTCTTCTTTCAAAGTGTGCTATTAAGCAATCAATGCAAGGATCTATACGAGAGAGAGAGAGCGCGTGTGTGAGTGGATGGTCCAATGTGTTAAATGACACATATGGATTCATTTTGTATGGAGTCAGTAATATCAAAAAGTTCTCTTCAAGGTGTGTTCATTCAGAGAGATTCCCACGATATTAAATCATCACTCGACCATACGAATCCATGCATAGGATGCTTACCGATTACAAAACGACACACCGTACCCTATCCATCCTGGATGGATGGATGGATGGATGGATGGATGGATGGAGGGGTAGATGGGTAGATGGGGAAAAGGTACAAAAATGAATGTGTCTGACGCGTCGGGCGCCTCTTATTAAAGTAATTTTTCGGGCTGGATTCAGGCGGCGCCGTCGTGTGCGGGCAAAATGGAACGGAGCTCACCAAAGGGTGCCAATGGGTGGGCTGTTGTGCGCTGAGCCGCCCGCAGTTTCGAGGACCGGCTACGCGCGTTGTGCGCGCGCTCCTCGCGGCTGGGCTGGAGGGGTTTCCGGGTCAGGATCTCAAAGGAAGGTTCGCCCTCGGGCGTGGTATCCTCGACGGCGGCAGCAGCAGAAAACGCCTCGTCCTCGTCCTTGCGTTTCCGTGCCGCACGGTGGGCCGCCCTGAGCTGGCGAAAGTTGTGACTCTCGGCGTGCTCGACACTGCGCTTGCCGGACGTGTGGTTAAGGAACCGCTTGACCATCCTGTCCTCGAGGGAGTGGAAGGTCACCACGGCCAGGTTGCCGCCGGGCTTGAGGAGATATTCGCTCGCACGCAACGCGGATTCGAGCTCGCCCAACTGAACAAAAGAAGAAGTCATGAGCGATCCTGTGAAACAAACGAGCCAAGGGCCTAGGGCAATAAATACCTCATTATTGACGTAGATACGGATGGCTTGGAAGGTACGTGCGGCCGTGTTGCGGACCATGTCATCGTCGCCACGCTGCCACCGAGGCTGAGGGCATGCCTTGTGGATAAGCGCCGCGAGTTGGCTCGTGGTCTCGATTGGTTCCTGCTGGCGGGCGGTCACGATCGCGCGCGCGATCTTGCGTGAGAGCCGATCACCACCAAACTGAAGACAAATAAAAAGAAAAAAGAAAATGAGGTCGAAAGAACGGGCGTTGCCTTTTTTTCCTTAAAGGTTCTACCTGATAGATAATGTCGGCAATCTGTTCCTGGCGGAAAAAGTTGACGACCTCATAGGCCGAGATGGACTTGTGCAGCAGACCACGCTCTTCTTCAAAGGTGGTTTCCGTGCCCTGGCCACGCGAAAACATGCGCATGTCGAGCGGGCCGTCCAGTTTGTACGAAAAGCCGCGCGAAGGTGTTTCTAGCTAGGGAAAGGATTGAGTTTTAAGAAGAATCATACGAAATGGAGGCTTACCTGACTACTGGAAACACCGATATCCATGACCATGCCGTCGAAACAGGGCAAACTGTCAAATAACCCACCCCCATTCAGCTACGCAGCCTCTTTTGCTAAAGTTTTCCTCTTTACCTCCATCGATCCTGTACCAGCCGATCTATCTGGCCAAACCGACCCAGCATGGGAAAGAGCCGACCTCTGTATCGGTATCGATTGAGCTTCTCGAAGCAGTAGCAGAAAATTTGCTTGTTGCTTACTTGTATTGGCTCATGTCGGCCATTTGCCGTGCCTTTTCATATGCGGTCGGGTCCTGGTCGACAGCCACCACCTGACAATCACAGGCGTCTAAAAACACGCTTATCAGCAAGAGCCTGCATAATACGAACGAAGCTTACGCACCCAAGATAGCTCGCGTGTATCCACCATCGCCGAAGGTGAGATCGCAGTAGAGGCCACCGGTCTTGGGTGAAAGTTGATCCACCACTTCGGTGAGCATGACAGGTTTATGAACAACTGAATAGGGCGATTCAGTCGAGTAGGAACGCCATGACGTCTTGATCCTCCAAATGCGAGGAGTTTTGCAACGGAAGAGCAACATGAGGTCGCACTTTTTCTGTCAAAAAATTGGGTTGAAGTCAAGTGCCCATCCAAAATTTATCTCGTTTATGCTTTTTTCTCTTCTTCCATCTCGTTTACATGGTTGTGTGGCCTTGCAGGAGTATTTCTTCCCTCGCTTGGAGATGGAAGCTATGGGGTCCAGAAAGAAACTGAACGGTTTTTTACACGGGTTGTTTCTAAGCTCTGTCCATACGCTGCACATTGTTACGAGGTCCTCTCCCTTGAACAACCCATACACACAATGGATTCCAAAAAGCAATGACCTCTACTCTTGAGTATGGACTGATGCATAGGCAGGATGATTGCCTCAAGGTCAGAGGGAAAAAGAGAAAGGCTCAGGGTACTTGTGCCAATCAGGGACTCCTACGTGGCCAACTGACATGTAGTATCTCCAGTACGGTACATTGCCACATTGCTTTGCGGAACAGTCAGGTTTGATTTCGCCTACTTTACAACTCGGTGACATCCTTCCTTTCTCTTGCCTTGTTAGAAGTGACCGAAACGCCAGATCCTGTAGGAGCGGATCAGGATCATGCAAGCAGCCCAAGCGCGACAAACGCGTTGCCGCTTGTGGATGTTTTGGGAAACCGCGCAAAAATACGCCGAAGGAGGTCAAGGAACCGAGACGTAGTATTCAGTCTTGCTTTGGTATCGTTCATCACAGTAGGAACGCATCATCGGCGCTCCTAGGTCCAAACAAGCAGTACATTAACATATTCATCATCCAGCGCGTCGATAGGATCCAAAACGTGACACTCGAATGTGTGGAAGCTGCTCGTCAACTTCGTATGCCACCACCACGTATAACACAACGGTGTTGGCCAGAGCTTGCGTTCCGTGGATGCTGCTATTCCACGTATCATTTTCTCTGCTCAGCAAATAACAGCCAGGCGGCTGTCAAGGATGGATGAGACACTCGCTATCTTCTTTCATGATAGTTCTCTTGCGAGAGCAAAAGTTCCAGCTTTTGTTACCACGGTCAACGAAGATACTGGTTTGGTTTACAGATGGCGCAAAGTGAATTTCACACTTGGCATTGGGGTCACCAGCCCCAGCCAGCTGCTCATATATAAAAATCATGCGCTGAACACGTCTTAGACGATCTTGGCTAGATCAGCCCCGCTTTCACTCGCTCCCCCTCCCGCCCTGCTTTCTTTCTTTGTCTCGACTCTTACTGCGATACGACATGTAGATGTACTTTAACTCATGTTGCTCTGCCTTTCTATCCTTTACCGCAAGTCTGTGCGCCGCTTCTTCAATAATAGAAATGACCGTCGAGAAATTGTAAAGCTGCAAATGACGCCCATTCCACAAGGCTTGCCAAAAACATTCAGCCTTACTGAAGAAAATTGCAACACCTCCAATATCCTTTTGCTTTTTAACAGTCTCTCTGAAAATGAACGGACAGACAGACACCGACAGAGCGTGGATGAGTTGTGATAAGTCGACAAAGGGTATGAAATGATACACTGACATCCATATCGGGAAATCACTGACTCGTATGATGGCTTGCTTCAAACAATAGGAAGAAAAGAGCCCGAACTACTGACGAGGAGCAGTACGAGGACAGCGATGTTGAAGATCCTCTCGATGAAACGTATTATAATGATGTCGGCAATGACACAAATCTCGTATCTTATTACTGCGGCCAGTTTGGGTGTCAAGAATGCCAGGACGGTGAAACGCGCGCTTTATTTAATCCATTAACGCCGTGGCGCCGAATCGAAAGAACTGGTACTAGTTGGCGTCCTACTGTCACCAGCTGATCGCCCATCACAAGCTTAAAGGACTGCCGCAGCACTTGATGTTACATGGGCCCTGAGAGTGCAACAGTAGCGTGTCTTTGAACCCTGGAGCAGAGAACGGTATCAAGATATCGCAATCGGGTGCAAAACAATTTGGCAAGACGCTCGACAAGCTCTTGGACAATGTTGACAAGGAGAACTGTGGTCCGCGACAGCTGGCTAGTTTCACCACGGCTGTCAAGCAAATAGACCATGCAGAACTGCATTGGATGGCCTGCGGACTGTCTTCCGTCTGACCAATACAGACCTGGTCATGCAATTACTGGACTGTAACAATGTCGAGCTGGAACAAGTGGCTCACTCTTCTCGCGCGAGTGTTTAAGCACTATATGCGGCTCACGGCATAGTGGAAGTGATGGGACGCCATGCATAAAGTACGGAACCGCGAAGCTGAGGCGTCATGTATTAAACGCTATCATGACATCCAGTCACCTTTATTGTTGAGAGCAAAAGTGCATCTTTTCTTTATTCGAAACAAATGCCAATAATACTGTGCTCATAAATTGGGGTCAGTCAAGAGACAATATTCTTCTTGACCGTAGCACCGAATCGCTGCACATCAGATAGCCAAAGATCTGGCACCTCCAGTGCAGCAAAATGACCACCCTACAGAGAGTCCGAAAAGATCAGTCATGGTCGAAACAACTGAGTAATATATGAGTCTTACCGCCTCATGTTCCTTGTATTGCGTCAAGTGGGGATGGGAAGATTCAATCCATTCCAGAGGAGGCTGCGAATTCTCGCATTAGATGACGCCGGCGTGGATTTTGGATGCATTTACCTTGCCGAGTTCAACAGGGAATATACTGGCTCCCATCGGGATTGTGGTCTTTGTCGTGACAACTTCTCTCATATCCGAAAGATGCAGCGCCTCATAGTAAAGACGAATGGATGAACTGATGGACTTGGTAAGCCAGTAGATCGTGATTTGAGACAAGAACTCGTCTTGGCTAATGGTTGGCGGCAACACGCCCGAGCTCTTGTCAGATGAACCATGATCTGTCCAATTGTGATACTTCTCCAAGATCCAAGCTTTATAGAGCGAGGTCAGTAGCACATTTCTTTGGCCGTAATCACAAGTTACCCAGGAGACCCAACGCATTATTGTTCAGACCGTACGCGAGTGTATAAGGCCGGGTGGCCTGAATAGCACGGTAGCCTGCATCACGGTCTTTCTCTGCATTGGCAAAGGCGTCAAAAATGGCGACTCGGTCACCATACACTGCCTTATAGCCTAGTGCCAAAGCAGAGCAAAACTTGAGCGTACGCCAGGGCTGCGAAATTAAATTGGCTGGTGTCGGGATGGGAGGCATAGCCATGGGCATGTTGGTGTGCGCTGCTCTACAGCTCGTGGGACGGTGAACCGCGAGCCAGTGGGTAATGGCAGAGCCCCAGTCTGTGCCCTGTGCCACTGTGTGTGTGTGTGTGTGTGTACGTGTTTGTGTATGTATCGGTTAAATAGTTCCAGCGCAGGGACGCAATCGCCTTACCATAAGCATTGTAGCCCAACGTTTTCATCAGTTTGTCGAGACTATCGCCCATACGTTTGATGCCGAAACCCGATACTTTGGGTGCCTCGGAGAACCCATAGCCAGGCAGACTTGGAACGACCACATGGAACGCTTGCTGAAAGAACAAGGGTGTCTAGTGCGTCAATAGGCAGACGCTGTATACAAAGGTTACCTTTCCATCGCGGCCATCGCGCAACGCGTCTATGACCTTGTGAAACTCGTAAAACGTCGAAGGCCAGCCGTGCAGGAGCATGATGGGAATGGCATCCGGGCTGTGGGAAGTCTCATGAATGCAGTGGAGACGCAAGCCATCGATGTTGACGTGGTAATGATGCCACTTGTTTAACTCGGAGCGCGTCTTTTCCCAATCAAATTCTGACCAGGCCTTTGCCATAGGCTCTACCGCCCAACGCGGTGCGCCATAGCTCCAGTCCTTGACGTCCTCAAGCTGGTCGGGCCAGCTCACGTCTTGCAGCTGGGATACCAAGCGTTGACGTTCTTCAGAGGAGATACTAGGGACTACAAACGGTTCAGCCATGATGAAAAGAGAAGAAAGTGATAAAGAAAATAAACTAGAATAAAATTGAAAGAAGAGGTGAGAGCGAGAATCCGCAGCAAAAACAGAAAACCCTAATTTATACTTATAATAGTATACAGCGTGTCACAATTGTCAAGCCCGGCGCGCTTTCCGCTGTGTGTCGTCTTCATAGAGGAAGCAGGAAGATCATCTTCCGTTCAACTCTGTATACTTGGGCATCATAGCGTACAGATATCTCTGTTGCTTATACGGTAGGTGGTGGGTTGCTGAGCTGTTATCTAAAAAGGAGCACATAGCAGAGCTAGGAAAGCTGCTCACCGTAGATACCCTCCGGTCACCTAGGTGTCCAGGAGTGCGACTTATTGATCCTACTTTGTATGTAGGATACGTAACCAAAAGTGCGAAAGATGGCTCAGCGATAAAAGTGACTACTAATCACGGTACTTTCTGTTTGTACACAGCTTCTACTTGCTTTGTTGGCGTGGTGTTCTTACCTGATAAAACTGAAGTAATGCATGTGAGTCCCAATTGGGAGTCCCATTCGAGACACTCATAGCTGCGCACAGTACATAACCTGCTTGAAAACAGAACACAGTGAGTAGACAGAGCGACTGAGTATAGGGAGGTGACACTTACTGTGTTTCATTGCTGAATTGGATTGAGTGTCACAGTCATATGTTGCGGTGTCTGTTCTCCCGGGTCCCGTCCGCGGAATGGAACAAATTTAATCACATGTAAACATTACTTGAATCTATACTCTTCCCCACTTCAACCCAGCACAAGCTGCTGTTGGCACTAAAAAGGACTACATTGAACATTGTATCTTCCACGAGCGAGGTGGTATTGACTCCAGTCATGAGCACTCGTTGGCACCATTCGGAGGCCGTTCTTAGAGTAACGACGTACCTCCTCAAACGCTGTTCTGACTACACGCGCTACTGTCTCTGAGAGGGCGTATCCTAAAAAGTCTAAATCCCGCGCAATCCCACACCAGACGAACTTGACACGTCTCTGACAACATGCGTAATGCATTGATCCTTCTACTGCTATATACACGGTCCTATATCGAGCAACGAACTTGTTCTGACTTCTCTTCTTCCTATTTAGACATACAGTACAACTGTAGCTGTCTTGTCTATGTGCATGTTCAGGTGAATTAAGCTCCTTAAACCAATTTTTCTTGCTAGCTTTGATGCATGTATCTTGTCGCTATGTGTTTCTCCCCCCTTAAGGAGTCTACCATGACAGGCTGCATACTCACTGTATGATTCAAAAGCTACTTTTTCATTTTAAAAAGGAATTAAGGTGGATGATCCATGTTTATACTGTAAGAAGGAAAGAAAACGCATTTTGTGTAGAAGTGGAACTATGAACGGGCATGTCGTTGGGATTGCGAGTATGTGCTTGTGGCGTGAGTTGTGTGCAAATGTGTGTGAAAAAAATAAAGGTTACGACGGACAGAGTACTAGATAAAAGAAAAGAGAAAGTGTAAAGCTAGTATGTAGTATTGAAAGATCTACAGCATGGGAGGCTTTTTATGCACCGTATTGACCGAGCACCTGGATCGTGTGTCAGCCCTCATCCAGTACACGTGAGTACATAATCAACTTACATCCAGATACGCGTCTTGTAAAGCTTAAACAGGTCGCGAACCAGCTCTCGAAAGTCCACGCGACGCTCGGCGACAAAGAAAAACGTCAACTTGCGGCGGTCCCATTGATACTCGGCATCGACAATGTCCATCATGAGCTTCTTCTGCTTGCTCTTGGTCTGGCAAATCAACAGCGCCTTTTGCTCGTCCTGGCGTTTTGTCACGAGCAGTGTGATTTCTGCTGTCGTGGCCAAGCGACAAATACGCTTCGGTGTCGGCTGTTTAGGAGGCTGCTGCTGTTGCTGCTGCTGTTGTTGAGGGTTTCGCTGTTGGTTTTGCTCATCTCCTTGGTGCTGCTGCTGTTGTTGTTGTTGGGCGGTTGAATGGATCTGCTGTTGCTGCTGGCGAAGCAAGAGATTGACTTGGTCCGTAGGCAGATCTTTGGCGACGACCTTGCCCAGGTCTCGCCCTCGATCGGCCTCGACAATAACCCAGTCGTCCTTTTCGACCGGCACTGCACTGTAGTAGATCTCAGCTCGGCCAGCTTTGAATTCCACCATGCACCACGACATGCTCGGCAAGCTGCACACAACATCATCTCCAGAGGACGTCAACAGGTTGCTAGGCAACAAGCTGTCCAGCTGGCGCTGCTGACGGCGCTGCGCTTCAATGCTGTTGTT
The DNA here is from genome assembly GCA_000697355.1 of Syncephalastrum monosporum B8922. Classification (NCBI taxonomy): domain Eukaryota; kingdom Fungi; phylum Mucoromycota; class Mucoromycetes; order Mucorales; family Syncephalastraceae; genus Syncephalastrum; species Syncephalastrum monosporum. Next base: position 118,454 of record JNEN01001214.1, on the reverse strand, counting down.
GACGTTTAGGAGAGGACCGCCGAGGGAATGACGGCGATAGGGCAGCAGACCAGGTTGCTCCTCGGGCACACTATACAAGTCATAGAGTGAGTTATAAGGGGGGTTATTATTGAAACAGACCAATGAATGGGTTGCTCTATGTACCTGGATAGCATATCACTGTGAGGACGGAAGTAGTCGTGCATGGGCTGATGGTCGCTCGGCATCGGCGTCAAAGACAGGCGACGACGCTCCCCGCCAGGCCGCATCATCTCATTTACACCACGGGCGGGAAAGACCGATTGCTCAGATAAGGGGTGAAGATGGGCTCGAGGAAATAGGGAAGAGGAGGTGGAGGTCGGGGAAGGGGCATAGGACGGTGAAGTAGTGCCTTGGTCCCACAAAAACGACGTCTGGGTTGCCGAGGGCGAGCTGGTAGTCGACCATATCGTCGATCCAAAGGGTTCCTTCTTTGCAGAAGTGCTATGTTGATTTTGGCTGCTCATGCTGCTCCAAGGAGCGCTCAAGAGCGAGGACGAGGGTGACGCGCCGCTGAGGGAGGCACGCTTTTCGGACAAGCGCATTAACAGCGACTGCTGTTGGGGCCGGGACAGTAGCGGCTCATGCGCGAGCGAATGGCGACGAAAAGGTAAAGGCGAGGCAAAATCATTGATTCCAGCAGCACCAGCGGCAGCGGGATCAGGAGACGAATAGGCCTGCTGTTGATGCGGATGCGAATGCTGATAGGGTTGCTGGTAATGTTGCTGGTGAGGCTGCTCAAAACGCTGCGTGGGTGATTCCACCATGTTCAAGTCGTCGGTCAAGGGGCCACCGAGCCAGTCGGGTGTATCGTCGTTTTCTTCGATCGTGTCATAGCGCGGAGCGTAACTGTCGGTCGTCGAAGCAGACGAAGCAGGGGGAAACTGGAACAGCTGTTTTATTAGATGGGGAAATTGATGAGAAAAAAAATTACACAGAAGATAGGCGCGCCTCTTATGCGACATACCTGGTTGTTACTTCCGTCCCACGGGCTTTGAGTCATGGGCGGTGTCTTTTGTTCGATGAAATGGAGTGAGCACAAAGAAACAAGGTGTCATTTATGTGTGTACCTGTTCGAGCATGAGTGAGGAAACTAAGAAAAGCCAAAGAAAGCGAGAGCGAGGGAGAGGAAAAAGAATAAAAAATAGAAAAAAAGCGAAAGAGAGAGGTTATGCGAGCCAAGCGTGTTACCCGAACGCTTTATGCGTGTGGTATTGTATTCTTTTTACTGTATCAAAGAAAGACAGAGAGTCCGTGGGTGGGTTGTATTGTAAGGAGTGCCCAAAAAAAATCAAGTGACAATCTCGTTCCTTGCTTCTCACTTCTCGTGCGGGGAAGCCCATTCATGACCCCAAACACTCCAGCACCATGGCGACGAAGAGCTACCGTAGCATAGGAGCTTAAAGTTTTCTTTGAGGGGTCTCTCTCTTTTCCTTTTCTTTTTTCCTTTTTTTCGTTTTGAAAGGAGTCTGCGTTTAACAGAAGGCAGGTTGTTGCTGGGGAAAACCTTGTATCTCAAAGGGAGGGGCATATAAGGGGAGAAAAGAATATATAGCATTACCCCAATACAAGCCAACCCGTCATAATCCTGTAGAACGGACGCACGTACATTACCTTGACTTCTTATTTCCAGTGGTTCGTCCGTTTAAACATGGAGCTAATGTCTGTGCTCTCTTTCTTGCCAATCATGATACTATTATTATTATTATTGGGGATTCGATCTCTCCTTAATGCTCATCGTCTCTCGTATCTTGCTTCCTTCTTGTCACACACTGTGTGTGCGAAAAAGAACAGACAAGCGGTAGGACTCCGATTTCCATGCAAACACAACGCGGCGCATCATTATGGCTTGTAAAGTATGTTATGCGTATGTTTGTGTGTATGTGTGTGCGTGCGTGTGTGTGTGTGAGTCTGAATACGTACGGTATGAGTGTGAGAAATCAGGATGGTTGGCTCCACCCCCACGGTGCCTCACCTTTTGTTCTTTATATCTTAAGGCGTCAAATGAAAGAGATATCAGTGTGAATATACATCCATTGCGACTTGGCATCTATCTATTATTTTTTTTTCTTTTTCTTCATTTTCTCGCTTTGAATACACGGAGAATCACCCTCGCATTATAGTACGAAATCAGTGTGCTTCTCCGTTGGTAGCACAGTTCTATTTGTGTAACGGATACACGCTTTAAAAAAGTCACCCTAGGGCGCTGCATGTATTTATTCAGTAGTAAGCTTGATAATGTAATGTGTTTTAAGACAAGGCATAGACAGTTCAAGAAAGGGGAGTATTCCATTCGCACGCTCATTTTAAGCTATGCAGACAAAGTGTGGGTCAACACTTCCATGTGCTGTTACCACCGCGACAGGGTGGGCCGGTTTCCATGACACGGAAGAAAAAAAAAGTGTCTCCGGTATTGGGGGCGCACACATGAAGCTGACCCGGGAGGAGGGCCGGACCAGCACCGTCGTCTGGTCCATACCAAGCCGTTTGGCTGAAGAGAGAATGGAGTCAATGTACTAATGAAAAATAGATAAATGGTCAGACCATGGCAACAACGTATCCTATTGTCTGTGCTTACCACGTCCACGGTGGTTGCGCTTGCTCTTCTTGTGAGTCTTTTTGGCGGTCTTCTTTCTCGCTTGCTTGACACACGACGTTTGCTTGACACACGAAGCTTGCATGACGGGCTCCTCGAGTGACTTCTTGAGGCAGCTCTTGAGCACGCGTGCTTGAGTGCAGTCCTCCTCCTGAGAGTCTTCATCCGACGAAGAGGATGATCGTACGTCTTGCTCAATCTCGGACACAATCGCGTCACACAGCATAAATTCACAAAGCAAGCGACGCTGCGATTCTTCCCGGGTGCGACGCTCAATGAGCTTGCGGCATTGGCGGTGGGAAGGCAGAATGTGCACCGTGTTCTGGCCCAAGTCAAAACTGACACGCCGAGTCTAGATAGGGAAGCAAGCACGACAAAGGGATGAATACAGGGTGCCCGTTAGGAGATAAAAAAAATAATAAGAAGCTTACAGGTTGCTGAGAAAGGACCAAAGATTGAGCCATAGTGGATGAATACGTAAGAGAAGAAGAGATAAAAGATTACAAGACGTCAGTTGTCGCGATAAACTCATTGAGTCACGCCTGCGGCATGAACCAATCACGTCAAGAGGTCTTCTGAGTTGCTATGTTCTGTTTACAATTCGCAAAAAAGATAACACATAGCGCATCACAGCGCTGTTACGATTTGCCCTTTTTGTTTCACCATTTAGACATGGATTGGGCACAGCACAATCGAGAATATGCTCTCTTCGCTGCTTAAACGATCATCCATTCTATCATGCGTCTAGGACGGGCTGAATGCGCGTCGATGAATTGAAGCGGTGCCTGAGTCTGTTTTGGCATTTTCTATTTTTTTCTAGTTGCGCTGTTTGAATCGCTGCCTTTCTTTATTCTGTGAAGAAACAGCCCACCGCACCACAACTCCTTAGATAGACGATTGCTTCCATTTTGTGGGGTGGAAACCAAAAGGAATGACTGGCTACGAACACGATAACGAGGTCGAGTACGACCTTGCGCCACCCGCACCGACCTACGCCTCTGTTCAGATGTCTTCGCACAACAACAAGTCCCTTTTTAATCCCGCCTCGGATTCGCTGGCTCCTGCCCATCCACCTCCGCCGCCTTCATTCGCCGTTCCTACCGATTATGCCGTCCCAAAACAAAAGGGCTTCAAGAGCAACTCGTGGTTCTCCACCGTCTCGCTCCAATCCTCCAACAAGGCCGTCCGCCGAGTCGCTTCCGCTCCTAATGCTAAACTTTTGAACATGACCAGACAGCAACCGCCGACTGAACAACAAAGTCAGTCGACTGTCCAACTCAACAACAACGTGAGCAACAGCGACCTGTCCACCACCCCGACCGTGCAACGCCTGCGACTCTGCCGCCGCACCTACTCGAGCTCGAGCATCAAGGTCAAAAAGGTCGAGGTCGGCCCTTCAAGCTTTGCCAAGGTCAGGATGCTCGGAAAAGGAGACGTCGGCAAAGTCTACATGGTCCGACAAAAGGAATCCGACAAACTCTACGCCATGAAAGGTACTCACTACTTGATCGAACCAAACCATCACTTTTTCTCCTACCCCGGCACGGCACTGACCCTTTTCTTTATATCCAGTCCTATCCAAACGGGAGATGCTCAAACGCAACAAGGTCAAACGCGCGTTGGCCGAACAGGAAATTCTTGCTACCGCCAACCACCCATTCATTGTTACATTGTACCACTCGTTTCAGAGCCAAGATTACTTGTACTTTGTGATGGAGTACTGCATGGGAGGCGAATTTTTCCGAGGTAAGTAAAGTGTGTATACATTATCTTTATGAAAATAACAAACGATCTTGCATAGCCTTGCAGCTGCGTCCGGGCAAGTGCCTCAATGAAGAAGGTGCGCGATTTTACGCAGCCGAAGTCACTGCTGCGCTTGAATATCTCCATCTGCAGGGCCACATCTACCGCGATCTGAAACCTGAGAGTACGGCAGCCCACAATGAATATAAATATCACAATGGAACTCATGATATGATCTATGTAGATATCTTGCTCCATCAGAGTGGCCATATCATGCTGACCGATTTTGACCTCAGCAAAGGTTCCAATCCTCCCGGCAAGCCCGGTGTCATCAAGTCGGGCTCGCCTTACGTGGTACGTCTCGTCACTCTAATATATAGCTATATGCTCATCTGGACACATAGCCTCCGGCATTGGATACACGTAGCTGCGTCAATAACCTGAGAACCAATAGTTTTGTCGGTACAGAAGGTAATTTAACCTCGCGACATGATAGCGTGACACAATTCATGGTGTCTAACGTCGCATGCTTCTTTCCATCCTCTAGAATACATTGCACCTGAGGTCATCAAGGGATGCGGCCACACGAGCGCCGTTGACTGGTGGACGCTGGGTATTCTTATCTACGAAATGCTGGTACGTTCACTTTGAAAGGTTTAACCTTCTTTTTAATTTATGCCGCCATCTTTGCACAGTACGGTACTACGCCGTTCAAGGGCTCCAACCGAAACGAGACATTCACGCGCATCCTGCACTTTGACGTCACCTTCGCCGACCAGCCAGCACCGTACAAAACGCCCGTGTCGAGTAACTGCAAAAACCTCATCCGCAAGCTGCTGCACAAGGATGAACATCGCCGTCTCGGCTCACGTGCAGGGGCCTCCGACATTAAGTCCCATCCTTTCTTCAAACCTGTTAACTTTGCTCTGTTGCGCCCCCTCACTCCGCCTATCAAGCCGCTCATCCAAAAGCCAAATGGCGTCGATGCCATCAACTTTAGAAAGATGCCCCCGGACAGCATGAGTCTCGACCTCGAGTCGGACCATGTCATGGTCACGTTCAAGGATGGCACGACCAATAACCCGTTCGACAAGTTCAATTCGATCACAGTCTATCACGATGGAGACTCGGACTCGGAGACCGACATGGCGTCCGTCTATTGAGGACGATATACCCCCCTTATAATCCATAACAATCTCTTATACTTATTGTTTTTATCATTCTCTCTCTCTTACTTACCGTAGTACTGTATAACCCTTTGCCTGGTCCTTCTTCTTTCTTTTTTTCCTTTTTGCTGTTCTTCTCAACACCTAATTCCTTAATGCTTTAATGAACATTTTCCCTTTTTGTTTGCTTTGATCTACAAAGCTAAAATTGGCACCGTGTACTTTTGTCCTTCGTGCTGTCTGCGTGTTCGCAATTCTTTTCAGCAAGCGATCAACTTTTGATACAACGAATACGTCTATTAAATATCACCTTGACATGCTCCATGATTTTCATTGTAGACATATGCAGTTGAAGTTATAAGACTAGAGATCAAATAATAGCTTTAAAACATTTGGCGGCAAGTGCATGCACGTTCGTATTGCTTTTTTATTATTCCAATGCTCCGCCTTTGCAACACATGATCATACAGTATATCGTTTCGAGATCTAAACACTTTAAATAATGAAATGCATGCGCAGTCGATGAGGAGAAGAGATATCGAGCTAAGAGAAATACAGACGTACGTCCTGGAAGCAGCCGCATTAGCTAATCGAGTGATATGGACGATCTGCAAACTCTTTTGGTCTGCCTCTTTTTTTCGTCTGTAATGCCTTCTTGGTATAAAGTTTTCGATGATTCGCCGTATACGTGAGTATACCTTAAAAAGCTTTCCATTGGATATATTGAGTATACGAGTATAATGCGCTTGTACGGTAAATAAAAGATATACAGTATAGTGCTTGAATTCTACTCATAGCCGGCGGATCAACACCATGCACTGTCGTCGCCTGAAAACTTTCAGACAGAGTCTATTGTATGGGGAGATACATTGCGAAAGGGGGGCAAACCATACGCCGATACAGACAAACAGATATATGCAGCATATTGTTGTCTATGCGTCGTGAAATCTTTGCAACTTGAGAACCTTTATGCTGAGTATAGTGGGTAAGGAGGTATCCGACATAGTAACAAGAAGATCTTCCCGACCATTTTGTTCCTATAGGTCTGTAGGAGACGGCCATAGCAGGCCCCTCGTCAACCAAGGACGAACGAATCAGATGACTGAATCCGCTGCGTATATTTTTTCTCTAGTTTGCCAGAAGCAAAAAACAAGCAAGAGTCGGCTAATAGGCTACATATTAGAGCTTATGAGTCATCTTTGACTGAATTGGAAAGCGCTATTTCGCGTAGTAGGATATATCTTTATGGAAGTAGAAGATTCATATGCCACAAAGATATAACTTCGACGCATCTGGCCTCCAGTCTCCTATATGACTAGAGCGCAACAAATGTAATTTATCGAGCATCGAGCATCAAAACATTGAATTGCATAAAATCTTTCCAGGAGCCCTTTCTCACATTTGTTCATTGGAAACCAAAGGAGTACAGCTCTATGTGCAGCCAGATGCGGGTCATTTCTAGAGAAAAGTCATGCTGCTCCTGCTCTTCGTCTCAGCCACAGGTCATTATCGAAATACATATGGCCAAATACGAATGTAGCGATATTACACAATGTTCAAGTGGTCCTTCGCATCAAATGTACAGTACAATACATCTATTTACCTTACGCGGTAATTTTAAAAGTAAGGATCGGGAAGAAAAAATACTCTAAGGATTGACAAAAGTATCATAACCACGCCTTTTCCATAAACCAACCCGTACGTATCGACTCCAACGAATGCCAAGACAACACGGACAGCAGGCCGCGCTTTCCGCTCAAGACCCAGCTAGGTGTACCGAAGCAGCCGCGGATATAGAGACAAAAGACACCGGAGTGGCTTGGTAGAATTCCCTTTTTTTTATGCAAGGAATAGAAAAAAAAAGAATTTACTCAAAATCCAGGCAGCTGGGTTCTTTACCCTTGCAGAAACGTCAGAAATGACAACCGACGAGAAACGAGAGGAAGTGCCTGACTACGTTCGAGACGATTGTCGATCGTCCCGGACCGAGTTTGAAGCGTATCAGCCAGCAGCCGAGCCGAGCCTGTGGCGTCAGTTCAAGTCGCAGGCGACGACCAAGGACGGCTGGTGGGGCGGCGCCAACTTCAACTGGGCTGCCATGTGCATGCCCACGTTCCTTGTCAAGAAAGAGCAGCGTCATACGCCTTTCTATGGTCTGAACAGCCGAGTGCCCATTCTCTTGGCCGCCGTCATGGGCTTTCAGCATGCACTTGCCATGATTTCGGGTAGGGTTGCCGTTGGCATAGACAGACGCACAAAAAGTCAGACGTATACTCAAATCTTTGGGAAAAAGGTGTCGTCACGCCTGTATTGATCATGGTGGGCGATGGCTCCTCGGCGCTGAACCTCGAAACCGCCGACCAGCAATACCTCATTTCAGCCGCGCTGATTTCTTCTGCTATCCTTTCCTTGGTTCAGATCACGCGGTTTAAGCTGTTCAAGGGTGCGTATCTCTCCATGGATGCATGCAGGGCGGGCTTGATTTTTCAGTGGCATTAACATGGAAAGTCAGGCTACTTCCTTGGCACCGGTCTGCTCTCGGTGGTGGGTCCCAACTTTGCGTCCATTCCCGCCACGAGTGCGGTCATCAAGAATATGTACTCGAGTGGCTACTGCCCTACCCAGATCCTCGAAGATGGCACCACTCAGTATCTGCCCTGTCGACGTGCCTGGGGCGCCATCCTCGGTACCTGTAAGTTTTGAGAGCTCGCATAGCGTCTTCCTATGTCTTACATAGCACCGCCTATTAGCCATGGTATGCTCCCTGTTTGAGATTGGCATGAGCTTCTTGCCTCCCAAGGTCCTTAAGCGCCTCTTTCCTCCCATCGTGAGCGGTGTCACCATCTTCTTGATTGGCTGCTCTGTCATCTCCACTGCCCTGCAGGATTGGGCCGGCGGCTCGGGTGGCTGCGCTGACATGCCCGACACCGGTTACTATTCGCTGTGTCCCAACATTGACGCACCGCATGCGCTTCCCTGGGGCAGTGCCCAATTCATCGGTCTTGGCTTCTCCGTGTTTGCCACGATCGTGCTCGTCGAGAATTTTGGCTCGCCTTTCATGAAGAGTGCGCAGATCATCATTGGCCTGATTGTGGGTATGATCATCGCCGGTGCCACGGGCTACGTCGACGGATCCACGATCGCTTCCGCGCCCGTCGCCACCTTCACCTGGGTCAAGACCTTCCCCATCAGCATCTATGGCCCGGCCGTCATCCCCTTCTTAATTGTCTATCTCGACAACATGCTCGAAAGTATCGGCGATATTACGGCGTCGTGTGATGTGTCGGGTGTCGAGGTCGAGGGCCCCATGTTCTCAAGCCGTATCCAGGGCGGTCTGTTAGCAGACGGCGTCAACTCGCTGATTGCAGCCTGCATGACCGTCAGCCCCTTGGTGACCTTTGCTCAGAACAATGGTATCGTCGCGATGACGCGCTGCGCGAACCGCATCGCCGGTTACTTTTGCTGCCTCTATATCCTCTTATTTGGCATCTTTGGCAAGGTGTCTGCCGTCTTCTTGGCCATCCCAAGCCCCGTCCTGGGCGGCATGAACGCGTTCTTGTTTGCCTCTGTCACAGTCTCAGGCATCCGTATTCTCGCCTCCCTGCCCTGGCCCCGCCGCGACCGTTTCATTGCCACCAGCGCCCTGGCCCTGGGTCTCGGCGTCACGCTCTGCCCTGGCTGGTTCTCCCACGTGTTTACCTACAAGGGCGGTAACGAAAGTTTGCAGGGTTTTCTCAACGCGGTCGAGACCGTGGTTGATACCGGTTACTGCATTGGCTCGCTGTCCGCTATCTTTTTGAACCTCGTCGTGCCCCACGAATGGGGAACCGAGACGATGCAAGAGTTGGAAGAGAAGAAGAAGAAAGAGCGCGAGGAGATCCGTGAAGGTTTCTCCAAGACCAACACGGTGGACGAAACGGAAGAGCAGACCTTGCCCTAAGCATCCCATATTTTTTTTTCTTTTTTTGCATCCTACTACAGCATGCCCCTCATCTCCTCTCCCCTCCTCTATCTAGACCACGCATACTCCGTAACCTATCATTTTCTCTTTTTTCTTCTTAGAACTTTTGTAATATATATCTCGAAATTCATTTACTCTCACAATCTAATGTGGGTTCTGTCAACCGTCTATCACTTAGAAGCGCAAGGAGTGCATGGTCTACGTCTCCCCGCATTTTTTCTTCTCTCATAAGTTAATTTTAAGCAAGGGCATGATCCGAGTAACACGTGCAGGTGCGTTTCCATGGAAATCTGCCGAATCCTGAAATGACATTCAAGGAACGAATCTATCATAACGAGAACGCAAAGAGAACAGACAGGGTTTTATATACATGAAAACGAAAGAAAAAGGAAGAAGAGGAAAAGGAGAAGAAAAAGGAAAACGGAACCGAGGAGAAAACAAAAAGAGACAAACGAAAAATGCAAACATATTATACAAAAAGAAGAAACGAGAGGAGTAACAGACCGTCTAATACTCGGTGACCGAGAAGCACCAAGGCCAAGAGATCAAGGCACTCAGGACAAGCAAGGCCGCAGTGCATCTGAACAAAAGTGTAAATCCCAGCACGATCTCTGCCTGACAGCTATCCACTAAGAGACCGGCCAGGACGGACCCCAAGGCTGGGCCAATGCTGTTGAAGAGCACCGACATCTTGCCGCGCAAGAACATGCGATGATATTGGTCAGCTGTAAGCAAAACCGCATCTACCTGTCGAATGGCCAGGAGCCAGAGGATCTGGAAAGCCAGCGCTACAGACGTAGAAAAAGAAATAAATAAATAAAAAAAAAAAAGAGAGAAGGAAACCCTTTCAGTTTGCATGCGTGCCAAGACCAGGGACCCTTTTCCTCTGCTTCTTTTTTTTTTTTTTTCACTTACCCTGCATGAGTTGCAAAATGACAGCCAGGGCATGTGCGGCCAGGTGACCGGGTTGCAGCCATGTATACGTCAAAGCGCACACGATGAGAGTGATATGCGCCGAGCCGACTACACCGATCAGGTGAAACCGATGCGCTAGCTACGTTTGCGATGATGCGTACATACATATGTATGTAGGTTGTGTGTGGATGTAGATGTATATATAAATATATGTGCGTGTATGGTGCGTCAATTAGAGTTGATATACATGCAGGAAGCTTACCCAAGAGACGGAATTGCGTGCAGCGACCTCGGAAGCGATCGTGACCATACCGACGATACCCACCATGTGCATCGGGATACCGAGCGAGTCATGCAAAAAGATGTAGAGGAGCGCGTTCATCATGGCCCCGGCCATGCCCAGCACAAAGAGGGTGATGACGAGGCACCAGACGGCGCGCTGAGGCGGCGCGACGCTGTGGACACACTCGCGGGCCTCGTCAACGGGGAAGATCTTGTGGTACTGGGGCCAGAGCACGAGCATAGGCGCGTCGGGCGGGGGCGACGGCAAGAGCGCGAGTTGCAGCGATGGCATCGCCGCAAACAGGCCTTCCTCTTCCTCGAGAATGTTGTTGGCGGTTGTCGATGCGGTCGTGGCCCAGTACTGAGATGAACTGTGCTGGAAGACGTCGCCGGTCGCGGTGCCTGTATTGGACCCGGCCGAGCTGCTGTGGCAGGAGGGCGGCCGCGGTGGGAGGCCCGCGATCTGGCTAAACAGGCTCTCGCTGCCCGCGAGGCTGGTCGGGCGGGGTGGATTGCCTGTGTTGGGTTGCTGTGCGTGTTGTTGTTGCTGCTGCTGATGGAAACGGGTGGATAGGTTAGTGGTGCTAGCCATGCGCTGTATCATGCTCGCATCTTCCTCGGAGATGTGGGATAGTTGCTCGTTGAAGAGACAGTAGGGTTTGTAGTTTTTGTAGATGGGGCGTTGGAGGTCGGAGAGCGTGTCTTCGTTCGGGGTGTGGCAGAAGTCGGCGGTGCTGTCGGTCGTGACGGTAGGCTCGAGGCTGTCTTTGAGCAGGGTGCTGGCTTCCTCGTCGTCGGGAGCAGGAATGCCAAGCAAGGAAGGGTCGGCGGGCTGCACTGTAGTGGACAGGGACAGGAGAAATAGGAGCATGGAGCCTGTCAGGACGGTGCCCATCAATGTATCGAAGTCGTGATCGTCGTCCAGGGACCACCCGATTCCAACCGCCATGACGGCGGCTGCCAACTGGCCCCACTGCCGTTGAGCATCTAATACAAAGAAAAAGAAAAAGAATCGATATCTGTATCCATATCTCTAGCCATTCTATAGCCATATGTATATATTCATATACGTATCCATATCCATATCCATATCCAATGCCTTTTTTTTTATTGCATATTAGAGGAATCTTACCATAGTAAAGCATCTTGTAGTCGCCAAGGATCTTGATAATGGCGCTATCAATGAGCACACCTAGCGGCTGATAAAACAGGCCGTCGAGGACCATGCAGAAGAGGGCGGCGTACCACGCGTACGGAGCGTGGGGCGGGATCCAAAGAATTAAGACGAGCGCGGCGGTGCCGACGGCGGTGAGCAACGCCATAAAGAAGCCGTGCAATAGTGAGCGTGGATCCACCACGACGATCGTCCAAAAGCCCAGTGAGACCGATCGCAGCAGGAGCGGTACCGCCATCAAGATGGTAATGTCGAGGCAGGAGAATCCGAGCAAATGAGACAGATACAAGGGCAGAAAAGGTCGAACGCTAGACGCGACGGCATGAGCAATGGTCAGCAGCTTTGGCCAAAAGAGCATAGTTGGAAAGAACAGGAAGAAGAACACTGCATAAGAGAGTGGCAAAAGAGAGAGCACAAAAAAAAAAAAAAGAAATAGGGATGTTTGTTGTCATACGCATTACACGACAATCTCTATCATATCGTGGTGGAGTCTAGACGCAGGAGTGGGAGTTCAACATCCCGCCACCGCCCACCGCCCCCCCCTCTCCCACTCCACAGCAATCCAAATATACACTTTACATTATACATAGCAGACGAGACTAGCCAAGAAGGATAATGCATAGATTAGGATACAGCATGGAAAGCAAGAAAAAGGCTTTCGGATTGCATCTGACAGTGAGGTGCATACAGCTGCCAAGAACAAGAACATAAAAAAAAGGTACCCGCTACCAACACCTTCCGTTCCGTTTGTGGGAAGCGCCTTACTTTTTCTTTTTCGAACCTCCCATGCATATGCCCTAAACCTGGGAAGAGTGCGTATTTTTTTTATTTGCTCTTGCTAATTTCGTCCGTGTGCCGGTCAGTTCCTCGTATCTTGATTGTTATCCTCTGACCTTGGTGATCTGCATCCAACGAAAGAAAGATAGATAGAGAGACAGAGACGAGTATACATACATATACATGATATATATATATATATATATATATATGAAGAAAAAAAAATAACCACTTTCTATTCTATTCTGAAGATTCGTTGACAAGAAATATCGCTCTTATTGAGTGATCCGTAGTTGTTTAGATGGAAGGCCCAATGCTTTTCTATCCCTAGCGTGTCACGCGATCTTTTTCTTTTATTAAGCTGCCCTAACTGAAAAGGTAATAACCTAGGGACACACACACACGCGCGCGTAAGCTTTCTGAAACGCATGCGATCATCCAAGTGAATAATTCGCATTGGTTTTGAAAAATACATAAAGTTCACACATATTTAGAGTTCTACTTATGTATGTAAATGTGGATCCCTCATATCCAGTTTGATTGGAACTCATTCTCATTTACCTTTGTTCACTTGAGCTTTTCCGTGAAGCCATGCGCGCTAACTTACAGAATGACACGTCAGGGTGCCCATTCTTTTATCATTTATCATAAGCAAGGTTCTTGCTCCGTTTCTCTTTGTTTCCCTCTGGTCGGAGGTGTTCCTACATATACCGTACCTATATACTGTATATGCACATGTAAACGAACATTCACCTTTTTCTGTTAATGTGCATTAACTTCCTTTTTCTTCTTTTTCTTCTACAAAAAAACTCATACGGGATACCATGAAGAATGCTGATCGGCACTCGACCCAAGACAATGACCGTAGCAGTTACCTTTTTTTTTTTTTTTTTTGCCACTTTCGTGACGCTTGGAATGAACCGAATTTATTTGGTTCCATCCGCCTTGGAGAGTAAACAGAATCATACTAGTCGTAAGTTTTGGTAGGCTGCGTGGAGTCCAAACAAAAGAAAACAAACCTGTGCTTCTTCTGGTGATGAGCGGATTGTTTTTGCTTATGAACGTAATTAGGCAAAGCGATGCACATATACATAACTATTCCGTGTCGCGTTTTTGTTATTCAAATTGACAGCGTCCATGTAGAAGAGAAGAAGAGGTACCAGAGATAATAGTATCTGGGTAGAGGCGAAAAAATCGTGTGAAAGCGGGCGAGTCAGCTTTTTTTGCCTGATATGAAATTGAAGGTCGTCTCTTGATGCGGGACGTTGGTGACCTTCTCTCTCTCAGTTCCTTTTTTTTTTTTTCTTTTACCGCATTGTCAATCAATAGTAAAAAGATGAGTCAGAAATACGAGCCGTTTCCACTGCACCCCGTCCTGCAACACTTGTTCCAAGAATCCCTGAACGTGTCGCCCGAGGAAGTCACACAGCCTGCGGTGGTGCGCAAAGGCTTTGATCAGCAGGCTGCAGCGCTGCTGTCTGTGCCTGATAATGTTCTGCGAGAGACGCGTGAGATTACGGCCGGCCCACACGGTGCCAAGGTCACGATCACTATCATCCGACCCGTAGGTTCGGAAAACGCCACCCTGCCGGCGATCTTGTTCCTTCACGGCGGTGGATGGGTCTTTGGTAGTTTGAATACGCATGGTAGTCTGGTTTACGAGGCAAGTACACTTGGCCTATATTTGTGTTCCTTTTTTTTTTTTTTTTGTTGACATGTCGTGTATGGGCAGTTAGCTACCAAGATCCCTGCCGCTGTTATTTTCGTCGACTATGCCATGAGCCCCGAGGCTGTGTTCCCGACTGCGTTGGAGCAGTGTTATGCTGCCTTGTGCTGGACACAGGCCAATGCGGCAACGATCAAGATTGATCCCAAACGCATCGCTGTGGCGGGTGATTCGGCGGGTGGCAATCTCACTGCAGGTCTTTCATGTAAGCGCATGGACGAAGTAGGGCAGATGTAGAAAAAGTAACTGATACACGCACACACACACACGCTCGGTTTCAAACAGTGCTTGCGAAAGAGCGTGGTAACCAAGCGATTTCGCTGCAGATCCTGTATTACCCAGTGCTAGGCACAGATTTCGAGAACGAGTCGTACACCAAATATGCGGATAACAACATGGTCCCTCGTGAGACGATGAAATATGTCTGGCGTGCCTACACGCCCGACCCTGCCATGCGCGAGGACATCAAGGCCGTGCCACGCAAGGCCACCACCGAGCAGCTCGAGGGACTCCCGCCTGCGCTGATCGTGACGGCCGAGTACGACGTCTTGCGTGACGAGGCCGAGGCCTATGCGAAGCAGCTCAACAAGGCCGGCGTCGATGTCGTGCCTGTGCGCTACGTGGGTGTACAGCACGGGTTCCTGACTGTGCCCGTGCTGGACCGTCCTCAGGCGCGGGCCGCCATTGCTCAGACCCTGGAATGTTTGCGTACTGCCTGGGCAAAGGATGCCAAACTGTAACCCATAGGCTAGTCATAACAGAAGAAAGAAAAGAAAAAAAAGTAGATAGCATTTCTTATTTTACATGAGACAAAGTGGCTGGACTGAGAGAGAGAGAGAGAGAGAGAGAGAGAGAGAGAGAGGAGAGACACGGGGGGGGGCGGGAAAGCAGAAAGAAAGAGAAGAAAAAGTAAGGTAGATGGGGGTGGGTTTCGTGTGTGTATGTATGTGTGTGTGTGTGCGAAAGTGATTCGAAAACTGACAACACTTTTAAGCTTCCATCTCAAACATATCGTCGTCGTTGAGCACAGCAAAGGGGTTGTCTGGTAGAATGAGCATATGAGCATAATGAAACAGAATAAAACAGAAACAATCCTAGTTCTGTCCTCTACTTACAGGTCTTCTTCTTGGCTTCTTCTTCCCGCTTCATCTCCTTCTTCTTTTGGCCTTGCAAAGAGTTGGGATGCAGCGAGTCGTTGATGGTCTTGGTGACACCCGCGACAAAGGCCATTTGGGTGGGAGGCGTCTTGGCCAGCTGGCTGTTGGAAAGAGCCAACAGCGTGTCGCGATCATAAATAACGCGCGTGCCTGGATAAGAAGACAGAGAAAAGAAGAAAAGAAGGTGTGGGGGGAATTATATGTCTGGGTCAGACCATGGAATGGAAAAGGATAAAACGACAAGAGAAGACATGGGAATCCGAATGAAAGAAGAAAAGGGTCATGTACCTCCAGGCGTGGAGCTATAAATAGTGCCGTGTGGTGTCGTAGAGTAGTCGGCCGGGAGACTCGCATTGGCATCGGCCCGACGGATGTTGACAGGAGCAGCGGCGGTTGACATTGTTAAATAATTGTGTATATGAAAAAAAAAGAAGTTGCGAGAAAACAAGGTTCGGTTTTCCCTCCACCTGCAATTTAGCCCACAGAGTCCCCATCCAGCTCAGTCCTCTCCGTCCGTCCGTCAGCCAACCTGACAGCCTGGTTTCGCCAGTCACTTTCCCCCCCTCTGTGTCTCTTAAAAAAAGTCTATTCCTTTTTTGGAATGCGCATCATTTGGTTACAGTATGAGTACAGTACGTACGTGGGATTGAAGATATGCATGGGAATACTCATCGACGAGATTGGGAGGGCCCTGAGCCCCATGAAGTAGAGTGCTCTCCAGAATGAGTCTATTGTGGAGACACTTGTAGCTCATAGCGAGCACATACAAAGGACCACTTCCAGTGGTTATCGGCACTACCGATCAAGCGGATAGGTTGGCTTTTTTTTTTACTTGTTTACAGGCACTTGCCATAAGCGTCTATAACCAAAGTTGCTATGTACAGAGAGGTAGACAGTGAGCAGTACGGTATCCGGGCAGGGAAGGGGGGGGGGGATGAACCCGACATTCATATTGTAATGAGTATCAAGAGTGACTGGTATCTGTTAATGGTAAAAGTGACTGTGCATATATCTGGGTTCGGGCATCTGGCTGAATGCGCCAAGTACAGTAAAGCAGATTCCCCGCACTTGCACCTTGTCCTTGTGTGTGTGTGTGTATGCGTATGAAGTGACCCAAGACTAGCACAGATTAGGACAGAGTAGACCATGTCGCTTATAACCGATGCGAACTTCCTCATCCATGAGATGCGGATCAAACTGCTCCGTTTCGACGAGCGAGGCGACCGCATAATATCCTTTCGACCCGCAGCTATGTCAGACGACTACACGCGATTCGCTGCACCCACTTACCCCGAAATGCAGTACTGCTACTCACCTGTCTACGAGTCGCTTCTCTCCAAAGGCGCCAACACCAGCCTGACGAGCAGTCCTCGCACCAAACGGAGTCATTTCCGTCTACGCAAAAAGGAGCTCCACAACCCGCCTGCTCTGCCACGACCCCCACACACCCATGGCGACGACAGCACAGAAGAGTTTGGGTACGGAGGATTAAAGAAGCAAGATGATATGAGAGAGAGAGAGAGAGACATACGAAGGACTGACTTGGATCATAGACTCAAGGAGGATAAACCGCTGCCTGCGGTACCCATGCGGAAACAAAGTGCACCGACGCTGTGCGTGACGGAGGCCTCCAAAGCAACGGCCCATCCCAGCAGCAGCGCCGCCAGCAGCATGACCAGCAGTAACAGGCCCAAGTTCACCGCAGACGACAACAGTGCAAATACGACGTCGTCCCTCCATAAAGAAACCGTCATTCGGTCGCACACCCGCACCACGTCCAGCACCACGTTCTCCTTTCACGGCACAGCCAGCGAACATGCCACGATGTCGCTGCACCCGTCCATCGAATCCACCCTCGACGCCTCGCCGCGCTCGTCTCTCGACGTCGATGCCAATCAGGCCTCGTTCCCGCTCGAGCAGCCGCCCTCGGGCGATACGCTGCTCTCCGACGACATGGACCCCAAGACCAAAAGCGGTGGTGCACAGACCTACTATCCAACAGTCCCCACCACTCCCATCGCGCCTTTGCATTATACCAAAATCGAGCCCAGCCGTCGTCCTCCTCCTCAGGCGAAATCCGCCCTCTCGGCCCTGATTGCCGAAAAGGCCCAGGGCGAAGAGAACCCGTTCAGCGAGTTCTCCTTCGTCTCTGGCCGCGGCGAGTCGAACCCGATCACGCTGTGCGTCTATTTACCCCACTCCTTCACGCCCTTTGAACCCATCAGTCTCGTGGTTCGGCCCGATGCCATCGTCGACGATGTCATTGGCTATATCCTGTATGACTATGTCGAAAACCAGCGCACGCCCCCGATTGAAGAAGACCTGTACGATATTGCCCAGTGGGTACTCCGCATCGCTGAAGACGATGGTGAGATCGAAGAGGATTTGCCTGGTAAGTTTCGACACTGTAGTTTGGGTCGGGGAAGGGGGCCCTTGCGGAAAAGAAGCATGAGAGGCAGCCTGGCTCATCTCTCTCTCTCTCTCTATTTTTTCTTGTTTGGATAGCGCTGGATCGCACACGCCAGATCAATATGGTCTCCTTTGACCAGTTTGCGCTCTGCAGAGCAGCCGCCGGCCAAGGTAAGCTCAGCTTATTTTCTTTTCTTTTATCCATTCTCTATCGATGTGACATGGACGTCTTCTGACGCATCCGTCGTTTTCTAGTCAAACAGAATGAGGCGATCCGCGCCAAGCTCGGTCGAAAGTACGAGCCACGCAAACCGGCCAAAGCACCACCTGCTGCCTCCGCGGTAGCAGCTGCGGCCGCGGCCGCATCGGCAGCGGCTACCGCAGCGGATCCCGGCCAGGGCCTGGCTGTGCCAGCCGCTGCCGCACAAACTGGGTCGGTCTCGCCGACCTTTCCTCCGGGCGATCTCGGCCCGCTCGACCCAGTGCCGGTCGGGCAGACCCACCAAGAAGCCGACTCGTCCGCAGTGGCGGTTCCCATCCCGTCTAGCAAAGCCATGCTGACCAAGTCAACGATGCCCATGACGCCGCTCAAGTACTTTCGTATCCGTCTCATGACGAACGAAGAAGTGTCGGCCACGACGACCATCCCCGTCTATGCCGAGATGTTCATCGGCGACGTGCTCGAGCTCGTCTCGCGCAAGCGGAAACTGGATCCGGACGAATACATGCTGACCATCAATGACACCAACGTCGTGGTGCCGAATGATACGACGGTCGAGAGCATGCGAGCCATCACTGAGCTGTGCTTGATCCGGAAGGGTGCAGGCCTCACCATGCCGAGCTGTAAGTTTGGAACAGATCCTTTGGAAACTCTGTGATCTCACTCTTTCTCTCACACATGCCTCCCTGTTGATAGCATCACACTTGTGGCGATCTCCCAACAAGAAGAAAAAAGACGAAGTGTATTTCCCAGCCATGTTCAGTGGAAGCCCGTCTGGCACAGGCGCTTCGAACAATGCTCTCTTTTCTCAATACAAGGCAAGTCGACTCAAAAAAGGAACAACTTTCCACAGAGAGAAAGAGACTCACCTGCTTCTTTTTTTTTTTTTTTTGTTACTTTCCAGAA
This sequence comes from Syncephalastrum monosporum B8922, assembly GCA_000697355.1. Taxonomy (NCBI): domain Eukaryota; kingdom Fungi; phylum Mucoromycota; class Mucoromycetes; order Mucorales; family Syncephalastraceae; genus Syncephalastrum; species Syncephalastrum monosporum. The sequence continues at coordinate 99,404 of JNEN01001214.1, read as the reverse complement.
ATATGCCGTCAATCGCAAGATGCCCATGTTTGTGGGAAAACGCGAAAGCAACCTGGCTATTGACGGTGACTACATTCACATCATGCCTCCCGAACACAAGGGCATGTTTGACTCGGTCAAGACCTCGTCCTTCCACGTGAATTCGGTGGTGGCGTGCAAGCAAAGTAAAAAGGCACGCAATCATTTCAAGATCACGGTCGTTAAGGACCAGAGCCACAAGACGTACGACTTTGAGGCTGAAAATGCAAAGGAAGCGCGTAAGTGGGACGGTTCTGTTTTCTTCCTTTCTTTTTTTAAATGCTGTCATGACTGATGTTGGGATTTTCTAGAGGAGATTTGTGCTCGGATTGGCTTCTTGATGAAGGTCGCTAAAGCCCCATAGATCTTTTTTTTTGTTTCTTTTGCTTGCTATAAACGGCCATGATACCCCCTTCTTCCTTTCTACAATTTCTCAACCAGACATGTTTCGAGTTTTATGCATATGTATGTATGTGCTGTTGGGCACACGGACGATGGGTAACCCTTTCCGTCAACTTTGTACATTTGTAAAAAAAAAAAAAAAAAAAAACCCATCTTGGATGCATGGGATGATGGAAGGGGCATATTCACAGGTTATATTACGACAAAAGAACAAGAGCGCTGGAAACAAGACAGAAAAGGAAGAAGATAAAAAATAGAAGAAAAAGAAAAAAAAACGCAATATATACAGATCAGGTTTGGGACGAGGCAGAATGAGAAGTGACAGCAGCCGTAGAGGTTTGAGCAAGGATCAGGCGTGACAAGGAGCTCTTGTTCTTGTTGGCATCGACAGCCGTCGCCATGCCGGATGCTTTGGGCTGACTCTGTTGTTCTCGCATGGCTCGCTCAAACGCTTCGAGGCGGAGTTGCATACGTCGGTTCTCTTCCTGATAGCGTTCAACCGTGTCCTGCAAGGCCGCTATGGTTTGGTCCCTGGTATCAAGCGCCATGGATTTGGCTTGGAGTTGTGCTTGAAGATTACTGTACAAATCATTCTCCTAAACAGACAGAAAAAGAAGAAAAAGGTTGTGCGTGTCAGAAAAAAAAAACCTAGATCCAGCTGCGCTCTCGTATGCGTCTGTATATGTGTGTTTTCTATTTACCGGAGTGCAGTGATGAGCAAAGAGGTCGTATTCCAAAAGCTGAAGGGCCGAGGGGCGATGTGAAGGCGTGCTGTCCATCATCCACAAAATGAGGGCAGACTCTTTGGCGTAGCGTTCCACAAAGCCATCCGGAAACACGCCCTTTTTCAGACGATAGATGGCGTCGGCTCTTTCCATGGCGGTGGTGAACGGCTGGTAGAGTTCGAAAAAGATGATGCCAAGCGAGTAGATGTCGACCTTGGCGTCGTATTGCTGGGGTGGCATAGCGAGTTGTTCGGGCGAAGCATACTAATAGACATGTTTGTGTGTGGGGTGAGTTGACAAAGGGCCAAAAGAATAGAGCTCGTGTAGGACTTACAGTGCGGGTGCCAATCCCACTGGTCAGCGTGCGATGCAGCTTGGGCCGGGTAAAATGAGAGCCACCTGTGCTGCTGTTGGCGCTGCTACGGCGGCAATGTGAAGAGGTGGAGAACGAATGGAGACTTGAGGAGGTGTGATCGGTGAACGAGGCGGTGGGCAGTTGATCTGAGCTGAAGGAATGCGGCAGGCTCTGGTCGGCGGCAGCGGCGGCGGCAGGGTGGGCTACCGTCGCGGCGAGGCCAAAGTCGCCGATCTTGGGCACCCACGCTTCTTCCCACATGCACTCCCGAAGCGATCCTGCGGTCAGGACCGAGTCATAGGAGAAGCCGTGCTCGTGGGCCGAGGTACTGGCGCGCCGCTCGTGGCGTCGAATATGGCACTCGGGCATGCCTAAAAAGATATTGCTCGGTTTCAGGTCGCGATGGATGAGCCCTTGCTCGTGGATGTAGGCCGCGCCCTGCAAGATCTGGGTGAAGATCTCAATGTTGCGCGCACAGTCGACTTGTTGGCCTGTCTCTGCGAAGCGGCGATTGCGGAATTTGATGTAATCATGCAAGGTCGCTACAAAAAAAAAGAAAAAAAGGAAGAGAGGCCGTTACACCAACGATGTGAGCTCTCCCATAGTTTCATAAATATGGGTATGTAGACTGAGCTTACCAGGACACAGGTACATTTGAATGTAGAGGGTCCAGCCGTTGTGACAGCTGTTCTTTCGGCTCCTGCGTCCGTTCATGCTCATCTTGCGCGGGCGCAGTTGCTGGGCACCGCAACTGTTGGATCGAAAACGACCTCGCGCGGGTCGATGGTCCCACGTCGGAAGCCCGCTCACGGTGTCCTGTGACGGGCGCCGAGGGGTCGGTTGCGGCATCGGCGGGGGCGGTGGCCCTTTTTCGACGTCGTCGTGCGCAAAAAAGATATGATCGAGATCCTCATGCGTGGGTTTCCAGGTCGGTGTCGCCTCTTCTTCGTCTTCATCAAAGGTGGGGTCCTGACCGTTGAAAATGCTCCCCGCAGAGTGCTCGGCGTCGTCCTCGTCGTGGGGGTGGCGTCTGTCGTGATGAGGCGGGTCCGGTCGTTCGGATTCTTCTCTGAGGATGGTGTCGAACGCAGAGTATTCGAGCCAAGAGCAGTAGTAGCGCACGACGTTGTGATGTTCCAGACGCGCCAGGTGTTTAATCTCGCGGAATATCTTCTCGTACGGGCTTTTCTCCTCACTGTCTTCCAAGCCCTCCCCGAGCGGAATCTTTTTCACGGCGTATTCGATCCCGTCGAGCTTGTTGCGCGCGCGCCAGACGCTGGCAAACCCGCCACGACCGAGCAGGCTGATCTCCACAAAATCGTTGCGGTAGCGCGAGTTTTGGACGTTGAGGTCGAGGAGGTTGGACGGATTATCGGACGACGAGGTGAAGGACGACGACAGGTCGTCTTCGGAGCTCACATCGTCTTCCCAAGGCGTGGGGGCGATCATCCGATGCCCTTCCAGGCGGAAATCCTGGTTACGGACGGTCTGCACCGCCGTATAGAAGAGCTTCTGGAAGGCGGTTTGGAAGGTGGAGCGCACCGAGGCCACTTCGTCGATGAACTCAGAGTCGACAAACCCCAGGGAGCTGAGGGTCTGGCAGATAAGAAAGAAGACGCGCCGATTGGCTTCGGGCGAATCACCATGCAAGCGGCAAAAGGATTCAATCAGCGACACAAGCAGCATTTTTGTCTGTCGTCGCTTGGAGATGGTGCCTTGCTCGTCGTCGTCGTGGGTGCGGTCGTCATGCGTGTCGTCATCTTGGCTGTCATTGGTGAGAGACCATTCTTTGTTGTCACGTTCGTCATGGGCCACGCCAAATGAGACTTCGTTGGCGTGGGGCGTCTTGGCGGTGGTGGTTGCGCCGACCTTCACACGCAGGTTGAGAAAGTCGGAAGAAGACGAGTCGCTGTCCTGTGGTTGTTCGTCATGAGACAATGAGGGCTCTGGGCTGTGTGCGGGGCGAGTCCAGAACTTGTTGGACCGGTCGGACCATTCGTCCGCCTCAAGGGACGAAGCAGAGGAGGATGAAGGTGTGTCGTCGTGTTGGTCGTCATGTATGAAGAAATCGCCCGTGAGGGTTGCCATGGCTACGTATGTGGATAGATGCTATTGGAGTAGAGTTGAAAGGAAAGGAAGATAACAATATTAAGGGGTGGGATATCAAAAGGTTTTCATAAGTGGTAGGTTTTTTGGAAAATAAGAGAATAAATAAAAAAAAAAAAGAGAAGACTGAGAGTGAGAGTGATTAAAGAATGAGAGTGTAAAGTGATTAAAAGAGAGTGAGAGTGTGTGTGTGAGTGAGTGAATACGATATGTGCTGCTTGACAGCTGAGCTTTTTTTTTCCATGCCCAATTTCCATTGAGGTCCCGCAACTCATTCCATTTCTCAAACACCACCACAGAGAGCCCATGAACCCGTCTTGGCTCATCTGGTTTATCGCTCTCACCACTGCCAGTAAAATGACGCTATGATGTCGCATCGAAAAATGCTATTTCAAGGGGTTCTCTCTCTCTTTGGTGAATGTTTGTCTTTGTTTGCCTCACTCGTTCGGCATAACGAGTTGTCGTCACACAAGGTGACCAGAACTTTCTTTGATTCCTTCCCCTACTTGGCCCCCGGTCCCAGCAAAGCAAAATTTGGTGTACCTGACGATCCAGTATGCTTTCTATCGCCTACAACTGCCTCGTATGTGGCACTATGTACCGTCTGGATGACTATGTCTGGAAAGAAGAAAAAAAGAAGACTGTATAGGTATCTGTGGTATGAACTGTGGATGCATCCAGATGCCAACGAGAGCGAGACTGAGCAACCCTCTTTGTATTTTTATTTTTACTGTTTGGATGCGCGAAAACGTCATGGCTGTGTGCCGTCTCTTTGCAAGATAGGCACCTCTATCAGAGGGTAAACCCCGATGGGGGATTGTTTGCAGCAGGCGTGCCTCACGTTTAATTGCAGCACACCTGTTGTCTGTCGTCGTTTTGTTGTTTTGTTCAACGCTTGTTGTGTGTATGTGTGTATGTGCAGTTGCATTTTTACCTCCCGCACTTTCTCGCTCTCACTCTCACTTCCACTTTCGCTCGATCACAGGCTGACTGACTGAGCCTTTTACTTTCCATATTCTAGATATATATACCTATATCATAAAAATAACGCGACGCATACCCCCCACCCCCACACCGACCCGCCTATTTTTGAACGCTGATAGAACGTATATACTGTATACCTTGGGGCAATCTTAAAGCACAACGGAATCAACTATGGATCCCAACGGCCACCTGTCTGCCGCATCGTCCCCTCCTCAACTGAACGGGACATCCAGAAATGAATCGCCCCCGAATGGGTTCCATCTCTTGCCACCGCCCATGGAGCGGAGCACGAGCACCAACACGACCAAGTTTCGAAGCAACTACGACTCGCTGCTGAAGGAGGTCCTCGAAGAGAACTCGGAAGACGACTCGGAAGATCTGTTGAGCTCATTCGACATTGATATGAGCGCGGCCACTGCCGACTTGCCCGACGAGCTTCGCGCGGCGCTGGAGGATCGTTCCTTGGCGGACAAGTACCTGGCCAACCTCAAGACGTTCATGAGCCACCGAAGAACACACTCGATCGGGTCGACCACCAGCGCAAAGGGTGACTATTCAACGTAAATGGACTAGACGCATTCTATTCGGTTGTTGGCCTGTGTCGTTTTCTTTCTTTTTTGACAAGCATGCTTCTTTATGTAGCCCGGGCACGCCGATGCAGCCCACCTTTTCACACCACCGCCACAATGCGCATCACTATCACAACCAGCCGCTGTCACCCAATCCGTTCTTCCACGTCACGCACGACCCGCTCTCCAAAATACTCGACGCCGTGCCGTACCACACGCGCCTCGTCAACGGCGTCCAGTCCTTGACGGTGCTCGAACAGAAGTTCCAAGGCCTGCGGATACCTGAGCTTGATTTACCCACCATCTCTGATACCATCATTCGCTCGCGTCTCGACGACATGTACAAAATCCAAGACGAACTCTATATCCATTTGCACGGCGGCCCGCTCGTCAAAAACACGAGCATGTCGCATAATATCGGGGAAAAAAAGAAGCAGAAGATCCTGTCCCTCTTGGATGACATTGCCCAGGAAATCGGCCTTTATGAGGAGTTTGTCAAACGAGGTAAAATGGGAGTGCATACCACATGAGATGAGAGCATCGTTGTTTGTAGTTTCTGAGACCATTTGTTGGATAGCCAACTACTTGAATCTGGATAACATCCTCAATGATTTTGAGGACGAGCTGCCTCAGGACGATCAGACCTCGGAGACACATACGAGCGTCGCCCATTTCGTAAGCAATGTCCCACACCCACATCCCGTTATTCACCCTCTTCAACAGGACTCGTCTTCCGACCTCTCGCGCGCCACCCCGGGCACACCAGGCTCGCCTATCACGCTCGCATCCACCCCGGTGGGCGTCTCGCCAGGCACGCCACGACGCCCGCCCTCGAGCGCCACCCTCGCCTCGTCAACCGACGCCCGGCCCGTCAACAGCGCCCTCTTGCGCTCGCGACTCGAATCCGACCAGAGCACCAGCTCCCGCCAGTCTTCCGACGTCGGCAGCAGCGTCTCCGACCGGTCACCGTCCGTTTCCATTCTACTCAACGAAGACGAGCCGCAAGACGAGACGAGCGACGCCTCCGAAGCCTTCAAGTGGACGCCCCTCAAAAAGATCTCGGACCAGCTCTATTCGAACGACGTCCGAAAACACAGCGGTCTCGCTTCCGTCCTAGCCGTCAGTGGCGTGATTGCCATCGGCACCACACGTGGTCTCGTCTTTGTCTATGATTACTCGCAAAACCTAAAGTGTATCCTCGGCGATAATGCGCGTGGTAAAAAAAAATGGACATTGCGATCGACTCTTACAAATCTATTCACACACACACACACACACACACGTGCATATGAATAGCCCTTGAAATCGGTTCCGTCACCTCGTTGGCCATCTCGGCCGATCATACTACGGTGGCCTGCGGTCATAGTCAGGGCTACATCCTCGTGTGGGACATTCGCAAGCCTGCGAGCCCGGTGCGTGTCATTGACCCGATCCCGGCCAGTCAGGCATCCAACGCTTCGGTGCTACAGCAGCAGTCTACCTTGCGCAAAGAAGGCCACGTCAAGGGCGCAAGTATTCTGCATATCGGGTTTGTCGGTGTCAAGAAATCCGATATTGTCTCGGGCGACGATCAGGGCATGGCTTTCTATCATGTCCTGTACAAGGTCGTGATGGTCAATGCCGTTGACACCACTCGAATCCTAGGCCGCTATCAGAACCTTTCCTTCCCGGCCCTTGAACACGAAGCGCGGGCCGACGCCGTCGACGCAACTACTGCAGCAGCAGCAGCAGCAGCACCCGCATCGCCTGCACCGCCGCTCAAACCGCGTCGGCCGAGCACGGTCTTTGCGATGCAGCCACTTCCCCTGGGTCAAGTGGCCCATCCGGCAGAGAATTTTGGCCTGGTGGCTCTGCTGACCCCTTACAAGGTAAAGCGACGCTCTTGGTATGATGACCCGACTAAACTATGTTCTTTAGATGATCATCGTTGGACTGAAGCCGACGACCGAAACGCAGTACAAGTTCCTGAAACCCAAGCTGGCGCCTCTCACATCCTCGGCCACAGACAATGATGGCCATGAAAACGCGTCCGACAAACAACCAAGAGAGAGCTTGGCTGGATGTCTCGCATGGTTGCCTGTCACACGCGCAAACGCGGCCCCCTCCGAGACGGCTACTCCGAAAGGTAGCAAACATGAATATCCTTTCTAGTTTCCCCTGTTCACGCGCAAAAAAAAAAAAAAAATAGACCGGAAAAGCAAGAACGCCGTTATGCCTGCGACCGACCCGATGCTGGCCTTCTCATGGAGCAATCGCTTGTATATTCTGACCGTCATGGCGGAAGCAGCGGATCCGACACAGACACGGTCGAGGCGCATGTCGCGCAGCTCTGTGGGCAGCAAGAATACCAAGCGCGGTACCAAGCTCGAATACGTCGAGTACGGCGAGTGGAAGTGTCAGGATGTCATTGTTGGTCTCCAGTGGATTAACCGACAGGTAAGTTCGCTAGAGCCCGTTTTGTATATATATATATATATATATATGTGTGTGTGTGTGTGTGTGTGTGTGTGTGTGCTCATGGTTGCCTTGCTTTTTAGATCTTGCTGCTGACAACCCCGAACGAGGACATGATCTTGCTCGACCCCAAAACCATGACGGCCCGGGACCCATTCAGCATCCGCTCCAAGGAACTAGTATACCATGATCGCTTTCACGCCTCGCTACACGACCTCCTGAACGAACCCGCGAGTGTCGTGCAGACCCATGTACCGACCCACCACGCGCTCGTGCCTACCTTCAAGTCAATCGAGATGGCGTATTACCACTCGCTGCGAAGCTACAAGGGCAAGCTTTTTCTGCTGGTACGTTCCAAAAAAAAAAAAAAACCCCCGGATCCTCCCCCCCCCCCTTCTCTGTCTCTCTCGGACGTGGGACACTCACATCCAAAGTGATAGGGTCTCAACAAAATTTACATTGGTACCTTGCTATCCTGGGCGGACTGTATTATTGCGCTCGTCAAAGCCGGCAACTTCCTCAAGGCGATTGAGCAGGCGACCCTTTTTTACAACGGCCAGAAACTACAGACCGTGGTCGGTCTGCCCGAGGACGAAGGCGCGCGGAAACAGATGGTCGGCGAAAAGTTAATGGAGCTTTTGGTGGCCTCGCTCAATTATGCACTGGCCTCCAACCGCCTCTATGACGACGCGGATGAGCTCAACGAAAGCGAGGCCACGCTGCTCAGCAAGCTCGCAAAACAGTGCGTCGATGCCTGTCTCTCCATGGACCGCCTTGACTTTTTGTTTGACACGGTCTACGAACGATTCGTGGACGCGCGGGTCCGCGGCATTTTCCTCGAGGTGCTGGAGCCCTATATTTTGCAGGAGACCACGTCGCGGCTGCCTCCGGATGTGATGAAGGACTTGGTGGATCATTACTGCCAAAAACGGCTGTTGGACCGGCTCGAGCACATTATCTGGCATGTGGCCCCTGAAAGTCTGGATATTGATCAAATTGTCAGCATGTGCCACCGCGAAGGCCTGTACGAGGCCATGATGTATGTTTGGAACAGCAGCATGCATGATTATGTGAGTCCAGTCGTCGAAATGCTCAAGGTCATTCGGGCCGTGCTCAAGGAGGAAGCGACGCGTCTGGTGGTGCCGCAAGAGGACTATTATTACAACGACCATGGACCGCGCTCACGCATGACAAGCAGCGCGGACGCACCTGCTGTCGAAGAACGGGAAGACACATCGCCGATCTCGCGCAAGAGCGCAGATAAGCTCTTTGACTACCTGCGGTTCATCCTCATCGGACGGACGTTTCCCGACGGCGTGCCTATGCAGACCAAGGAAGCCAACGAAGCGCGGAGCGCGGTGTACTCTTTTGTCTTTTCGGGTCGATGTGTGGTGTGGCCCCCGACAGGCGGGCAGCTCGTGTTGACCGCCGAGGATGGCGACCAAATGTCGGAGCCGACCTACCCATACTTGCGTCTCTTGCTGCGCTTCAGCACGAAAAAGTTCCTGGATGCGCTCGAGACGGCCTTCACCGACCCTTGGCTCAATGGCGGCGACGACATCTTGACGTCGACCTTTGAAGAAGAAGTGCCCGGTAAGATCATTTCGCGCCAAATCATTGTAAATACCCTGCTCGACGTGATGGGCGGTGGTCTCTCTGGCAACGGCTTACCGCCACCGCGGCCCAAGCAGTCCATCTCGACCTCCACTGTACAGTCCTTTACCCAAACCAGCGTGCGGCCTCCCAACGACGACAATGACAGCCTGGTGCAGCTCTACGTGTTTATCGCATCCAACCTGCACAAGTACACGACGTTCATCTTGCTCCCACCGACGACGCTCCACAAGATCCTCGTCCGACTCGCCGAGGAACACGACCCGGACACGCGCCAGGAGCGCCAGACCGCCGTCTCCAAGCTGCTCACTGTGTATACCCCGATCAACGAAGAGCAAATGATTCTCTACTACGAGGAAGCCGGGTTCTGGCAGGTGCTCGAGGAAGTGTACAGACGCGACAAAAAGTACGGCAAGCTCGTGGAGACCTACCTCAAGGATAACAAGCGGCGTTCTATGGTCTTTGAGTGCGTGTACAAACTCCTGGGCGGCATGATCAGCCTGACCGACAAGCAGACGAACGAGGTCAGGAACGTGTTTATGATCCGGATATCGCAGTTTGTCGAGATCGACGGCCAAAAGTCGGCCCAGGTCGTCCAAGACTTTTTCAAGGGGGACCACGAGGAAGCGATCCGGAGGCTCGAGGAGGACCACGAATTTGACGATGAAGAGTACCACGACACGGCCGACAAGCGCGTCTTCTTGTATCTTCGTGGTCTGCTCGAGCCGTATGACGAGACGACCCAGGAAGTCGGTGCGCCCACGCCCATCGCGTCCGAGAGCATGCACGCGGCGCTGCAAGAAAAGTACATTGAGCTCAGCAGCCGCTATGATCCTTCGGGTGTGTACAACTATCTCAACACGCGTCTCGTCAGCGGCGTCGATTTGAAGAAGGTGCTCAAGAGCTGCGAGGACCACGGCGTGATGGACGCGGTTGTCTGGATTATGGAAAAGAGTGGCGACACGCTAGGCGCGCTCGATACGATGCTCGGCGTCGCCAAGGAGAAGGTCGCGCTGATCCTCGATATAGTCAAGAGCCATACCGACGACGAACGAGCGTGGACGTTTGAGGAGCAGCGCATCATCTCGAGCTGTCTCGTCGGCCTCAGCGGTGTGTTAAGAGTCGGTACACGTCTTTGCGAGAACAGCAGTCGGCACACGGACCTGCCAGCCGACGCCGACGCGACCGACGCATACGACGAGATCGAGTCACTGTGGTTCCGCCTCCTCGACATGTACGTCGAGTCTTCGATCGAGGTCTACAACGTGCTCGGCAAGACTGCGAATATCCAACACGGTCTGCACCAGCATATCCTCTCCTCCTTCAAGTCCTTTGTCCAATCCATCTTGACTTCCCTCCTCCTCTCGACCTCCCCGCAAGTCTCCCTCCCGCGGCTCCTCCTCCGTCTGATCGAGTCCCAAGCCCGCGGCGAGACGACCTTTGCCGACTTTCGCGACATTTTCCTGAGCATGCTCGATACGTACAAGTACGAGGGCAAGCTCCTCGAGATGACCAACCGGCTGTTTGACCGCGATCTGTTTTCGAGCATGCAGTCTATGGTGCGTGGCAAGGGTCGCGGCTGGCGCCCGCGACGGGGCGCCTGCGACGTGTGCGGCGCCAGCGTGCTCGACTTGACCTTGCTTCAGGAACCCCTCGCATGGAACCTCGACGAGGGAGCGAACGCCACGTCTGAAAAGGAAGACGGCGATAAGGATAACAAGGATGCCGAAGAAGGACAACCGGCGCAAGAACCGGAGCTACCCAACGTACCCAACGATGTCGTCGTGTTTCAGTGCGGTCATGTGTTCCATAAACGTTGCATGAAGCCAGACGAAACGATCTGTCCCATGTGTCAGACCGGGAAAGCAACCACCAAGAAGGAGAATAGCAAAGGAAAAGAGCGGGCTGCCTAAGAAATAATCTACAATTTTATATATATATCTCACTTTCTACTTCCTGTCTCTCTTTCTGTTGTCTGCATGAAGCGTGCAAATAAAAAACCTCAGCATACAAAACGCAGTCTGTCATCGCATGGTCCATCTTATGAAATTTCATACAACGCGTATTTGTCATTTATACTTTCTTTTCTTTTTTGGTTTTTATCCTTTCTTTGGTTCAGTCTTTGCAAATGTCAGCTAGCCAAAAGCAGAAGCCCCTCCCTCTCGGGGCATCGAAGAAGGGGAAAAAGACGCTTCAAGCGAGCAAAGATTGTTCTCTCTGAAGTACAGTCCTCCGCCAAGTATGGTAATTGATCGCCGAAGGAAATAAAACAGATTTGTCAATGAGAAAATCAGCAAAACCCCATTTGTCAAATTGTACCCCGTGACCAAGACAACCGACTTGTGGTTGACACGTGCTTTTTCAAGAATTACACCACCTTTTTTTTTTTTTCCAACTATTTCGCTTTACTCATGGCCCACACTCCCAAGATCGCCAACCCTAACTACTCGTTGCGCAGTGAGCCCGAGGGTGGCTTCAAGACGCTCGAGTCTTTCTATCCTTACTACCTGGGTGAACATTGCAACGTGACCAACCGTCGTCTCCATATTTTGGGTGTGTTTCTTGTTTTGAGTGTTAGCTACGCTGGAAGACTAAATGGGAGTCATTCATTGTCTGCAGGGACCACCTTGTCCATTCTCATTACCCTCTTGGCCATTGCGCGCCAGAAGCCCAAGCTTCTCCCCGCCGCTTTACTTCAAGGTACGTTGGGCAAATGACACGCTGTGCCCTCGCATCATGCTAAGACTTTCTTACCAGGCTACGGCTTTGCATGGGTGGGTCACTTCCTGTTTGAGAAGAAGTAAGTGCAGTAGAACAATACGCATGATCTATGAAATTAAATGGTGTCTTGCAGCAAACCTGCCACATTCCGATACCCGATCTACTCGTTGCTATGCGACTTCAAGATGTGGTCTGAGGTCGTCTCTGGCAAGCGCAAGTTCTAATCGAATTCAGAGCTTCGATTTATCTGTATTTTATTACCTACGCGACATTTTTATAAAGATATACCTTATGTATAGTGGGATCAACAAACATACTGTTCGTTTCATGGGTGCTTTGTTCGTGATGCCGTGTGCTGCATGCTTTGACTATGCATGAAAAATGATTCAGGGATTTTGGGCGGTGGCACAATCATTCTCAGCCCAGACGCCTGCTTTCTTTTATCAGTGAGAATGGAAGACCAATACAATAAGCGCATCGACGACGACATTGCAAAGCTCGTGGACTGCTTTGCTGATATTATCCGTGTGGGCGAGGTAGGCTTGCATGGCATGATCCACTGTGATCACGAACATATGTTTCTCAGACATGTCCCTTGTAGAATAAAGATAAAGACAAGTTTCGCGTCGCAGAAGAAGGTTACCAGATTGAAAGCCAATCAGCACAGATTGTACGCACAAAGAAGAAGAAGTAAAAGTCGTTTCGATCCAGAGTTGCTCATGAGATGGTGACATTTAGGTGCGGTCTACGGAATCTCTATTGAGCTTGATTACGGAACTCAAGCAGCACTTGCTTCTGAACGACACACAGACACTGTCACGGCTGACGAACGACAGGATCCAGCGTCTCGAAACACAAAAGAAAGCAATCCGAGATACCATTCTGGACATGCGGGAAGAACTGACGTCGACGATTAGTGATCTAGAAACCGTCTATTTTCGCTCCTTGACCGCAGATAATTAAAACTGTACATACATATCATATACAAACAAGCCAATCTATCGTCCATCTATATATCCCATCTTACTCTATCACAGCCTTGCCCGACTGTAATTCCACCAGACGGCGAAACACGCCGCCATCCTTGTGCACCAGGTCGTCGTACGTGCCGATCTCTGCCACGCGTCCTTCGCTCAGGCACACCACCACGTCCGCCGACCGGATCGTGGACAGACGGTGCGCAATCGTCAACACCGTCCGCCCTTGCATCAAGTGGTTCAATGCATCCTGCACCAACAGCTCCGACTCGGAATCGAGTGCACTCGTCGCTTCGTCCAAGACGAGAATCGATGGATTCTTGACCAACGCACGCGCGATCGCAATCCGCTGCTTTTGGCCGCCGCTCAGACTCACACCGCGCTCACCCACCATGGTGTCGTATTTGTCGTGGAAGCCCTCAATGAAGGCGCAATTGGCCTTGGCGGCTGCGTCCTGGATTTGCTCAAACGTGGCGTCCTCGCGGCCGTACGCGATGTTTTCGCGGATGGTGCCTGCGAACAGGGTCGGTTCCTGAGAAACGACACCGACGTGGGTGCGCCACCACTGTTGGTTAATATCCTTGAGATTTTCATTGTCAATCGTGATCGAGCCTTGGTTGGGGTCGTAGTAGCGTAGCAAGAGAGAGCCGATAGTGGATTTACCCGAACCGGAAGAGCCCACAATGGCAACCACTAGAACGGAGCGGGTGAGTCGGAGTCACTTGCATACATATTATATATAGGTATATATGTCAGGCGTACCTTTGCCAGGTTCAATAGTGAAGGACAGGCCATCAAAGATGGGCGAATGGGGTCGCGTAGGGTAGGAAAAGTGGACGTTATCAAAGACGATTTTGCCCTTAGGATGGGTCAGGATCTTGCCGGCTACAGAGAAAATCAGATACCTGTCTAAAAAAGTACGTGTGTCACGGACTTACCATCGAGATCAATCGCACTCTCCTTTTCGAGCAGAGCAAACAAGCGTTCGGCTGCACCAGCACCCTTCATGATCTCCGAATAAAAGGACGTGAGGCCTGGCCGTAGAATATCTCATAAGCTCACACGTCATGTTTCCAAAACCTTCTTAAACATACCTCCCAATGAAGTGCCGACATACGCAGTGTAGAGCATGAAAGAAGCGAGTTCACCAATCGTGATTGCCCCGGTCTGCACCATGTGGCCACCGTAGCAGAGGACGGCGAGGATGGCGAGATTGCCAGACAGACCAGCACCACCAAAGAAGCCGGCACTCGCCAGGGCTTCCTTACGTGCCAGGTCGTAGACACCCAGGACCTTATTTTTGTAGCGCTCGCCTTCGGCATTTTCTCTCGCAAAGGCCTGTACGGTACGAATACTGCTAATGCGCTCCTCGCCGAGCTTGGTGATTTCGCTCAGCGCGTTCTGCGTCTTGCGTGAGAGCTTCTTGACATATCGACCGTAGAGGATACCGAAAAGGCTCACGGGCGGGATCACCAGCATCATCACCCCGGTCAGGTTCGGGCTGTTCTCTTCTTGTCAGTCATTGTCTGCATAAACCGCAGTTCCCACTCACCTAACCCAAAACATCATGGAAGTGCCCACCGTAGCCGTTGCCAATGCTCTACGAAAGGGCAAAAAAAAAAAAACAAAGGCCGTGAATACAAGGAGAGAGGCATCGCGCACGGACGTTTCTACGTTACCTGAGACCGTCACTCACATTGTTGGTGATGCTCTTACCGACAATGGCCGTGTCGACAGACAAGCGAGAGATCAACTCGCCGGTGCGGTTGCTATCAAAGAAGGCCATGTCCTGGCGGAGAATCTTTTGGTATAAACGGTTGCGTAGACGCTGAATGATGCGTTCGCCCGCGAGACGAAACAAGAGGACACGCCCACTGTTGGCGCCAGCACCAATGGTGAATATGACGGCGAGACCACCGACGAACTGCGGCATGGTGAGACCGAGATACGTGTCCATTTCGGGGTGTGTCACAATATCGATAATCTTGCCCATCGAAAACGGTACGGACTGCAGGAGATGAGAGGGTGAATTAAATTGAAGGACAGGGGTCCATTTGAGTTGACAGATAGTGACAACACACACACACACAACTCAGAAGAAGAACATACCATCGTTACCGAAGACGAGATCAGGAGCAGACCAACCGCGACTGCCGGACAACCATGAGCCAGCCATTCCGACATCGATTGACTTTTGATTATGTCATACCTGAAATGCTCTTTTTCTCGTCCTTGGCCAGCGCAAACAGGCGACGAATGTCGCTCCAGTCATTGGGCTTTTTATTCTTGACGGGTGGTTTGGCATCGGAGGCGTAGGCTCGAGAAAACGTACGCAAGCACGGCGATTGGCGCCATGGTTTCGACAGGCCATGCGCAGCACGGCCAAAAGCACGTGAAGGCGACCTGCTGAGTAAGACCGCTATGGCAGTCGGTGAATGGCAGCGTCGCACGGGAATGCGCGCTGCAACGCAACGAAACATGGCTTAAAACAAAAGAAGTGCGAAGAAGTGTCCAAGGGAAGAAAGGAGTGAGGCGAGCGGACGACCAAACTTGGATTAGTTCAGGCTAGGAAGTGCGTTGAAATGGGAGGGAATGTGTTTAATTAGGAAACTTTTTGGGCGAAAGGCGGTGAATTAATATTATAATGGATTCTACGCGAATAAGTTAGGCGAGGCCTGCGGGGGCGGCAGCGCCGCTTTGGATGGCAGAGGCAGCAAACTGGACCTCGCTGGCGGCCGCAGAGGCGTCGCTGGCGAGGGCAGCCTCGGCGCTGGAGACGGGGTCCGCAGCAGAGCTGACGGGGGAGTTCAGACCGAGATAGTCAGCGATTTGCGAGACAAGAGGGGCGTTGTCAGCAATGACCGAGAGGAGGGGAACGTCGAGAGTGACTAATTTGTAGCAATAGATATGAGCTACACGAGCTATAGGAAACGCAAATGCTACTTACTCATGGCAGAGGTGGTGACGGCGGTCTGGGTGACGGTGAGGGTCTTGGGCTTGTAAGAAGTGGCCTGGACGCCCTCAACGACGCGGACCAGCTTGGGGTGGCCGTGCTCCATGACGGTCTCAGTGGCAACGGCAGCGCGCTTCAGGAGGCTGCGTAAGAAAAGAAGAAGCATCTGTATTAGCATGGGCCGTAAGAAGTCACTTTTTGATAAAGCTGCTTACTCGCGGTGGCCAGCGGGGGAGGCAGCGGCGAGACCAGCGCAGGCAGCGATGAGGACAGCGGTGAACTTCATGTTTATATGGATAGGATGATAGAAAGAGGAAGACTTGTTGTTATTAATGCCTTCTAGGACCTTCACATGAGCTTATATACCATCAGATAGGAATGTGGTCGCATTCTCAGTTAGTAGAGTCGCATACCGTAGGCAGTTGGGATCATTAATAAACGAAGGCTGTAGTGCGCAAAGTCGCCGACCAGACGAGTTACATTACAGACCTAATACAGCAACGCTAAAGACTATGTATGTGTATGTATGTATATGTGTGGTGGGGTTTGCGTAAATTGTCAACAATGAAATATAGAAATAGAAATAAGTTTATAGACCCCTTACGGAAAAGGTTATTGTTCATGCTGTTGTCTCGCCCACGTTTCTACGTCTGTGTTGTGCACTGCTATACACACGAACACAGATCGACATTTATGGTATCCCTGAACCTTATGTGGAAATTTTCTGACTTGTTGTCTAACTGGAATTCGGAGCATTCTTGATTTTACTAGCATTAGGTGAATAGACAACATCGGTAGAGCTCGGCTACCACCCAACAGTTTAGACTATTGCCAAGCAATCGGTATTGCTGGGACACGCTCACTTGAGGCGGAAACTCCAAGTACGGCCGACACGACGGTGGGTAAAAGGGTCTCGGTCCCTTTTGACCACCTTCCTGTTGCTGATCCTCTGCGCCATTACTGTTATTGTCGTGGTCGGAAGACGTGGACGGTAGCGGAAATGCATGCAGTCTGGCCACTTCGGTAGGTGTCAAGAATCGTAGACCAAGCTCTAACAAGGACTGTGGATCGCTCCAGTCGTAGTCGTTTACCTAAAGAAAGGCGTGCACCCAGAGAAAACGGCAGCCTGTCAGTCGATTCTGGTTCCGCATGACATAAATCTCGACTTGCCTCCAAGTGCCGTGTCTGCACCAGTGACCCACTCGTGTTCAGATGATGCGAGCCATATGCTTTGGTCACACACGACGTTGATGTGTGGGTGGGCTTCACGATATCTGGGCGGATCTGTCAAACAGTGGTTCCAAAAACTCGGAATGGGGGCCCTTACCAAATCGGAAGTTCTTGCGTTTCTCAATGTACTTGGCCGGAACGAGGTAATCTGCTTCGTTGACATTTTCCTCCAGGACACTGGAGAGCTGCGGTAAGGCGGGTGATTCCCAGGTGGTAAGATCAGGAAAAGGCCATTCGGTGTAGACTTCGCGGTGATAGTGTGTCGGTGCATCCGCCTTTGTTGCCATGAGATAGTAACGTAAGCGATGGTTGGGGACACCAAATTGAGTGGGAGATAACAGGCATTCGCGAATGACGTAGCCCATTTCCTCGAGTCGTGTGATTAACAGCTCTCGCGATTGAGAAGTCTGTTTAAAGTCAAAAGTGAGCGTTTATAGAATGATGACTGGGTGCACCCTGTGCTTAATTCACTCACCTCAAAATTCTTGACATTTTCGAGAAACAGACGAGTGGGCGGCTTCATCAACTTAGGTAACAGATCGATCAAGTGCTTGAGTGGTTTTGCACGCGGATCTTCGAGGTCCATTTGTCTACCACCTTGTGTGTACGGCTAAAAACAGACCTTAAATACAGGTAAGCATGTGGGTTATTTTTTACTTACCTGGCAGGGCGGGCTCAGCAGCCAAGCGTCGGCCTGATATCTGTCATGATTCAAATCAATCTAAATTTCAAAATAATAGGGGACTAACGCTTACTTGTCGAGATCTTTGGCTGTGAGCCGTTCGATCGTTTTCTTTAATCTTGTCAGCGACCCCACTTATAACAGAATTCAATAAAACTTACGTTGGAGGGTGAGTGACCGAAATTGTGGGTATAGACTGTGTTGGCAACTTCATTCACGTCAAAAGCGCATACGACCTCGGCGTGGATGCCCGCAATCGGAAGCGCGTAATGCTGTATGCTTTATCAGCATGTGGCCACTCACTCACTATGTATGATGCTTACAAGGCCACCAATGCCACTGAAAAACTCGAGACAGCGAATGGGCGGATCGACTGTAGTCATGGGAGATCGATCGTTTTTAAGAGATCAAGCAAACGTCTGCTGAGCTTATTTTCATGACGGCACTTTTTATTACGATTTTCCAACAGCATGAAATTGCGCCCATAACGAGCAAAGAGTGCATATGGATGGGTGTATGGATAGAATACAGGAAGGAGGGAGTTTACATCTGACCACATTCTATTTGTTACATTAGCACCTCGCGTCGTCGTTTCTGTTCCTAGTATTCTTACCGGTGATCTTGACGGGGAGCTTGGGGCGATTGTTGGGACCGGTTGACACGTTTTCTATCATCTCATGAATATCGCGCACGCGCGTGTCATTGCTTCTCGTCACTTACCAATCTTGCGCAGCGTCAGCAAGCCATCCACAAGATGACCAAACACAACGTGCTTGCCGTCCAAGAAGTCGCACTTGTCGCACGTGATAAAGAACTGCGACGGATACATCAAAGCATGTTCTTTTCATGGACAAACATACAATCCCCTTACCTGACAGCCGTTCGTGTTGGGACCCGAGTTCGCCTAGAGATCAAAGTATAAGTATAACCATAATCACTGAATGAGTATATGGAGATTTATACCATAGAGAGGAGACCGGCTTGGTTGTGCTTCATGGTGAAGTTTTCATCCTCGAATTTTTCACCATAGATGCTCATGGATCCGGTGCCATCACCCTACCCTAATATCAGCATGTGCTTCAACTTTCATCGTTCTTCTCCTTATTACCTTCAAGAAATCGCCACCTTGGACCATGAAATCCTTGATCACTCTGTCCCAGTAAAGTCAGTCCATGGTCTGTGCCAATTATCCATATTTTGCCGCACCTGTGAAAGAGGCAGTTCTTGAAACCCTGCGGTACGCCATTGCGTCTTGATGAGGGTATGCGTATCAGAATAATACTGATAGTCGGTAAGGTTGCTTACTTGTATTCTCCTGTGCAAAGTTGTCTGACTTGCGAGATGAGTGGGACACTCAAGTTAAATGTCATCAAGGAAATTCACCTGAAATTCTCGGCTGTCTTGGGAACAATATCCGAGTAGAGTTCCATCTTCATGCGTCCGATGGGGACATCGCCAATGGAAATGTCGAAGAATACGACGGGTCGCTCGTCCTGACTGCTGTTGCTCATCTCGAGAGGGACGAAGAACCTAATGGATACGCGTGTGCGGTGTGGCTTGTCATCATGCGTTTCATGTGTCACAAAGCCACGCATGGCCCCATTCATGCCGTCGCTGTTCGCTTGCTTCCTGCTTTTCGCAATTCTTCTTGCCACGTACCTTGTGATTTTTCTTCTTTATCTCTGCTCTACATGCCATGTGTGCGCTGGATGTATCGCCTTTAAGGCTGATCGCTGTCCTTCATCATGCAGCTATTAATGATATACCCGCAGCCCAGCTGTGCCTAGTAAACAACAATAATAGCACGGCTTCACAGCGCATCAAAATCAACCATCTGCATGGTGAGTCTTCGAATAAGTCCCACACCTGAGGCTTTTAAAAATACATTCAGACAATGAGCACACAGAGAGGAGCACGTCAGCAACGAAAAGCACTGCAAAGTAATCCCATCTTTTGTAGCTTGCTTTCCTATCTGACAACACTTTTATTGACAACAAACGTCAAAGCAACGCATCTTTCAAGTTCGCACAGTGTTTCTCTTCCATGGAGCACAGTACATCAACTGCATGTACCACCGAAATACAGTCGCTTATTGAGCGTGCATTGCAAGGTGGACGAAACCTACTATGCAAAGAGACCAGAAGAATTGATACAGGCTGGCAATAGGTTTTAACTGCGCGCTTATCGAAGCGAGTGTGGGACACGCCAATGTGACCAATCCCCCAGACGTACAGTAAATATTTACAGAACAGTATATGTTATTTTAATGCTCATGACTATCAATGTATGACAAATGACAGTAAAGAGATGGCTTTCCGTGTAATTCGTCAACTCAGTGTAGAGCTGTCCCGCCAAAATACTTCCCTGCGAAAGAATAAGTCCCCTGAAATACGGATTTACTACGCGTAAGCCCAAAGACGCTCTTAGACTCGCGCATGCTGCAGCCCTCTTACATATGTAGCAAAAACAGCTACGTCGGCGTTACTGATGCTTGGTGCTTTGATATCGAAACCAAGGATGTAATACCGAGTAAGTACCTTTACGTTCAAGTATATAATAGGTGCGTCAAAAGAGCTTTCTCTAATACGCACAAGACGCCAAAATCCTCAGGCACGGTATCAGCCAATTCATGAAGCATGCTACGTCGCTCGATATCGTGTGGTCTAGTGTCCGAAATAGCCCTGATATGCCCTTTGTGCTGCAAATACGTTTGACCGATGATGCAAAGATATTTGGAGGCATTCTTGTTAGTAACCTCAAGACCCCTGGGTTCACAAAGGAAGCGAATCCAACGCAGAACTCTCTGCATCAGTCTTTTGCGCGCTTACGTACGATGTAAAACAAAGAACATACATCCCCATGCTTACCCGTCATAAACGACAGGCAATATGGTGATGAACACCGCGCTTGTGTCAGAACCCAGTCTCGTTGACCTTGGGAAGTGCGTGCTCGTCAACCTCGTTGGGGAATATCTTTGCGGAATCGGCAAAACTTGGCTTTTCATGCACTTTGACGTACGTAAAAGCCTTTCGTTTGAACATGTTCACTTTTTGCTCATGGTCCTGTACTTGAAAAAGGAAATGGTACCGGAAGCTCAACTTGATGAAACCTATCGTGCACTTGAATTTAGCCAGTACTTGTACACGACACAGTGTAAGGTGCTGTCCAGCCAGAGCGATGGCTATGTGGATTATTACCGCCATCTTGTGCAAAAAATTACCAAAAGAGCATGCTTACTTCACGAAGAGCAGATGGTAGATATGCCCCGCAACTTATAGAAATCGATTTCTGCGTTTTTGCCTGCACTGAAGGGTTTACATTGCAGGTTGAAAATAAGCGCTTGGAGGAAGAGCTCCGCCAAGCTCGGCAGACCGTCACGGAGGCGACCCAGCATCTCACCTCGAAGAGTCAAGAGAATAAAAAACTTCGGGAACAGGTAGACGTGCTTCACAAGGAAGTGCAAGAACAGAAAAGAGAGAGTAGAAGCCTATCCGAATTCGTGCACGTTCATGAGGATACATACGAGGCTGAAATAGAGAAGGTATATATACATGTGGTCTTATATGTTTCTGTGAGAAGAGATGACACATTGAAATAGCCACGGAGAGATCCAGAGCAGCAGGAGAGCCCATCATTCTTCTTGCCGTTTATGGACACTCAAGCCAGAGAAAGAGACGTGGTCGCAAGCGAGCAACTGCGGAAACTTGCAGATGAAGTGAAGAAGATACGAAGCCAGCTGGGTTAGTCTCAGTGGATTCAGAGTAGCCTCATGTAGACTGATACGATTATGGTTCTATTTTAAAAAGCCTCTGCAAACGCCAAGGAGCAGACTCTCTACCACGTTAATGTAGATCTTCAATGTTCTCTTGACGAGGCTAACAGGAAGCTCGAGTCTCAGGTACACTGTATACTTGGAAGGCATAAAGGATTTCTATAATATATCAATATTTTTATGGATGCATGTAGAAACAAGAAACACTGGTCATGCAGCAAAAATATGAAGATTTGAAGCATAAGCAGCACGAACATTTGCATTCACACGTCGCAAAAGGGAGTAGCACGGTGGATAAAACGCTGGAAGAGAAACTCCTGCAAAATAAGCTCATGGAACAACACGAGGCAGAATTGTTGGATCTCAATGTAGGATTTCCCTAGAAGCTCAGACCGTGTTGAACCAGCATTCTCATGCGCGTGAATGTAGGCAGCCTTAGATGAAGCATTAGAGAATATGAAAGTATCGGAGAAAGCGCAAGAACAAGCCAAGCAGCGAGCAGCCATGTTGGAAGAGCAGGTCCATCTACTCCCCAATAGTGAACGGCGGTGGCTTGAATATACAGACAAATTTATGCATGTTATTCCATAGTTACACGAGACACAAGGGAAGTACTTGAGGCTGTACACCAAGTACAACCATCAAAAGGTAAAGTCCAGCAATATCGAGTACTGTACACTCACAGTCTTGGGGGAGGGGGTTCTAGAAGAAGCTACTGGTGGATGACACCAAGTGTGTAACTCTGCAGGAGGAGATTCAGAGACTTCAAGTGAGATTGGCGCGGGTCACCATGCCTAGAATTTATGTTTTGTACTATTTTTCCCTTAGAAAAAGCTCACGGAGGAGAAGGAGTGGAACTACCAACAGCGACAAAGTGCGCAAGAGGAGCGTCAGACTCTGCTAAAAAACGTGCAACGGTTGCGGCAGCAAGTGAGTTCCGTCCTAGGTGTCAATGTGGTGGATCATTCGGACGAAGAAGGCGAGATCGAGATAGAACTGCCCGAGATATCACCCAATGATTCGAATGGGGCATCAAGCCCCATAGAAAAACATGCCCCCAGGACACCTCAGAAAAGACCCGCACAGCATGCATCCCGACGGGAACACCAACCCATGCAGGAGATGGAAAGGAACGCACGGACCGCTCTGAGGACTCAGAGCAAACCCAGACAGCAGCAGAAATAAACCAATCGATTTTCTTGTGAAATAAAATATCTGGTCGTTATGGAGACACGCGTCATTTCACCTGTAAACCACTTGAGAGGCCATAAAGCACCCGTGCTATGTCTGCGCCATGCACCATCGACCTCTCTGGGTACATCCATTTTGGCGTCCGGCTCAGGTAATTGTGTGTGTATGTCTTGCAAAAGTGATTAAGCTGACGCGCTGATTCAGAGGATAAGACATGCCGTCTCTGGGATTTGAGACAAGCCAGAGCGGTGAAGGGTATACAGAATCTGGATGACGCTGTATGAATGAGAACGGATAGCAAGTAGAGCGCGAAACTGAGAAAAAAGGATCTAGGTGAGTAGTGTGGCTTTTGCATCTGGCGACGAGAACGCTCCTGAACTCTATTTGGCAGTGGGCACTCAGGTAAGTCTACATAACTTTTAGATATCCCCTTAGTAAATCAAGAATTGCAGGTGCTTGCCTACGACTTGAGGAACACGTCCATGATTCTGCCTGAAAAGAGCCGAAGCTTCGAATTCAGCAAGGACGAGATCAACCATGCAAGTTTAAACGAGAGTTTCTCATTTCATGCTAATTTCTTATGCGCAGATCGATATCAATACCAAAGGCACTTTTCTAGCTACGGCGGACGATGAAGGCGAAATCAAAATAGGTACTAATGTAACTGGATACGAGGTCAGAGCTGACAAATCCTTTCCAGTCGATCTCCAGACACAAAAAATCCACAAGAAGATGTACAAAAAGCATGCCAATGTAAGGAAGATATGTTACACCGGCTATGTCTGTTTGTCAACGGTTATCTATAATGTAGATCGCCATGTCGGTCGCGTTTCATCCTCAAAAATCATGGGAAGGTACATTAGAAGAAAGAGAGAGCGAGAGACAGAGAGAAAAAAAGGCTTGACATGTTAACAAATGTGCGCGTGCCTTTTTTTTTTTTTTCTTGTTCAGTGTGGTCCGGTGGCCTGGACTGTAAACTTTTCACGTGGGATTTCTCCATGGGCAAGCTCAAGAATGTGTTTGACACAGGTAAGGCTTAGGATCGATCCATGTCGATTTGCTTTGGTTGGCTGACCCGAGACAGTGATACCGGATGGTGCTGCCATGTTCAACCCACCCTTTGTTCACTCGCTCACGATCGGCGCAGCCTGCGGCACTGTCGCTGCCGGTCTGGGCGATGGCTCTCTCATGCTGGTCACGGGTGCCAAAGCCAAGCAGCAAGTAACACGCATTCCAGACGCCCATACCAACCTCGTCAACTGCCTGTAAGCTTTGTCCTTCTTTCTTCTTTCTCTTCCTTCTTTCTGAACAAGCCTCACTCGGATGTAGATCCTTTACTACCCGAGGACGCCTCCTGTCTGGCTCAGCGAACGGCCAGGTCGGACTGTGGGACACAAACACAAAATCGACCGAGCCTCTCGCACGCTATCAACTCGACGCGGCCGACCTCACGCGTCTCAACTGGCTCGAGACCTACGCGCTCGATGATACGCAATATGTGGCTGCAGCTGGTATAGGCAGCTCACCCGAGCAAGGTGCCTTGTGTATTTATTCCATTCAACAATAAAGTGCTCATCAGGAAGCGGCGACGTCGGCCGAGTAGGGCTGAGGTTGCAAAAAGCGTTGCTGCTGTTCGACAAAAAAGGTGGCCGCTTTGGATTTGGCTTGAACGAGGATCTGCTGTGCGCTGTTTGTGTACACCGTCGCTACAGATGTGTTGATGGAAGTAGAAAGCACGCGGATGGGTGGCAGCAGGAGATTGCCCGTGCGCAGCGGTACGAGGTGGACAGGGAATTCGAGCGTTTCGTCCGGCTATACGACAAGATGAGTCACTCGTTCACCTTTGAGTAGTTTGTCTTTACCTGAATCTTGAACCGTAGGCGCCTTTTGCCGGAAAGCAACCAGTTTTCATAGTCGATATCAATGTCATAGTAGAACTCTTGCGAGGCAGCACACTCGGCTTCGGTGGCACTCCAATAAGACGACTGCTTGATTCGGAGCGTGCACGCGCAGGACTCGGAGAGCAAGAACTCCTTGTTGACGTTCAGCACCAGCTCCACCGTATGGACGACCTATCGCGAGAATGTTTACACATGTCCTCTGACAAGAAAATATTGTGCTTTTACCTTGGTGGATGGCACGTCGAGCGGGAATGAGATCATACTGGTAGGGCGGTAAGGCGCGTTATCAAGCACAGTCTGCATCGTGATGGCCTCGTTTTGCTTCAAAAAAATATAAAGTGTGAGTTATGACGAGCCACTAAGATTCAACTTTACCTCAAAAAACTCTTCGATCAGGTCGAGTAGCTCGACCTTCGTGCGGAGGTCACGGTTGAGTAAGAATGATTCACAAAGCTCGGCATCAAAGTCGTCGAGGTGTACCACATCCGTCAAGCCATAACTGACATAGTCTACCGAAGACAGGAAGGCCTCGCGCACCTTGGAGAACACATAGTCAAAGTGCTGCGCATTGTTCTTTTCGCGGAGCTTGTTTTCGAGCATATTGGCCAGGCTACTTTCCACCTCTACAAAAAGAAAAAAAAGTATAGAAAGGGAGGAATGAGTGCTATGCCACGAGAATTCACGGCCGAACTTGCCATTTTTGAGGGTACGGTATTTGACGAGGAACCGGACCTTGGGCGGCAAATCCTGCGTGCTGTCCAGGTCGGTGCGCTTCAACAGTTTATATACAAAAGTGGATACTTGTTTGGGGAAAATAGTCTAGAGGACAGGTAAGAACAGAGTTTTCGATTCGCTTAGCAACTTACCAAGTTCCACTGCTCCACTTCGGATGGATTCTCGACGGCATACACCTTGGACGGCTGCAGGCTCGACTCAAGGATGCGCACAGGCTGATCGCCATTGCAGGACAGGTCCACCTTGAGCAGGACACTAAGACCCATATCAGTATTTCATGCACACCATACGAGAGCATGGGTCCTTTTTACCAGTCTTCACGGAAGATACAGGACTCGGTGACAACCAGCGGCACCGTCACATGAACAAAATCGGCCGAGATAAATTCATGCTCGGTTCCTTCTGACGTGTAGGCCACAATGACCTTGATCTACGATGGCAAGGAGAGGTTATTTTATGGTTCCACCAGAATATCCCCCATCCCAAACATACTCTGTACTCAAACTCAGTGTAGGAGCCAATATAGCCCGCATAGATCTCGAGCGTTTGACCAGCCTCGAGCGCAGGCAGTTCCATTTCCCCGGTTTCGGACACGGTAATGTCCACCGGCTTTTTTTCATCTTTACCGAAACTGTACTGGCCTGCAAGCGTCTTGGCATGGACCATCTCGAGACCTTCACTTTGCGGTTCAAGGCGGACCCGGCCGCCCGAGACGGGCCGCTTGCCCGCCGTGACTTTGATCGCAAAGCGTTGCGTTTCGCCGAGGCAAACTAAGAGCTGTGTGAGCCCTGCGTCCACTCTGATACGTGCGTGCTCGCATACTTACTTTCATCGGGTTGGGTCACGGTCGCGTGCAGTTGCTGCGGGTTGTGGTTGAGACGCACGACGCGCTTCTTTTGCGAGTCGCGCATAAAGTTGTGTCCAAACACGAGCTTGCCGATCGTCAGCTCGCATGCCTCTACCACGTAGTTGCCCGATGTGGATATCTAACGACAATGAGTTTCCGTTCGTGCGTACTCGCGTTTGTCTTGGTTTACCTTGCTGGTGAGGTGAAATTTGTTTTTGCCGGGCTGCAAAGTCTGTGACTCAACCGCGAACCACACCTGCTCCGGATCGTTGCCCACCAATCGTAAGCTCAGGCGATCAAAGTCGAGAGCCTTCCACATCAAAGGATGAGTTTACACACACACGCACATGAGCTCTTACTTCATTCTCCAGGATTTTTTTTTACCTTAGGAAGGTGATTATCGATACATATCTCAACGCTCGTGCTTTCGACTGTCTTTTCATCGTCCAGGATAGACACCACAGCGATGGAGAACATGGGCGAGAACGGGCGTCGTACGTCTAGTCTAAAGCATGAGCCATAGGAACTTTTTGTAGACTGCCTTCTGATTACCTTGATCGAGTTTGCGCACGTTTTCTAGAAGCTCTTGCGTGTATGTGGAAGCGCTCTCGGATGTCAAGCCGCTCGCGTTCTTCAAGAGTGCCAGAAGCGATGTTACGTATTGATCGACACGACCCAGTCGCTTTTGTGCGTCGGCGCATTTTTCGAGCAGGCTGTTCTCGATCGAGCCCCAGTCTTGTTCTTCGTATCGCCAGATCACCGAATCGAATATTCGGACTGCTTCCTCCAACTTTCCACGTGTACTAAAATTCCATGTGTGAGGGAATCCCGAGGACCTACTTTTTTTTTTTTTTTTGGCTGGAAAACATTCCATTTGACACCTACTATTTCAGGGCGGCAATGTCGCCATGGACGGTCAAAGCTGCACGTGGTCGATAACAGGCATCGTAACTCTTGATGGCGCGCGTACTGAGAGCCTGGCCGGAAATAATGAGCCATGAGTGTTCACTTGTTCATCTCTTTCTCTCTTCTCTCTCTCTATCTTCCCCATTGCATACCATGTACATCTTGTCGAATGCCTCGACCGAGTCAATGCCCTCGAGCAGCTTTTGATGCGTCATATTATCACTTGGCTTGACATCCGGTTTATGCTCGTGGACGGAGTCGAGATAAATCGAGAAGGGTGACGAAACGGGAAGGTGACCATAGTAGACCCCGAGTTTATCGAGCTTTGCATACGTTATATGAGGTCATATCACCAGAAAGGGATGAATAAATAGGAAAAGAGGATATGTCGCAAACCTTACCTGTCTTCGGGCAGTGAGAAGCAAATCCGCCTTGACGGCGTTAAATGCAACGAGGAAGTTGGCGTCCGAGGCAGCCAGCTGCGCGGACAGGGTCTCGCATTCGTTGATGACGTTCATGCAGGCCGAAAACACCCAGGATTCAACAAACCCAACCGAGGCCGGACCCTTGAAAGAAGACGTTCGTTTATCCTTGACCAAGAAAAAAGAGGACGTACCTTATTTTCGCGTATGGAGGGGATGAAGCTGCTAATAAAGAGCTGTGCGCGGCTGCAGGCTTCGACGACACGCTGGAGCTTGATAAGCATGCGCGATTGGCGGGCAAAGAGGTAACAGCGGAAATCAAAGACGGAAATGACGTTCTTGTTGATCAGATCACGGTAGTCTTTACGCTTAAAGTCGAGAATGTTGCCGCTGTCATCGCCTGTGTCGTCACCACCAAAATGGCCAAACCACGCCAGCGCTTTATCTATAAAAAGAAGGAAAGAAAAAAAAAAGGCAGTCAGGTCACATGGGAAAAAAAGTAGACGAAGACGGCTTTGACGCGTACCTTTCAAGACTTGGAAGAAGGATGCCTCGAGCTCATCGTATTGGATCAGCGCGTCTTCGTAGAGGGTCATGATTTCGAATGCTTGAGCGAGTCCTTCCTATGTGCGGAGGTTACTCCTTCAGCCCTAGTGTTCCTCATGGGACCTCCACCCGTGTACCTTCAAGATAAAGAAAGTGCAGTAGTTCCAGCCAGGCATGTGGCGCTGCATGTCGAGGCGCCGTGTGTCTTCCTGGATCTGGTTGACCTGCATATCAAAGCTGAGAAGGATGCTCTCCTTGACCTTTTCAATGAAGGCAGCCCAAAGTTCGGACTGCGCTCCCTCGGGGTCGTGAATGCGGATGTAGGTGCACTTGTCGCGTTTGCCCTGGTTGAAGTCGGCGCGGATCTTGTCGTATACGGTTGTCTTCAGACCAAGGTAATTGTTGGAGCGTCGTGCGTCTTGGCCCGCGACATAGACAATCAGCCATTCCTGGTTCTTTTTCGCGGCGGAAAGATCGACCCAGGTCTTGATCTGGCGACGCACGCGGTTCTTGTAGACTTCGTTGTCCTAAAGACAGACAAAAAGGGGATTGTCAGTCTGTGCTTTCATGTCTTATCCAATGTAGAACAAGACGTACGTCGCAAGAGACGAAATACAGGTTGAGATACGTCGAGTGCGTGGCCAGGAGAGGCGTAGGGCCCTGGTCAAAGTTGAACCGCTGCAGGTCGACCTCGAGCGAAGGAATGTGCCGCTCTGTTCTCTGGCTCGAAGAGTGCCATTTCAAGTTCTTCAAGGGCAGTCGGGATGAAAGATCGGTCGCGACAAAAGGCCACACATCATAGTCATCACAGTCTATTTCCCGGGTCAATGCCTTGTCTGTTCTTGGTTGTATCCTTCATTCTTTTCTTACACGTGATGGTCACTTTCTTTCCACTCATGCTGTGGGAGGAGAGAGAGAAAGATTGAGGACTCAAGGGCCCTGAAGCTGAATTTCATGGTGTCACACACAATCCAAAATTTAAGCCCAAAAGCATGATGATATGAGCAACATTTAAACATGATAGTCTGTGACAGTTGTCTGTAACTTTTATAGATAGTTCTTACTTGGAGCTAGGAAAGAGAGAGAGAGAGAGAGAGTACGGGAACATGGGACTGTGTGCATGTGTATATGTGTGTGTTTATGTGTATGTGTATATGTATGTATATGTGTATGTATATATTCAGGCTCGATGTTTAGACGGATGGGCAAGTGGGAGTGGGGAGGGGGGCGGGGGAAACAGAAGGACATACGATACTACTACTGATGGTAGGAGGGCTGGGGAGTCCAGCCATTGGCGGTAGTGATAAGCGTCGACTCTTGTTCGTACATCTCGAGTGTGCGCTCTACCATCCTGACAGCCGTCATTAACGCGACCGCGTCGCCTTGCTGTTGGATGAAGCTGACGCGCACTGTCCGCAGCTTATGCGGCTGGTAGTGCTGAGGGGTCTGGACTTCCAGTTTGAACCGCAGCAGGATTGACTTGGTCTGCTCACTGCCGGGCAGGACCATTTCGCCTTTTCGACGGATCACACCTTCACTATCTCGCCGCTCCAGGATGGATCCTTCCATGCACTAAAAGAAAATAAAAAAAAAAGAACACTGAGTCCAGCGGGGGCATTGCCACTCGGGGAAGAATAGATATTACCTCTTCCAGTACTTGAGTAATCTTGCCGACCGCTTCGTGCTCGTCACGCGCGATACAGTCAATGGAGCACACCTTGGGCTGCTTGAAATGGAACAGACCAGGAAGCCAGGAGGACAGACGCGGACTTCCCGTAGCAGCGGGCCGCGAGAGAGAGGGTGACAGCAGGGCGCTTTGGTGTCGTAGAAAGGGCGAGTGCGGCGGTGCAGGTGGGTGCGATGGTTGCTCGGGGGCGACGGCGGCGGCAGGGACGGGCGAGATGACGGAGGACCGCTGCATGCGGTCAAACTCCAGCTGTGTCTGGGGCGTCGGCATCGAGAGGCGATGGGACGCCTTGTGCGCTTTCGCGGTAGGCTCGACACGGTTGCGCTGCCAGAGGTGGATCAGGCGGTTGAACTTGCTGGCGCCGGAGGCACCCGAGGCGGAGGATGTCGAGGGAGAGGACGGTGCGGGTGCAGGCGGCGCATGGTGCGAGTGGCGCATCAGGCGCGGGTCGGGAGAGCAGGGCGGATGCACGGGTTGGAGATAGTGGTGGTGGTGGTGGTGCGACGGGATCGTCGGCAGCGGGGGTTGAGGTGGGGTCGGGTCGAGCTGCATAGCGGGCTGGGCATAGTAAGGCGAAGGGTAATAGGGCGGTGGCTGCATGCGTCCCGACGGTGGCGCGCGGGGCGAGAGCATATGGCCAATGTGGGTATGCTGCCCAGGCGTTTGCAAATGCATGAGGTGGGGATGATAGTAATGATGCGGCGGGTATGCTTGGGGTGGCTGCTGTTGCTGCTGGCAAGGGTGCTCGAGGTATTCAGGAAAACCTCCGAAACGACGGAATGGCCGTGCAGGCGCGGGTGAACCTGTGACACTTGGATGCGATTGTCGCCAGCAGTCGTAAGAGGTGGGCGGGTACAGTTGGGGAGGAGGAAATGCCCTGTGTTGCTGAGGCGTCTTGGGCGGCAGCACAGGAGAAGGCGGTGGAGGAGGAGTTTGCTCCTGTTGCTGCTGCTGCTGCGATGGATGGTAGTGTTGCAGCTGTAGACTGTAATGGCTATTGTTCGGTACCTGGTTGTGCGTCAGGTCAGCACGGATCACGATCGGCTTAGGTGGCACAGGCGGTGGTGCGTCGGGCGGGCTCGTTTCTGGAGTCACGGGCTGGAGTTGACCAATGCTTTGCTTGGAAGACTGCTGCTGAGTCTGCATCGTATGGTGTTGAATTGCAGGCGACATGATGTTGGCCTTGTTGGTCCGCGCGGTGATTTTCGTGAGCATGTCATCGATACCCGGCATTGCATCCTTGGTGGCGGACGCGACGGCACAGATCGTCGCAGGGCGTCGTCGTCGTTTCGCTTTTCCTATGTGATTAGCTTAGAGAGAGCCGGTCGCGTAGATATGCATGCCATCGCGTACCTGCGTCGGGCATTTCTTCGTCCCGATCCACTTTCCAATAGTTTGCGGCATGCCGCTGTAGCAATACATACGTGACTTTTTGCATATTGTACCTATGGGTGCGTGTTAGTATCTTTCCCGGGGGGTAAACGACGTGCCAAGAGGCTTACGCGTCATTCAAAAGGGCCTCGGTCAGCTGCTCGGCGGACACGTCGGTCCAGAGCACCTTGAGAGTCTCGAGCAAGCGATCGTCAATCTCGGAAGCATGGGCGACAGGTCGACCAATCTCTGCCGCTGTGGGCGGATCAGGCAACGTCGATGGATTTTCGGGCGGATCTGCCAAAAACCATGGGTGATTCTGAACCTGCTTCATCTAGAGAGAAACACGAAACACGAGCTCTATTAGTCACGTGTCATAAGGTTTCGACTGCCTATACAAATACCGTTAAGCGTTTGCCGGGATGCACCACGAGAATGCGTCGGATCAGATCGCGTGCTCCCTCTGAAATGTGGTCTGGCATCTTGTATTTGCCGACTTTGACCTTGTTGAGTAACTCTCGAATGTTGTCATCGTCAAAAGGCAGGTGGCCGCACAGGAGCGCATAGAGAATGATGCCACATGACCAAATATCAGAAGCTGAGCCATTGTAAGGGACTCCCTAGCAAAAAAGAAGAAGTAAAGGATTGATGAGGCTGTTTTCATGGGAAGAGAACGCGTCAATATCAATATTTACTGTCACAATCTCTGGGCTGGCATAATGCGGTGACCTGCATGACAACAAAAAGAGTCAATTACTGTTCCAGTGATATCATGATGCATTGACTTCTGTATTCTGCTTCTTTTTTTTTTTTTACCCGCAGCTTGTTTCTAGGAGTGAACCTGTGGGCTGGAGCGAGGCCATGCCAAAGTCTGCAATCTTGATATTGTTATCCTTGTCAAGGAGCAAGTTTTCGGGCTTTAGGTCTCTATGGCTAACATACCATCGTAGCTATGGATTAGCTAACAAGGCATACTCCAGTTGCTTTTCTTCCTTTTTTTTCTCCTGTCTTCTCTTACCATATGAGGTGGCGATGGCAGTAGTCCAAGCCAAAGATGATTTGCTGAAAATACTTGCGTGCCTCGGGCTCAGAGAGGCGTCCTTTGGATACGAGGTGTTCAAATAATTCTCCGCCTTGAACAAACTCCAGAATCAGGTACCTGTTTGTGCAACGTTAATGCATGTCATTCATGGAGAGTTGCATAAACTAAGAATAAAACAAAAAGAGAGAGACGCAAGAAACGTACAGGTTGGGTGAGTCGGACAGGTCAATCACGTCGAGAAGACGCATAATGTTGGGATGGTGAATCAACTTCATGACCGCGATCTCGCGTTTCACGGCATGTTCCACCGACGCATTCGCAGCCAGGTGCGATTTGGAAATGATCTTGATGGCCACCTTTTCTCCTGAGACTTTGTGGATACCGAGCTTGACACGGCCTAAAGAGGAAGTATATGTTTGTTTAAAGAAGCAATTAAAAGAACAAGAAACTGAAAAAGAAGGGGGAGAACACACACCAGAGGATCCTTTGCCTAGGGTTTTGCCTAGCCAGTATTCGCCCACCTCTTTGCGCCTGCGGTTGTTGGGGGAAAGCGCTGCAGCGACAGGTGAACCTGGCTGGAGTTGGCTGTTGCGATGATGGTATAAGTGACGTCTTGGTGACGAAGGCGGTTTGACAACGCCTACTCGTCTCTGCGGTGCGGGTGAGGCGATAGGCGGGGGATTGGAGGATGGCATAAATTATCAGGACTGGATGAAAAAAAAAAAAGCTGTCTCAATATACAATCAATCGGTCTACGTGTGCAAGTGAATGTAATGGTAATGATAATGATGATGATGACGAGGGATGATTAGGAAAGAGGAGGCCCTCTCGGATATTAAAATGAACCTGCGTTGTTGGCGCGCAAAAAGAAGAAAACGAAAAAAAAAATCAAAGCTTAGGCGAGGCGAGGAATGTGTGGTGTATCCGTCGTTCACTGCCAGACACAGACATAGATGCGCACACATACCCACATGGACACGTCGTCAGCCGAGAGAATGCCCTGAATCCCCCTTTTTTCTCCAACCTGCCCAATCAAGTATGACTACCATTATTGCCACCAGTATGCCTCAGTATTACCAAGCTTGGCTGGTCCGTGCACGCCACGCTATCCGATCGCACGCATGCTAAAGTTACATTTTACGGGCCCCTTATTCAAAGATATTTCAATATTGGATGGCTGACGTCGCCTCAACGACCCTCTCCCTGAGGAACCAAATGAATGTATAAAGGAACCTTCTTTTTTGTTTGGAAGGTACACGCTTTTAAAAACAAAGCAGCAGTAATGGTAATGAACATGTTTTAATTTGCAAAATAAAAAAAAAAAGTACAAAGCATCGGGCGACGGTGGCGTAAATAAAGGATATGCATGTGATATAAATCATACTGCGGAAGTGATATCAATGTGGACAGTAGGATAATCCAAGACGAAACTATCTTCGGCATAGCCCGTGCTCGGCGTTATGATGTGTGGGTCTAAAGACATAGGATACTGCGAGTCAATCAGGGTGGGCTGCGCTACACAGGCGTCGTTGTCTTGCGCGGGCATGACTACATGAGAATCGTAAAAATAGTCCGGATCGTCTTCCTGAGAAGGAGAGTGTAGACATTGATCGGCGGCGGCGATCGATGGTGATGCGGATGGGCGCTCCCAGTGTGACCATATCGTAACACGACGGATCCCGGGATACCCCCCGCTGGTAACGACGTGACACCCGGACACCGGGAAACTTTCCATATGTGCACGGAGGTGCTGCCACAGCTGCAGCGTAAAAGCGGCCATACCCCTGCCTTGGATCGTGGCGCGCAGTATCCGCGGCTCGAGTTGGGTCACGGTACGATCGAGGCGCGCCATATCCTGGTAGACATGTGTGTAGTCGAGGGTCTTGGTATGGAAGAGAAGGACAAAGAGACGTGCGCCGTCTAGCACGGACTGAAGATAGGCACTGTAGGGTGTGAACGGGTTGGGCAGCGTGCATTCGAGCGCCTGGAGATGATGCAGGTAGGTAGCCATACCTTGTCGTGCGCCCTGGGCTGTGGTATGATAGGCATGCATGTATGTATCCATGAGGCTAGCCAATTTGACGAGCCAAAATAAGCTTTTGAGGTTTGGAGCCTCATTGTTGTCATTGCCGAGACCGCAGGGTAAAACGTCACATGGGTATCGGTCGCTGGAGGTCCACAGAGTGTGGTCTGCGGCCGCCAGCTTGCCGAGACAGAGCGTGACATAACATACAGCGTAAGCCCTGGTCAGTTCTTCATTGTGCGCGTGGCTGCCCCGCATGCTCTGTAAAAGACCCGTCCATGCACTGGATAAGTGCATATCAGATGTCAGACGCGTCGTAGAGTGTTGATGTCCTACGTTCTGCTGTTCGTCTTGCAAGAGATCGTGGTACTTGTGCAAAAGAAGGTGGATCTGGGCAACGCGAAGGTCGTCCAGTATGTCATGTAGAAATTGCACTGCCCTGTTGTAGTAGTCCTTGGCCACGACGGGCATGCAAGCATAAGCGGCTGCAACAGCAAAAATGGCATAGCGGAGTGCGATAGAGGACACTCCCTGGCTCTGGTTGGGCTGTGGTGGTTGGCAGATAGCGCGAAGGGTGTCTTCTAGCAGTAACGGATAGAATGGCTCAATTTCGGACTCGTAAATTATGAGCAGCTTGTCTTCTTGATGATAGATACTGGGGAAGCTCGGGCGCAGCAGCACTAGATCTTGATTGGGTAGATCAATACCGGTAAAATGGCCCCACTTGAAGTGCTGCTCCCTTTATTTCCTTACCGGGAGATAACACCGGGTTAGGATGGCGGAAAAAGTAGCTGTCGCAATACTGCTCATCCAAGGAGACACTTGGTGATATATAAGCATCGCTAGCTGGGTACTGAAGGAAGTGGTGGTGCTTATGACGGTGATCATGCTGGTTATAGCCGAGTGCCGGGATCGTATCTTGTGCGACGACTGTCGGAAGAATAGCACGAGAGACCGACAATCGATTGACACTTGTCGTTGGAGAAGGAGAAGAGGCCCGTGAGAAGACGCATTCGACATTGGCTTTTAAACAGTTACTACAGTGGTGTAAGCCTGGCGTGCCGACGTCACATCTGGAAGTAATATGTAACAGTTAATTAGGCTTTCTCAGAGCTAAAGAGAAAAAAAAACGAGGCATTGACGTACTTTGATTTGCGTTTCCGGCAAAAGTTGCATGCTTGGGAAACTTTGAGCTTCTTGAAGCGACTGGGGCTATTCATGTCGATAAAGTAGTACTTCAGTGCTTTTATTCTACGTTGAGTTGTCATTGGTTGGATAATGGGAAAAGTAAATCAAAAGATGACTAGAGAGCACCCCGAAGGGAAGAGAAGGAAAAGAGAAAGAAAGGAAACAAGATGATTCGACGAAGTGAAGAAGAGAAGAGAGGGCTAATATCTCTGTTCTCTCTGTCTCTTCCCTCCCTTCCCCGCGCGCGTGTGTGTACATGTGTGCTTCTGTATCGGTTTTGGGATATCCCAAGCCAGCGGTCCGATTTTACCAGATTTCAGCGATGGGCAGCGCACTGATGCTAAGAAAATCTTTATTTAGGGGCGAGGGCGAGACAGAGAGGCTTCTGAAGTGGCAATTGAGTGGAGCACGTGAGCTTAAATAGGTACAAGTATGGAGCTATATCACAGTGTAATTCCGTGATGTATATAATACAGTGGGTACGTTAGGATTGGTGTTTCGTCTCAGAGATTCACACACACACACCGCCTGGGTATGAGACAACATAGTTGAATACAAATATTCCATCAGTGCTATGTTTTGCTTCTGGTACCCAATCGCAGCATAAGAAATAAGCTTGGTCTCGGTTACGGGCTGCCTTTTTATCTGTCCCGACCGATCACTCTCTTTTTATTTGACACGCACACATACACGCGTATAATAATTTCATCCCGCCTACATATACACACATGTCGACACAAACACAAGTATCGTCAGACGAGTAACGTGTCCACGATATGGGTTGACTTTTCCAAAGCTTATTGTGTTCTATGTGTTTCATTTAAAAGCACCATTCGCCTCATTACCCAGTTCCTTCGCGAAAACAACTTGACCGATTCCCTCGAGACCCTCCAAGATGAATCGCGCATCACGTTTAATGCCGTCGAAAACAAGGACACATTCGTGCAGGACATTGTACAAGGAAGGTGGGACACCGTCCTGCGTCAGATCGCCAAACTCACCATTCCGGACCATAAGCGAATCGACCTTTACGAACAAGTAAAGTTGTCGTCCTTTTTCTTTTTTTTTTTTTTTGGTCGTTATCTTTTGCGGGTGGATTTAAACTCACCATGTGATACAGGTGCTGATCGAGCTGGCAGAGCAAGACGAATGGAGCGCAGCCGAAGCCGTGTTTGCGCGGGCCGAGTGTCTAGACCTTTTACGGGTGCAGGACGTCGATCGATATATGCGGATACAAAAGATGGTCCACGCGAGACACATGTACGCAAAAGGCATGGACCATGCCGCGCGTCGACAGCACCTCGCATCCGGTAAGGGGGGGGGTTCTAAACGAAAAGACAATAGAGCAGGCGCTCCTTTGGGAATGTCCAGATTACGGGGATGCTTTACGCTCTATCGTCTCTCCATGACCAACACTAACGGGATCTTTATGTAGACCTAGCGAAGGAGGTGACTAGCGTGGCGCCGTCCCGGCTCTTTGCGTTGCTTGGCCAGAGCCTAAAATGGGAACAGCAGCAAGGTGGCCTGATTGCCGACGCACCCTATGATGTGTTCCAAGGCACCGTACCCGTCCAAAAGGAGGAAGAGGACGCATTCGCGTGTCAACATTATTGTACCATTAAAGTAAGTGATACACAAACAAAAAACAAAAACAAGAAGGCTTGCATGGAAAGAAAAATTGCCTAATTCAAAATGTTCGAAAGTTCCCCGGCAAAAAGGCGCATGCCGAGCACGCTGTTTTCTCACCGGATGGCCAATATTTGGCAACAGCCTCTGTGGATGGTTTTATTGAGATCTGGAACTACATGACAGGGAAGTTACGCAAAGATCTGCACTATCAGGCGGAGGTAAAGGATCACAGCTTGGCATTGCCATGATGCAAAAGAGCATTGGGCGTAAGGACCTGTAGAAAGATTCGAGGCACTCACACATGTACCTCTCTTTCTCTAGGATATGTTGATGGCGATGGACAAGTCAGTCGTTTGCTTGGCCTTCAGTCAAGACAGCAGCCTCCTTGCGTCCGGCTCCACGGATGGCCATGTCGCTGTGAGTGGATTTTTTGTTTCAACATCTTTTGTGTCCTTGTTTATGACGCACACTCACTCCACTTTGTCAACCACAGATCTGGAAAGTACAAACAGGCGCATGTCAGCGGCGTATCACGCCCGCCCACAGCCAAGGTGTTACCTCCCTCTGCTTCAACAAGGAAGGCACCCAAATCCTGAGCGGTGGATATGACCACACCGTGAAGCTGCACGGCCTAAAATCGGGTAAATTGCTCAAGGAGTTTCGAGGACACACCTCGTTTGTGAACTCCACCTTGTTCTCTCAGGACAACATCCGCGTCCTCTCGGCAAGTAGCGATGGCACAGTCAAGGTAATAAGATAAAACGACACGAGAGAGAAATGTCGGGAAAAAAAAGCTTATCGCTAAATGGGGCGGGTCAACTACGACCATTAGATTTGGGATACCAAGACAACGCACTGTTTGCATACGCTGACGCCTCAACCGGCCTCCAGCACGGGCGAGAAAATGAATCAGCACCCGCTCAATACGGTGGGCAATCCGACCGTGCAACAGATTTTGCCTTTCAAGGATCCCAACCAGTTCTTGGTGTGCAACAAGAGCAGCACGCTCTATGTCATCAATCTCCGCGGCCAGATCATCAAGCAGTTCTCACACAACAAGAAAGGATCAGGCGAGTTTGTCGCCTGTGGGATCTCTCCCCGAGGAGAACTTGTCTATGGCGTGGCTGAGGACGGCGTGCTTTACTGCTTCCGGACCAGCAATGGCAAACTCGTCTCGGATATCAAGATGAGCGATCGTGAGATTCTCGGGCTTGCTAGCCATCCACTACACAACGTCATGGTGGGCTACGACGACGTCGGTCATGTCTTGCTTTATCGAGCATGAAAAAAAAAAAAGAAAAGAAAAGGACAAAAAAAATGGAAGGGATATAGAAAGTGTGCGTGTGTGTGTGTGAATATAGGCGTGTATATCTCTATGTACAAAAGGAAATGATATAAAAAAAATGGAGGGACCTAATCCTCGTCTCCTTCGAGCCGAATACGGCCGGCGCGTCTAGGTCCACTCCATCGAGGCACAGCCCGACCGCGACCGCGCATACGGGTCCAGTTATACATGCGTACGACCATCCGGAATGTCCACTTGGCTATATCGCTGAGACCCCAGCGCGTGTTGGCCTCGAGGTAGAGCTCGAGACTGAACGTGGTGATGGTGATCACGGCATAGAACATGGTCTTGGCCCCCGCCCGCTCGTACAAGACGCCACCAAGCAAACTACCCAGGCCGGCACCGACACCGGCATACATGGCTGCGAGCAGGCCTTGCGAGGTCGCTTGCAGCGAAGGCGGCGCGAGTTCATCCGCTTGCACGACGCCTGCTCCCCAGAGCGCGGAAAACGCCATGCCTGATTATTTTACAAAATAAGCCTTTTTGCCCTCTTAACAGGCATTTTTCTCCTCATTGTTTACCGTTCAATAAATGCAGCACAAGCGCAATGTTGGCCCCGCGCGGACCCGCGGGAAGGAGGGTATAACAGAATACACGGAGGATGGTCAGCACATGACCGAGGATAATCAGACTCTTAATGCCAAACAGGCGAATCAACTGTGCATCGAGACATGAGTGTCGTTTTATCTCTCTTTTTTATAGAACTTACATCTCGGGAGTAAAAGAAAAAGAGGAGCTCGGTAAATGAACCGACGAGACCTGTCAGGCCGACGGTCGAGGAACTCGCGCCCAGGTCCTGTTTCAAAAAGATGAACAAGAAGCTGATGACCATGTTGAGCGAAGCGCCCATCAGCATCATCGTTGTGAAGAAGAGGATGACACGTGGCTGCTTGACGAGCTCCCATACGTTGGTGGGCATCCGACGCGCAGGGACAGGATCCAACTCGTCGACGTTGGACAAACGGCGGCGATAGGCGGGCGGATTGGACAGGTTGACAGCCTCAATGATGCTCGATTCGGTCGCAAATTGGATCAGACGTTGGATCTCGTTCTGGCGCATCTGCGGCTCTTCGCCGTCGTCTTCGTCGTCCTCCTCTTCCTCAAACTGCTCGAATTGGAATTGTTTGACTTTTGTTCTTAAATCAGCCGCCGAGCTCTCTCCTGGACCGTGCAGCGGCGGCACCGGGGGCGGAGGCGCGGTCAGATGGGTAGGCATGACAAGACGCATGGCACCCTCGACGCGCTCGGGCTTGAATTGGGTACTACCCGCGACAAGGATGAAACACACAGCGGACACCACGTAGACGTAGAAGATCGCATTCATATCGTTGGCCCAGTCCGTAATGAAGCCGACGAGGGACGACGCGACGCCAAAGGAGATGGAGCCAAACATGCGTTGGCGACCTGTCCATTTCCAGATTCGATTGAGTGATACGAGCGATAAAAACGATAGAAAAAGTTGACTATAGAGAGAGATGTACCATATTGGTCTTTGTTTCGACCGAGGATCTTGAGCACACCACCGTCGACAAGGGGACCGACAGGGACGCCAAAGAAGGCGAAGCACACGGAGGTCACAGTGACCAAAGTAATGGTCAACTTGCTCTTCTCCGCCGCGTCCACGTGTTGCACCACAATGGATATACCCATTACGCTCACTATGGCCAGTGTAGCGAGCGTATGTACAATGCACATTATATAGCGATGGGTCTTGGTCTTGTCTGCGATCGCCGTCCACAATGGACAGGCTACGGCCGAGATGAACGGCGCTATCATGGGAAGCAGGAGAGGGTAAGAGAAGTGAATCAGGAAACAAGTCAGCCATGGATGCTTAAAGATGACAACAGGCTTGCTTTACCGATGGCAACAAGAAGACCAATCTGGTCACTCTTAAGGCCAAGCTGGGACGAATAAAATAGGGCGAGGTAGACGGGAGCCGAGCCTTGACATGCAAAGAGGAAAGTATAGAGAAGTTTGGGAGCTAAGTAAGGCATGCGAGGAGCATAACGAAAGCAGGACCCAATCGATACGGATATCCGCCGTCGGGTATGGAATTGTGGGCCGGTGAATTTTCCCCCCAATGTTGTCTGCTGCAAAGTGACATCTTAAGCCACCCAACTCAATGACCCCGCGCGCCGCGTGCAACAAGCAGCCTGGCTTTGTTTTCTATCCAATAATCAAATATAAAATCGAGTCATGTCCTTGTTGACAAGGTCGTTACCCTCCCTGCGGTGCACCTGCCCGTCCCTCGCCCGCCCAGCAGCCGAACGCATCCCACACGGTACGCTCATTGACTCGAATGGAGTCACCGTGGGCTGTCGCTCACTCTTCTTCTCTTTCATTCAGATCTCCTTCAGGTGCGATGGGCCACCAAAAAGTCCGGTGGTTCAACACGCAACGGTCGTGATTCCGCAGGTCGTCGTCTAGGTGTCAAGAAGTTTGGCGGCCAAGAAGTCATTCCTGGCAATATTATCGTGCGTCAACGCGGTACAAAGTTCCACCCAGGCGACAATGTAAGAAAAGCAGCCATAGGCAATGGTGTGTTGTCATGTCATGTCGATTAAACTCTGTGGATATATGTATAATAGGTGGGCATGGGCAAAGACCACACGATATACGCTCTGGAGCCTGGTTATGTCCAGTTTTACCGTGACCCGCAGCAGCCCCCCCGCCGGTTCGTAGGCGTCGTTTTCGATCGCCAGTCCACGCTTCCCATCCCGCCCCACCTCCCGAAACCTAGACTCTTTGACCTTGTCGACCTCAACGCATTACCCCAATAATAAACTCGGATCATTTTTGTACATAACGTCAAAAGAAAAAGAAAAAGAAAAGCAAAAGCGCACTGTGGGAACCATGTGGCCCTATGTCAGGGAAAACACAAAGAAGAAAAGGATCAAGACATGGCCTGGTGGCATGTGGGAGGGCAGCGCACTTTATATTTCAGGGGCCAAATGAAGGGGGGGGCGCCCGGGGTGGTTCAAATGCTGCGAGAGAAAAAAAAAAGAAAAAAAGTAAGACGAGAGGCGGGAGGGTGGCATTTAAGCAGTGAGCTTGTTTGAGAAGGGGAAGGCAGGCAAAGCAGGAAAGAATGGGTATGACGAACGCGTAAACAATACGCAAAGTGCGGGGGGATGGGGATCCATGTTTTGATTATTTGGTGTTATATGCGTGTATGCGTGTGTGTGTGTGTATGTATGTATGCTGTGTATGTTGTGTATGTTGTGCGTGGATTCGTTGGCATTTGGCCCGTGACTGAATCCCCTTCTTCTGCTCCATCCTGTGTTGTACCTAGTCTAAAAAGCTTGTTGGTTTGCTTTAGGCATATTTTACTCCATTTACTTTATTGGCAGTGAGGCACTGTACTTGTACTTGTACCTGTGCTTTTGCTTGCTCGTTTGCTTGCTCGCTTTGCTTAGCTGCTTCACTGGGCCATCTTGAATTGCTTGCTCACTCGGCTGCTTACCTTGCTTTCCCGTTACCCCCTTCCTTCTCTCTCTTTTCCCCCCCAACTGGGAACTTTAGCCCCATTTTTACACGCCCTCACTCACTCAAGGATTCTCACTCTCTCTTTCTTTTTTGTTTTTCGCTTTCAGAAAAAAGCAACCCCACGGAAACACAACCCAAAAAACAAAAAAAAAAAAAGTTAAAAAAAAGAGAGTAGAAAGAGCGGCTATACGATGACCCTGCTCCCGCCGGCTTCTCCAGAACACGACGAAGCGCTGCCTTCAGCCGGTCTGGCGCGCGCTCAAGCACCAGAAGAAGAAGAGCAAATGGAAGCAGATAAAGACGAACAAGCAGAAGAACAAGCAGAGGCAGAGGAAGAAGCAGAGGAAGAGGAAGAGGAAGAGACGCTGCAGCCTCAACCCCCTTCGCCGCCAAACACCTCTGCTACCGAACCAGACGCAAAAGACAGGCTTGTCTGTTTATGGGACAGTTGCAAGGAGGCTTTTGCCAACCACCAAGCGTTGGCATCCCACTTGTCTGAAGGTACAGTACTTGCACTGGATCAGGATCTGAAGGAAAGGCTCATTGGTAAAGATCATGTGGGCTGGAAGCGCCCTGAGTATGCCTGCCACTGGCATCAGTGCAGTCGACAAGGCGTGAAATGCCACTCTCGATTCGCCCTCATGATGCACTTGCGCATCCACACCGGCGAGAAGCCCTTCCCTTGTCCTTACACGGGCTGCGGCCAAGCGTAAGTCGTCCTATTTAATATACATAATGTGTGTGTGTGTATATGTGTATATATATATATAATCACACTATCCTATGACGTCTCACGAGTTCGCGATGACATCTTGCACACATATTAAACACGCCTCTCCGCACCTTGGTGTTTTAGGTTCGGACGGATGGATGCGTTGGTCCGACACCGCAAAGCAGAGCATGAGCAGCCTCCATTGCAGTCTCAGCCCCAGCCGCAACTGAAAAAACCAGCCACAAAACGCACACACGATATTAAAAGACGAAAACTCACGCATCGCGATAGTGTCATGGATATCGACATCGATCACCACGACAACGATGACGACGACGACGACGATGATGATGATGACAGTCTATCAGACCCTTACGCACGCGAACAAAAATATAAGCTCACAAAGGCGAGGCTGCGCTACGCCTTGCAGCAGAACGAGCTGATTTCGACCGAGTGGCACGCTGTGCAACGCAAATTACGACGTTTGCGCACCGAGCGCCAGGTCCTCCTCGATGTCTTGGTCGAGAAGGAAGAACACAACAAACACCGCAACCACAGACACGCAAAGCATACTAATACAAAGGTGGCGATGATGATGGACGTGGACGAGCCTCGAGAAGACGACGAATACGATGTATAGCATAACATTTCCTCCTCTCCCACTCCCCTCACCTTCCCCCCCCCCAACTTTTTACCCCTACCCAATCCTTCTTATTTTTACCCATTCAGCATCCACACCACAGCAACAACAACAAGCACTACAATCACAACACAGCAGCAACTACAGCAACCACAGCAATGATACCTTCCATTGTGTATTTTACATCCATAGTCTCCGCCATGCCGCGTAAAACCAAGAAATCAAAGCAAAACAAAAAAAAAGAAAGAACAAAACGACGCGCTACGTCTATTTATGCCTTTTCCGCATGGAACCCTTTCGCAAACGTCTCGGCCACAATGAGGGGGAACACGAGGGTGGCCTCGGCGCAGACCTTGACGTGTTTGCTGTCCGCTCGGATCTTGCCCCACGACACGGCCTCATCGGGGCGCGCGCCCGCGTCGCTACCATCGAACTCCTGGGCGGTGTTGATGTAAACGGCATAATCCGCGCCATTGCGCATCAGGTTCGCGTTACAGATATGATGCTTGATCAGGCCGCCGCCAAGAATGATCATGCCCGTCTTGCGCGCATGGATCGCGTTGTCGTTCATGCCCCGGATATCGGCTGCGATATCAATGACGAGGCCCGGGTTCTTGATCGAGTGGAAGTAGATCATGTCACCGAGCGAGCCGTCGGTGATGGCGGGGCAGAACACGGGGATATCGTTCTTGGCACACCAGTAATAGATACTCGACTCGTCATTGATCTCCTCGCCGAGACGCTTGATCATTTTGGACGGGGTCCAGAGCGTTCCCTGCACACAAGAATAAAAAAAAGGAAGCCCCGAGTAGAGGTGTGAGAAAGACGATCGATCGATGGATTACGCGAGCGCGCGCGCGTGTGTGTGTGTGTGTACAGGCCCGGGATCAGCGGACGCATGAATCCGCCCCAATTTTGTATAACGTACCTGATCCTGCTGTTCGTGTAGCATTTTATCGAGAATGGGCACAACCCAGTCCTCGAATTTACAATAGTTGTTGTTCGGCACCAGGAGATTGCCGATACGGTTTAGGCCCTGCTTGCGCAAGTCGCTGCCCCGCAGCTGGAAGTCGCCGAGAAACGTGGGGGCCAAGCACTTGATGAAGTCCTCTTCGACACCGCCTGCGGTGGAAACGAGCACATCCACCATCTTGTGTTGTACCAAAAACCGGATGACTTCGCGGACGCCTGACGAGACAAGGTTGGAGGTGTAACCGAGGAAGATCTTGCACTTGATCTTCTTTCGGACCTCGGGATCCCGCAAATCATCGTTCTCGTCTTCTGCCCCCGGCTCGTCCGACAGCCGCCACTTGCGCTAGAATCCCGTGTGGGGTATGTGTGTGAGAGAGAGAGAGAGAAAACGCCCCGCATTG
Source organism: Syncephalastrum monosporum B8922 (assembly GCA_000697355.1). Classification (NCBI taxonomy): domain Eukaryota; kingdom Fungi; phylum Mucoromycota; class Mucoromycetes; order Mucorales; family Syncephalastraceae; genus Syncephalastrum; species Syncephalastrum monosporum. The sequence continues at coordinate 54,798 of JNEN01001214.1, read as the reverse complement.
AAATTACAGCAGCTAGGCAAACCACATACCATCTGGTCGATAATCTCCATGGCCTCACCGAGTCCACTCGCCTGGAACCCAATCGTCTTGTAGGTGCCCATGAGATCGGACAAGGACAATTGTTTGTTGAAGTCGGGACCTTGGATCAAGACCGATCCTTCCGGCATGTCCACCGACTTGTGGAAAACGGCGGTGTGAGGATCCTCCTTGTCATTCGTCTGGGACATGTTAGAATAGCGACTATATTGTATTAGAGAGAAGACACTCGTAGACAGAGAGAGAGCACGCGAGTGCAAAAGTGGAGGAGTAAAAAGATGAAATAGAAGAAAAAATGCGTGGAAATCAGGGCCCGCCCACTTTTATAATGTGCGGCATCCATGCAGATGACTCTCTCTCGCTTCGCACACACCGGCGCGCGTCTTGTACTTTTTTAGACGACCACTTTTTTTTAATTTCTTACGCTTGCTTTGTCCCACTACTGCCCCCCACTTCTCTATTCCACCTGGCAATGTGCCTTTGCTCATGCAATACGCTTCTTCATTGAGGGTAATGTCGTTTACTTTCAAGGGCGTCTTCCTGCTCAGCGCTGCGCTCGCATTGCTCCTCTTCGTACCCGGCTTTGCCTCTTTCCTGTTGTGGGCTGCCAAGATCGCTCTGCTCGGCAGCCTGTCCCTCGTCCTGTGTAATGTCGCCGTCCTGTACATCTATACCCGCTATGTCGTGCGCGACGATAAGCGTATGACCAGCGAATTCCCGCCGTTGGGGCTGGCGCACGCCCCGTCCTGGTCGGCCCTGCTCCAGCAACGGGTCCGCGATAACCAGCCCTATCCGCCCCCGCCTCTGCTCTCCAAAGAAGAAGAAGAAGAACAGCAACAGGACACCGAGCACTACAAATCCTTCGATGACCTGGTCTCGTACATCCTCCGCGACTTTATCGACTACTGGTTTGTTCACGTGGGTGGGCCCGCCGAGACGTCGTTTCGACACTCAGTCGACCACATTCTTCGATCAGGTGCTACCACGCTGAAGCGCCGTCTCCAGGACGCCGACCTGTTTCAAATCCTCGTCGGCCGCCTCATCCCGCGCTTGACAGCCCACATTTCCGATTTCCGAGACGCCGAGGTTGCCTTACGCGGTCGCTCTCTCGAACGGTCCGTCACCCAGTCCGACGAACTCGACCTGCTGCTCGCCTCCCAGTTTCGCAGTGGCCATCTCCACCCGGCCCTCACCACCGCTGCCATGACAACCAAGCCCACCGAGACGTCGTATCTCCGGCACGTCGTCGACCGCGTCCTGCCGTACGTGGTCCCACCTGAACACTGTCGGAGCAAGCCTGTCAAAATCATGATCCGCGAGCTCGTTTCATGCGCCGTCCTTCAGCCTGTCATGGACCTGCTTGCTGACCCCGACTTCTGGAACCAGACCATTGACACCTATGTAAGCGACACGCCTTCCCCCCCTCCCCTCTTTGACTCTTTTGTTTTCTCATGCCCACTTCTCTCACTGTCGCTCGCTTTCTTTCTTATCTCTAGCTCGGCAAGGCGATTCGCGAACAGTAAGCAAAAACGGGCTCTGACAAGAGAGCAAAGGTTTCAGGGGAATACTATACTAACCGCACCGGCTCATGTGTGTGTGTTGTGTGTGTATAGACGTATGGTACGCAAGCTGCGTGAAGCCCTGAATCGCCATGCGGTCGAGCTCGATGACGACCTGACCGGTCTCGTCGACCCCGTCACCACGACGTCGGCACCTCCTTCAGGCAAAAAGCGTCAACTGTTTCCCTCCAGCTCGCTCTCGTCCATTTTCTATGGCGATGACCTGGAAGCAGAGGGTAAGAAACCCGCCGGACTCAGTATCAAGGTTAGCCGGCGCACGTTTCAAGAGTTTCTGCGCATGATCGAGGAAGAAAAGAGCCTGTTGGAGCTCAAGCGGGTGCGCAACGATATCGTCACCCAGTTAAGAAAGAAGCGAGTCCAAATACGTAAGTGGGATGGCTTGTGTGTGTGTGTGTGTGTGTGCACATGTTTTAAGCTGCGTTGTCTGACACTCGAGGTACACGCGCGTAGAGGACCGGGAGGCGGAAGAGATCGTTGACGGAGAGAAAGTGGAGGACACAATCGTTTACATCAATCGACTGAGCGTGGCCAAGAAGCGCGCGGATAAGCGCATCGCCTTTTTGACGGGTGAACACTATGAGTCGGTAAGCACGGAACCTTGGAAGGAAAAAAAAAAGAAAGGAAGATTATGACTAGAGCTAAGTCTGTTCGTCGGTTCCCTAGTCCCGGCCCCACCTATTTTCGACACGGCGGAAACGCAGCGAGATGCAACTCCAACCGCCCGTGGGGCACAGCCTCCAAGACATCCTGACGAACGCAGCCGGGTTATCCTATTTCATGGAATTCATGGACCGTCGCGGCGGCATGGTCAAGCTCCAATTTTACCTGACCGTGAATGGCTTCGAGACGTCAACAGAAGAAGGCAAATTAAACAGCGACAGGACGTTTCTCGACGACGTCACGATGGTCTATTCCATGTATTTTTCCGAACACGCGCCCCACCGTCTGCCTGTGGACGACGCCCTCGTGCGCGACTTGCGCCAAGCCATCGATGCGGCCCAACATTTGACGGATCCGGATGCATTTCATGGCGCGGTTCAGAAAGCGCGTCGCCAGCTCTACGATCTTCAGCACCATATCCTGAAGCAGATCGAAAAGGAGCATTTTTCGTATTTTAAGCACTCGGATCTCTATTTCAAATACCTCGCATCGACCCCGAATGCGGCGGCAGAGACATCTGTTGCAGGCACCCCGCCCGCTGCTGGAGAGCGGCGTAGCCTGGATGAAACCACACTGTACCGTAGCGCCGCCGAGTTGGACGGGCCTTCCATGATCCACAGCCGTGAAAGGATCGCGTCGCATCCGATGGAACGCACCGTCTCGGCCCGCCAGACGCAGCGCGCCAAGTGGAGCGAGACGGAGAAGCGAGCGGACTCGGATACCGAGGTGGTGCGTACACGCGACGCGCCGCCCTCGCCGTCGGTCCCTCATGCGAAAGCCTCGACGAGCGCAACACAGACGCCCCAGCCAGAGCCGCAGGCGCCGCCGGTGTCGCGCCGCCAGCGAGGGCACGTCCGTGCCGTGTCGGAGCATGCGCCTGCCGGCTTCTCACGCCTGCTGGGCCTGGGCAAGATCAAGTACGACTGGTTTGGTGACAAGGGCTCGGCCGCGTCGGTGGACAGCGAGGAGCTCGAAGACGAAGACGGTGAAGACGAAGTGGACGGGCTGTCGCATTCGACGACGACCCTCGAAGAGGCGCCCAAGAAACGGCCGAGTCAGCAGCTCTTGCGCAACAATACCGTCGATGCGGTCGAGGCCGAGCTGCAGTCCATCCTTGACGGGGCTGACAAGGTCGAGGAAAAGCAGCAACATCAGCAGCAGCAGCAGCAGCAGCAGGGAGGACTTGGCCTGGAGGCCGGCCATGCAAAGAGTGTACCCACCACGCCGACCCACCCGCGCTCGCCGCTGCTGCTAGGAGGCCTCAAGGGCACCAAGTCGACGATGGCGATGCCCGTGCAAGATGACTCGGCTCTGCCGTCCTGGTCCTCGTCGGGCGGGCCGAACGGGCTGGGCCAGATCGAGCACGACTCGTTCGAGGTGCCGCGGCGGAAGGCCCGGAGCGAGCAACAGCTGAGTCGGCCCCAAGGTGACGATGAAAGCGACAAGGATATCCACCTCGCGCCGCCTGGGGATCTCATGCTGGCGACCAAGATCAAGAAACTCGGCGAGGATTTGGAAAAGCTGATGCAGCAGGAGGCGATCGTGGATGTGTTGATCCAAAAAGCCGAGGCCAAGGAGAAGCTCGAGGAGATCCGCATCTTGAGAAAGAGCAAGAGCATGATGCGTCGTGAGCTTCAGCAAATCCAGTATCAGAAGAGCCAGTATGAACTCCAAGAGTCTGAGAACGTGCTCCTGCCTGTAAGTGATGCAACTATGGGGAGATGGGGGGGAGGACGGTTTGGGTTCGATGCATATTCACCCTCCATGACAGGACCGGACCAAGGTCAGCATTACCAGCTCAACGATCGGCTCAGACAGCTCGGGCGATTTTGCGCTTTATGTGATTGAGATCCAGCAGCTGGCAGCCGACGGCAACTTTTCTTCTGGGTGGATCGTCGCGCGCCGCTACAGTGAGTTTTTTGCTCTCCACCAAACCCTCAGGGACAAGCACCCCATCGTGCGCCTGTTTGATTTTCCCAGCAAGTGGCCTCTCCTGAAACTGCACAAGGCGTTTGTCGAGGCGCGCCGGACAAGTCTAGAGCGGTATCTGCAGCACCTACTGGCTGAGAAACGGATCTGCGAGAGCGCCGAGCTGCGAGCCTTTCTCTCCCAGCAAAACATTTACGTGCCGGGCCCGCACAAGCTGGACGACCCCATGCGCGATGACTCGGAGAGCTCGTCGCGCCTGCGACGGCAGCTGCAGCCCTCCTCGAGCACGTCGACCTTGGCGTCCCACTCGCCCTCGTTGAAGAGTCTGAACGAAGTGAACCGCAAGCCTTCGACAGGATTCATGCGGCATATTTATCGCACGGTCGCCGAGGGCATCGACGACATGTTTATTGGGCCTTCGATGCTGGATCTAATCACGCAGCGCATGGGCGAGCAAGTCATTGACTTTTTCCAAGACGTCCCTCAACAGCAGGAGGCCTTGGACCTGCCCGCCGAGCTGCCGAGCGAGACATTCCGCGCTGTCGAGCCCGAGGGCATCACTCGGTTCACCGAGCCGCTGTGTGACCTCTTTGTCGAGACGTTTGAGCTCAAGGAAAAGAACAACTGGCTACGTCGGCAGGCGGTCGTCATTATTTTACAGCAGATTCTCGGTGGCACCATTGAAAGGTAAGAAGAAAAAGTAACTTCAGGTCGGGAACGCAACGAGACAAGGGTGAGCTCAAATGTGTCATGGTCAGGAAATTGCGGGAAACGGTGCAGTATCTCTGCTCCCACTCGATGGTCGGGTTTTACTTTGACAAGATTTGCAACAGCCTCTGGCCGAATGGCCAGTCTTTGACCTTCAAACCTGCGCGCACAGCCGATGAAAAACAGCAGACTCGGGAAGCGGCCAACCGGAAACTTTCCGAGTGGCTTCCAGGTAAGGCGCGGATGAAGTGGGTTCACATGGGCTCATGCCGGTATCTCTCTACGATTAGATATGTTGGGTCAGATGGTAGGACGCCAGAATGCAAGGCGTGGCGCGCGGCGACTCTTCACCGTCCTTCAAAACAAACGCCTGAATCAAGATCTTTTGTATACGCTCCTCGACGAAGCCATCCTCGCCCTGTTTCCTGAGTTGGAGACGACCAGCCACAAGTCCACATTATAAATATCTCTGCATCCTACGTAACCGCATGTATAAATAGCATCTTAATATTTGTTTCTATTTACTTTTATGTTAATCTTATTATACTTTGTGCCTGTCCAGTCGCGGAGAAGTGAAGCATGCTAAGTCGGTGGTATATCACGGACATGGATCGCAGTCCAAAAGTCACCCCATGCAGCAGCAACAGTCTCGTAATAGGGCCTCCTCGCCCCGTCCAGATTTGCTCCTAATTGTAAGAAGCACAGCTGCATGATTTTCTGTCTGTTTGTGCATGTATGGTCATAATTGTTTCTGGCAAGTTTCTGCCACATTCTTCGACCGATAAGGCATATCAAAAGGAAACCAACCACCAGAATGCACACTAGGAAGAATACATGCAGCCGTCTGACATACAGCTGTTTGGCATACAAAACACACCCCACATGCATCTCTTGGTTTGCTAAAGAATCACAAAGTAAAAGAAAAACGAGTTTCAAACTCCCCGCATCATTATAGCGCTTAACAGCAACAACATCTCTTGTGTATTGTGGTGAGGTCGAGTACGCATTATGCAGACTATTATAGTGGTTTTGCCTCCACTTGTCTTTTTCCTGCTGATTATATCTACTCCATCATATGTACATTGCGATCAAAATGCTATCTATTTCCCAAGCTATTACAGCTATTCATGGACAATATCAGCCAATGGTACTTTTTTGATGCCTCGCTAGTTTAGATTAGATACCATGAGTGCCGACGGCATACGACAGAAGTATGTTGCGGACGGGGTAGATTTTTAGGAGATTGCACACCCCTAAGCCGATAGAAAAGCCGCATCCGTTTTTTAACAACGGTTTTCTCTAAATCAGCGTACCATGCAGCTATAGCAAAGAAAAAACTTCAGGTAGAAAACCTCTGTGGCTACAGCACATGCGATTTTGTTCATCTTTTACTATATGGCACATATAATCAATGAGTGGGACTGTAAAAAAAAAATACCACAGAAAGTGATCAGCAATCGGCTTTACGCCCATTGACGGGTGGCAAAGTTAAAACATGCAGCGTAAAAATATGCCGTGCGCTGGAGATGCCATTGGAGCGCAGTCAATCATCAATCCCTATTGATATCGTTGCTGGAAGGAGAGGAATTCTGTAGTACAGCAAACTATAAAAGGAGCATCCTCTTCCTCGCTTCTTCCAATCTACCTCTCTCCCCTACTTGTCAGTCGGTGTCTATCTAATCATGAGAGTCCTTTTTCCGTGTATGTTCGAAAAATGCACAATGCTATGGGTGTGTCTTGTATCTTGGATGGTATACGACCTCGTCTTAGCCCAGGAACCAGAAGCGCTACCTGGAGGTCCCGGAGAACCGACTGTTCTAGATCAGTACGACACGGAATTCAGTCGTTGGCGGCATGACTACGGTCCTACTGAGCCGCAGCAGATTCACTTGACCATGGTTTCGGACGGACTTGCCTATCGTGTACAGTTTTCCACCCATGCTCCACTGCATGCGGCCGTCTTCCAATACTGGCCAGCAGCCGATAAAAACCCAACCCTGTCTTCAGTTTGGAATCTAGAGGAGGTCAGTGACTACACACATTCTTGTGACGCCAGCTGTTCCTGGAGATTAACTGCCCTTTTATACAGACATGGGAGTTTGTTGATGGCGGATCAGAGCACCGGCGTCAGTATATGCACGTTTTCAAAACTCATGGCGCATTGAAAGAGAACACACAGTATCACTATCGCATCGGTACCGCCAAAGGCGATGGGAATATAAATGTACAAGCTATTGAGAGTATGAATATCGACCATGACGGCGAGGACGATGATGCATTTTACTGGTCACCCAAGTACGAGTTTCATACTCACGGTAAAAATGTCGACGCCTTCAGCTTCATGATGGCGGGCGATCTGGTAACACGGCACAAAGGATATATGGCTTTTCCATCATTTTTGACACAAAGTTCTCCATTGTATATATTTGATACAGGGTATAGTCAACGCGGTGACGCTGGAAGAAATGACCTCCTTGGCTCAATCGCAGCACCAGGATTTCTTTGCTTACTTGGGTGATTTTGCAAGTGCCAGATATGACTCTGTATTGCTCTGAGGCTCTAACACAGCTATATGCGTTTAAATTGGCAATCGTAGGCCTATGATATGGCGGATATGAATGGCACAAAAGGCGACGAATTCATGAACCTCCTTCAAGATACATTTGCGACCACACCACTTTTCACCACGCCAGGCAACCATGAGTCAAATTACACTTTTGCTCACTACACCAATAGGTAGATACTGTCTCCCAGAAGTTTCTACTTTCTTTCTCTAAGCAGAGAATTAGATTTCGATCTATGCCTTACCGAGAATCCAAATCACTTTCACCGGATTATTACTCGGTGGACTATAAATGGATTCATATCGTATCCATTACTACGGAACCTCTCTTTGAAACGAGTCCCGAGAGCTTTGAGACAGTAACCACATGGCTACGACAAGACCTGGCGCGCGCCAACGCGAACCGTGCCCAGCGGCCCTGGATTGTCGTCATCGGCCACCGACCTTTGTATTGCTCGTCCTATGATGAAGGTGCATGTGTCGAAAGTACAAAGACGCTACGCCAAAGTGGGCTCGAGGACATTCTGCTCGAGTTCAACGTTGATGCGTATTTTTGGTTTGTACCGTTGCGTGCATCACTATGAGAAACTAACATCCTTTGTAGCGGTCATCGACATAATTATGAACGGACCTATCCTGTGGCCCGCGGTCAAGTGACTTCAACGAGCTACGAGAATGCACCCAGCTATTTCCAGCTTATTATCGGCAATGCGGGCAATTATGAACAAAATCAGCCGTTTCAAGGTACTGCAGCCGACCCATTCTTTACAGGCCCCTGGTCCGCATTTCGGTATGTAGGATACGGTCTGTCGACGGTGTCTGTGACACAGGACACGCTCTCCTTTGTGCACTGGCAGGTCGAAAAGGATGGAAGTCGCGGAAGCCCAATTGATCAGTTCACGGCAAAGAAAGATAAAAAGCAAGGCAAGCCGCTATCTATCAATGTCGACCTTGGCTCCAAAATGCTCGAGAAACTTTTAAAATGAGTGAAAATACCATCTTTGTAAATAGCATTTGGAAAAATGAAGGTTTATAATACATTAGTACGTTATCTACGTTTTATTTATTCATCAAAAGTCAGAGGATACGTACGATACTTACAGATGTAACGCACCGTCAGATATTTGTATCTTGGGGGGGGGGGAGGGACACCGGAATAGTCTAATAATGAATTGCAGGCGGATAGGGCAAAGAAGGCAAACAAAGACGGTTTAAATCTGCTTAATTTTATAAAGGCAGCAATTATGGGGCCGCTGGACACTTCATATTCCTTTTGGACTGCCTACCATACTACGTACATTTACTGCCACTCCTGTCGTGCAGCATTTCCGTGCCATGGTCATATCCCCTTGCGCGATCCACAAAGAAAAGCCAAGGCAAAACGGGCTGGCTCAATTACAAGATCAGCGATCCGGTGCTAGACCTGCTTCATTCGCCCATCTTGCCCTGCGTCATAAACGAAGGCGGCTTCGAAAAAAGGGATGCGTCAAACCCTCCCGCATTCCAGTTCTTAGCAGCCGCTTAACAAAACCAGTCATGAAGTCCAAGACGGATAAACTTGCAGAAGCTATTGCAGCCGTGCATCTCTCCTGATCACTAGTCCATAATTTCAAGTTGCAAAGAGTCTGGCGGTATTTGCATAGCAACCTGTACACGGCGGTAACCAATCATGCGTGACCTGCAGGATCTCGCACAACGCGCACAGTCCAGCATGTGCGGATAAAAAAGTTCAGTCTTCTGATAAACCCACTTACCCGGCCTACATTACCACCCAAATGCTCGGTTTATTATGCCAAGGCACCTTGTGTATCCAACACATATTCCAATGATTGTAAATAAACATAAATCACCTTGACCTTTGTAACTTGCCTTTGTACTCATGATCAACAATTCGAACGGTGCGACGTATACATGACAATTGCGAAGGCTATTGCGTATCAAGACAAACACCGTTCGGTTCTAGTTTGTCTACCGGCTTTCTACTCGAGGGATTATCCTCAACCTGGCTTGCATGTACCATACATAGTCGTACGACTAGATCGTGGTCCGGCCTCAAATAATCACGTCCAAGTACACCGATCTCAGACATGCCGGCCAGCTGCTTGAAATAAAAAGAAACTATTTTGACAGCACTGATTATGCTGGTGTATACTACTTTATTAGACACTTGTAGCAGTCAGTATTGTGTGAGTATAGGCTGTAATAAAAAGGCTTGTTTTCTACCATTTAAATGAAGACAAGCCGGCATTCAGTGCAACACATTATTTAAATTTGTTGTAGGCTTGATGTTATGATCTGATGACACCCTGATACGATATGACTACCTAAAGTTCATCCATAGATAGAGTACATAATGTTTACAAATCGTCCTTTGCGAGCCCTTCAGTTCACCTTGATTAGATTCCTTCATCACTAGGAAAGTTCCTGCTGCTTGTACCGTCTCCCGCGAGACGGCCTCGATGCTGTGATCTGATGCGATCGATTTCATGTGTGTGGACATGCTACTATTCAAATGGTATAGCAATAGAACGAATAAAGCGCTGTCTTATTCCTATTTTTCGCTTTTTCCGCAGCATTACAACTGTGTCTGACTTAGCCCGTATTCGGAACTGTGGACATACAATATCCCGTTACATTCTATCTGATCAGGCCATGGCTTTTATACGTTTAGAAGAGATAATTTGAACCACTGTGGCTTCGAATTTTGTAGACTTGGTAGCAGCTGTATGGTACTGGTCTGCCATGTGCGGCACGCGGAGCCATCAGCCTCACTTTTCGTGCAACCGCTGAAACGCACGGGCCATCTTTGCTCCACATCCGAATTTGACTATTCTATATCACCGTAGTCATCGTGCTGCTACCCATACTTTATACTTGCTACTATTAGGCTTTTTCAATCTTGCTTATGGCATAAAATCCGTCTGTCACTCTAAGTATTACTTGGAAACATCATCACCATTGTAGTAAGGTAGACATACAGACAATTATAAAGACATTAACTTTTTAAAGCTTTTGACGGTTGACAGTTCTTGCCAACATACAGCCCAGTATTTTTAAGTAGCATGCATATTCGATAGAGCTAGATTTCACATCGTCTTCTTATTTCTCGGCTCTGCATATACGATATATGTACATAACACATATTTTCAACCATTGCATCTGTTCGATGATCATATTCCTCTTCATTTTTGGCCATATGCAGACTTGGAATATCACTTTGGCTGGTCTCGTGAACAGCTGCTAGTACTTATTAGCTTTGTCACATGTAAAAAAGGGCTCGTAGGAACTCCAATGAGTCTTCCAACTTTTGTCTTCCAAGTGAAAGCATCAATATGCAAGTTACTTCCGCGTCAACGCGCGCCAACAGTTGAAAGCAAAGTATCCCCACCAATGTACTTTCCGCAAAAGTTGGGCTAAGCAATAAAGCTGGTATCTTCTAATATCTACAAAAACTAAGTCGAATAAAACTGCTTTTATGGGCATCTTGATCTAGAGATGGTGTTTGGCCATGAATATATCACTGTACATACAAGTATGCTACGTGAATGATCTATGTTGGAACGCCTTGTTTGGCTGCTGTGACTCGTATCACGAAGAGGAGTGCAGGGTTAAAGTTCGCGTAACAGTAGGCACTTTATTTGACATGTCGCGGCCGCCGCTGTCCGATTCCTGTTTACCAAAAGGAGTTCATTCACGCCTTGTGGTTTGGACACGACATATGTACAAAGGTCACCTGAATACCCCCGGAAATCCGAGTCTGGTCCCAGGGAAGCGAGAAAAAGACATATACGCCACTCTTATCAGTGTCCCTCAGAGTATAAAATGCCCAGAAGTAAAGCAACGTGCTATGTATGCGTGTTGACTTCATGTGTGTATGTGTGTATGTGTGTATGCTCGTATGTGCTCTGTATGTACGTATAGGTGATACAAACCAAAATAAAGATAAAAAAGAAAAAGAGGTGTATCATCTTTGATAGCATCATGACACAGTTGAGGCAAGGGCGGGTGCTTTTACATAAATCTCACTGATGGTATCCCACTCGTCGCGACTCTGCTTCAGATCGGCGGGTGAGTCGCAAAGGACGTGTGTGGTGATGCGCTGCTTCTGCTGGCGCTCGACCTCCCGGGCAAGGTCGACAAGGAAGCGATGCGAGACGCGGTGGAAGCCAAGGATGGGGCCGAGCCAGCGAGCGAGGTAACCTTTGCTTCTGACAGTCTCGGTCAGGGTCACCGTCGACTCGGCTCTCGTTTCGGCTCGCACGCAGATTTCCCACTCCCGCTCAAACGACGTCTCCTGCTGCTTCTTCTTCGTCGTCCGTGCCCGATCGTGTCGCACGATCACATCACTGCTCAATCGCTTCATCGTAATGGCACGCACACGTGCCTTCAGCATTGTCGCTGGAGGGGATTGCTGCTGCTGTTGCTGTTGCTGCTGCTGGGTAAGAGAAGTGACTTGTTGTTTTTGTTGTTGCTGCTGTCTTTGTTGTTGTTTGTGTTCCAAGTGCTGCCGGGTACGTGCCACGTGTTCTAAAAACTGGAGGCCTCCGTCTTCGTCTTGGCGAAGGTCTGACACGCTGACAACATGAGACCGCCATATTGAGTAGTTGCTCGTGTCATATATGATGCGCCATATATGCTGAGGTGATGCAGACAGCCGGATCGTTCGTGCCTGCCGATGCCGCTGTGGAAGGCACCAGTGCAAGCAGAGGACAAACACGCCAAGCTCAATCAGGATAAGGGACGATAGGCTCATCGAGGTATACAGATCATGGATCCGATCAAAGGGTATAAGCATCGTATGCTACGCAAGTACGCAATACTGTATGGATCAAACAGGAAGTGGTATGAGAGGAAAGGGAGGAGGAGAAAGTAGGAAAGGGAGGAAGAGGCTGTCGTGTTATTATTTTGCCACTTAAAAAATAGCGTATGAAAGTCGCGTGATCACAAAGAGTACAAGAAAGGCAAAACTTCTTTTTGGGCCTAACGTCTGCGGCAAGCACCCAAGAAATCCCATGCCACCGCGAGAATGTACAGTACGAAGGCGAGCATTCCCCAAAATATGCTGGTGTTGTAAAAATTGCACCAGCCGTCGTATCCACCTGGTGCGCACTTGAATTTCGCTATTTGGACAATCGTGCCTACGCCCCAGAAGACGGTCAGCACCATGTCTATCCCCATCATGACGGGTCGTTTCAATTTCTGGCCATGCGCAAACCGCCGATAGCAGTAGAACAAGCAGTGGAAAAAGCTCCAGAGGATCGACAGGATCGCCTAAAACATATATAAGAAAATGTGCCACGAACGCCCAGGTTTGCTCTTTCCACCCACTTCTTTTACCCCCCCCCCCCACCCCCTTTTTTTTAATAGGATGCTCCTACTTGAATGATACTTGCCACTGCATATAAAAAGTAGAAACATGACTTGTCCGAGAACGGTACTGGCTGATTAGAGTACTAGATTGTAACAAAAGTCAGTATGGCTCTATCATGCTGAATCGCACTTTCTTACTTACGGGTGATGCGCCTGCGGCGAAACCCAAATTACCGACACTTGCAATAAGCTGTCCAATGCGTAATAGAAGGCGTTTAGGCGATGGGGATGCGCTCGGGTTGTAGGGCCGTGGTGCGCCCGATTCGATTGTAGTAGGCGAGGATGTGTTGGCCTTCCCTCCCCCTGCAGCGGCTGCTGCGGGTGAAGATGTATCGACCATCGAATATGAGTTTCCTTGAAATGAGTCCTCCTGGTTGCCCAACCGCGTGCCCGCATAGCGATAGGCATCACCGCCACCCGCCATCACCGCTGGCGACTGCTGCTGATTATATACGGTATCCCATGCGTCTTGCTGCTCATGCTTTGTCGAATCGTACGCGTCCATTGGATGGTGTTCTGTCTTTGTCGAGTCAGACCATGCGCCGCCGCTTGGCCCGTGCGGGTGATTTTGTAAGCTCACTGGCTCGGGCATCTGCATGGTCGAGGCGCCCCATGCATTTTTGCTGTTATCGTCGTCTTCATAGGCATTGCCGAACCGTGGACCCTCGTACGGCTGGTCTTGTTGAGGTTGCCACGGGTCGTCGAACGGGTTTTTGCCTGCCATGATGGACGAAAAAGAGATAAGTAAAACTATAGAATATCCTCCAAAGAAAAGAAAAAATGTCCAGTCCCAATGAATGTGAAACCCATCCTCTTCTCCTTTTCGCTTTAAGACATCATACACATGAAAATGGAAATGGATTCTATTGAATGACGGAGTGATATTACATTATGATACAAGGCGCAATCGACGATCGCGTGGAGGTTTTCTTGTTAATGGGCTCACCCAGTGGAGGGGCTAGCTTCTCAGAGGCACCACAGTGACCGAGAGCGGCTGCTTGGCGGTACCAACGGTCGGGCGACTCCATGTCAGCGGTGGTACCAATGCCAAGTTCGGTATAGTAGCCCACAATAAAATACGCCTGCGCTACGGCGCGACGCACAGGCTCTTCGCCATCGTAATAGTCTCGTGCTTCAATAGGCGTGCGGCATGCACGGCGCGCCCACAGGTACGATTCGCGGTCTGACTGAGCGAGGTATCCGGGAGCGCCTGTCAAGTACCAGCCCGACAGGCCGAGCGCGGCGGCGGGACACCCCTGCTCCGCAGCTTTGCTGTACCAATACAGCGAACTGCCTGCATTGGGTACCTCTTCCTCGTAGTACTGTCCAAGACGGCATTGACTGGCCTCGTACCCGGCCTGCGCGGCGGTGTACAGGAGATGGAGTGCGTATTCTTCGTCGGGGACGAGGCTCGTCTGGCGGCAGATGGCGTCCGACAAAAGCACAGAGGCGAGCGCATGCAGCGCGTGCGGCATCGGGTCACGCATGGCCGCTGCGCGCTGCAGCCAGCACACACCTTCACGCAGTTGGGGTGGCTGCTGCAGATAGCCGTTGACGAGGATCGCGCCGAGACGGTACATGCCGGCGGGGTGGGCGAGGAGGGCTGCCTTGCGGTAAAACACGATCGCCTTGGTCGTATCGACCGCCGTGCTGAGCCCTAGCTCGTAACAGACGCCGGCACGGTAGGTGGCTTCGGTGTGGTTTTGCTTGGATGCTTGCGCGTACCACGTGCAGGCGGTTTGAAATGTGGCTACCAAAAACTGCGCGTCGCTGCTCGCCATGTGGCCCATGCTTGGCCCCATCCGCGCCAGTTGCTGTAGCCGCTGCTGTGCTTTTTTGACGTGTTGTTCGTCTGAGAGCATCGTATTACAGGCTGCGATGAGCTCCTCCCGCGTCTGAGGCCTCTCGCTTGATGTATTGGTACTGGCAAGCGACGTCTGGGATGATCCCTGACTGGAGTCTGTCTGCGGGCATGCCTGCTCCACTTGAGGGTGGACCAGCGCTTCTGGCTCTATCTCGGCGACACTCGTGGTCATGGCTTTGTTTGAATTGCGGTGGGTCTATACAAAGAAAAGAAGTACACAAAGAAATGTATCACCAAACTAAACGAATATGTGGCAGTAAGGCCCTGATAACGGGGGAATATTTCACATTTGTTTATTCCGAGCTGTTGTCTTTCCATGCAGATTTCACGAGCTGCTTGGCCTCGGTAATACGTGTCTCATACGATTCAATGAGCTTCTGGGTGGCGCTCACCTTACCAAGGAGATACGAGATGCGTGTGTTAATCTCGCGTGGCGGTTTGCCGTTGTAGACTTGCGACAAAGACCGTATGGTGTCTTCGAGCTTAGCAATCGTCTGCTCAGCTGACTTTTTAAGATAGGTATTCGATTCGATTTCCATCGACGCAGAAAAGACATCGTCCGTGACGAGACGGTCGAATACGGTATAAAACACGGGCTTACCCGGCCGGATCGCGTTCGGCCGTCCTATGCACATGTTAAATATTTTTCTGTGTATTCTTCTTCCGAGCTTATTACACATACCTTCTTTGTGGAGAATGGTTATCAATTCAGCGCGTTCCATATCACGTAAAGGCTTGTCGTCACCATTAAAGAAAATATTCCACCTGACTTCGTCATAATTCATCTGAATGGAGATTGAAGTATGAGAGACTCTGCTTGATAAACTGATTCACTTACGCTCTTCATATTAGCAAGTCCTTTGACGATTTCCCAGAATTGAATGGGTAGCCAGGGTAAGCTGTGGTCGTCTTCCTCAGACGCCTCGTTGAAACCATACTTGCGAATTTCAACCACATTTCGGCTCACGATATCATCAAAGGCAGCTATCGGGGATGGGTACATGAGTAAAAGGAAACACGTGAAGCCTACAACATACTTTCGGCATCCATGCCCATCTTCATCTTTTGCACGAGTAGCTCAAGCTCGGTCAAGCGACCACCAAGTGCGGAAACGATACCGTGCATGCCCTCGCTCTTGACAGCATCTTCTCCTACGGAGTAGGTTAGACTCTTTCTCCTTTTAGAAATTCCATGCATGTGAACTTGCCGAGCTGGCGGGAAATGAAGGACAAGGAGACCTCAGGCGGCGCGTCTGAGAGCGTGATCGTCTCAAAACTCTTGCCAGGCAAGGCTGAAATAGAAAGATCAATAAAACCGTCACCCACCCATCTTGTATGCGCTATATCCACTTACCGCGGCTAAGCACTTTGTTGACACCGACATTGGAGCTGACAAACACAACATGAGCGACCTCGTTCTCAACGAGAAGCGCGGCAAAGTCGGCCATCTCTGTCCAGAGCTGTGAATTGACCGCGGTCTGCTTGTACATAAAGTTATCAAAGACAACGATAGGAATCTCGCTGCGCACGTCCTCGGGCGAAGGTTCCTTGCCGTCCTCGCGGGCGAACCACTTCATCACAGTATCAATGATGGAGAGGTGGGATGTGTCCTCGTGTCGCTCCTTGCTGCGCTCCTTGGGCGTCACTTCACGCAATGCGACGGCCGCGGTCTCGAGGATGCGCTTGATCTGCGTGTCGGGCGACGTGGAGAGACCCGTCTTCTGACCTGTGGTGGCGGTGACCACCGTCTCGAGGAGATTGCTCATGGAGGCGACCCATGTGAATACTGGGAAGTAACCAAGTTGTTTGGCGAGCGCGGTAGTCACGTCCGTCATGTTACGCGAGTTGGCGAGCTCTTCGCAGTTGATGATGACCTTGTTGCTTTACATAGGTATGAGTTACAATGTAAAAAGCTTAGTGACTGCCGCGTGCGGCCATTTACCGTCGATCTTTGACTGCTTCATGAATCAAGGCGCTTTTGCCGCTTCCCTTTGGGCCGGTGACAATGACAAAGGTTTCTAAGGATCAAAATGTCAAGCCAGACACGTATTTACACATTACCGTTTCTTTTACCTGGTGTTTCTCTGAGCCATGTGTTGACTGTATCAATGTTTTCCGAATCATCCTCCCATATTGTCTGATGGCTTGATAAACTCCTATCCGTTGACATTAAACGGGCCCATGTCTCACGTCGTAGCCAGCGGTAGAGCGCGTATTCTTCAGGATTGAAACGCTGTGTGACCTTGGAGGTCATGCAGAACACGCGTATGGGATCAAAGACGGCGTAGGTGATACCGGCGGCGAGGGCAGCAAAGACCGGTACGGTGATCTTGGGATGGCTTGCGAGCCACTCACGTACGACGTTTGATCGCTAGCAAAACCAGTGTGAGTCCCATGCATCATCATGACACACAGTGAGCATTACCAGTTGCCGCTCATAAAGCACGTTGAGACGCGTGCCATGAATGATGTGGCCATGGAGACAGTTACGTGCGCTGGTAGCCGACCGCATACGGGTGAACTGGACAATCGCGTACCGGGCCGGGTCTTTGGAGACATGTGGATTGGGATACAGCGCAATGTCGTAGATGCGTCCGTAAGGGCGAAGATGTTTATAGAGTTTTTCGACCGAGACGGGGTCACCGTTGATGAATTCAATGCGCAGTTTTGGGGTTGGAAAGCGTGACACGATATCTTCTAAGAAAGGTTCTCCTTTGACAAGGAAGGCACGAACAGGCTGAAAGTTGAAGGACGCCACAGTTTTGTTGTCCTTGAGATGGTTTTCAATCTTGTGAACGATCTGCTTGGCTATCCTCGACTTCTCCTCTGCCGTACTTTTGAACCCAAATTCAACGATAGCACCGCCGTCCTTGATGCTATTGTTATCATCGTCCATAGGTGAGAGGGACGCCACCATCATAGAAAACAAAGATCATACCGTGATTCCATGCGCTTGATATTGAAGCCTTCGGCAAGTTCTTGAGAAGGGATGGCTTTGTGGGCCCGCGACTCGAGGCAGGCGCGTGTGTTACGAAAGAACAGCTGTCGAATATCAAAGGTGCTCATCCGTAGTGGGAATATATTGTCAAGATACAGCATGGCCGTCTGTTCTTCGACTGCCAAGGGAGTAAGAATACTCTGTAGAGTATAGCAAGAGCATGTGAGGAGAGCAAGGAGGGAAAACAAAGTGCCAGCGCAAAAGGTTGACATTGACATTACCTCTCTGCCTAAACCACCTGCAGCTTCGTTTCTGACGGAACGAGTATAGAATTGGCGCGACCATCGCAAGCGATGCAGCTGAGCTGAGCCGGATCCCGGAGAGATTCTCGTGGAGCGTGCTGAGATGCATACACGCGACAGCATTCTCTCGTTCTTATATATGTGTATATATGTATGTGCGTGTGTGCGTGTGTATTTATGCAGCACAGGAAAAGCGTGTTTACGGGTCCGTCCCAGTCGATCGCCTAAATTTTTACGTCTGGTCTGAGAATTCTCACGTGAGGTGTACTGTAATCATGACACTGCATTTATTTCTTTTGCAGCAAATGCTTTCGAATGACATCGCTCAAGGTAGCAAAATTAACAGGTTTTGATATGTACGTAGAAAACCCGCTGTCGATACACTTTTGCGCGACATCACTCATGACGTTAGCCGACAAGGCAACTATGGGTATCCGTCGATCGGTCTCCCTGAGGTGCTGCGCTTCCCACGCACGAATTTCTCGGGTGGCCTCATACCCGTCTAAGTAGGAATGACACGCGAATAAGCAACAGGTAAAGTAGGCTGAGATACAACGTACCTTTTACGGGCATGAATAAATCGCACAAAATGAGCGAATAATAATCTTGAGGATGCTTGTAAAAAAGTTTCACGCATTCTTCGCCGTCGCACGCAACCTCGACCTCAAGGCCGACGCGCAAAAGATAGCGTGTCATTACCTTTTGGTTCACAAGATTATCTGCAATAAATGATATGGCAAATGTATATGTGTGGGTATCATGGTTTGTCTATAACAGTGTCATCAGCCCTTCACCCGTCTTTCCGCGTACCTTCTACGAGCATGACTCGAAAGCCTTTGCCACCCACGTCGGCTTCCATATTGCGGAACACTTCCTTTTGCGTTGCCACGCGTCGCCTTGACGAGTCGGGCGCCGATGCGGTGATACTGCAGCCGCTGACGCCACTCGTGCCGCTCGCAACACTCGCATCATCATCTGGCGGTGCTTCTTGCTGGCGCACGCCAAAATACCAGTTCAGTTTGCTACGCTTGATGGGCTTGAAAATGAAGCCACAGCCGCGCGGCACAACGTCATGGTCCTGCTCCTTGGCGATCTCCATGAGCAGAGAGCGCTGCATGGGTGTGGTGAGGACAAGGACGTTGGCATCTTGGTGCTGAATGCTGCCGCAGATGACACGGAGAACCGACGCTACTTGCTGCTCCACTTTGAGATTGATGACAATATAGTCGTATGCGGCCGTTTGCGGGTGGGCCAGGCTTTGGGTGGCCTCAAAGCAATGGGTGGCCTGTTGGATGTGGTAGTCATGCTGGTAAGAGAATCCACTCAGGATGGACCGCAAATGCTTGACGACTGTCTCCCGGGAGCGCTGCCACTCCGACACGACCAATACCCTCATCGGCGCGCCACGATGGGGTGTGCGAGGTGGAAGGATGATGCCCGCATTGGGTGATAACAGCGAAAGGTTTGAGGCCGGCACTTTGAGCTCGGCTGCGACCTTGCTTGTCCCCATGAGTTCGTTGCCCTCCTTCTCACCCCTCATCGGAACCTCTTCCCCTGCCTTTGTCTTGTCCTTATTCTTGTCATGCTCTAATGGTACTGGTACTGGTACAGGTACTGGTACAGGTACAGGCATAGACATGGGTTGATGATGACCTCGTGCGGGCGGGGGCATGAGTCGCATCGAGGCTGCCTTATTCAGCAGCGCATCCTGCAGCAATTCCATCGAGGTGGGCAGATCGTTCGCTTGTGAATGCTTCTTGGAATGGGCCAGGGGAGAAGGCAGAAACGCAGAGGACCCGGCACTGCTTGCAGGCGAAGGCAAAAGGGAGGTTTCTTGACTCACCGAGCACACGCTCGTCCGGAAGAAAGGATCGGCGGTTGTCTCGTTTTGGGGCGTCTGGGGCCGGGGCCGAGTCTGTGGCGGTGGCAGTCCACACTTGACAGTAAAGTAGAACGTTGAGCCCTCGTCCTTTTTGCTCTTGCACCGCATCTGGCCTCCATGGAGCTCAATGAGCTGTCTTGATATCACCAGACCCAAACCACTGCCGCCATGCTTTCGCGTTGTCTATACAAAAGCCCCCCCAAAAAAAAAAAAAAAAAAGGCGTCAGCTATCCCTTTTTTATGTTTTTGTGTATCGCGTGGTCACTTACTGAACTATCCACCTGCGAGAACGGTTTAAACATCACTGCCTCACCGTCTGCATCAAAACCAGCGCCTGTATCAACGACTTCGAACATCAAGGTCAAGGATGACGCGGCCGTATCGATTTCTTGCACGGTGCATTGCGTGAATATTTCGCCTTCGGTTGTAAATTTGATAGCATTCTGTGAATCCACTTAGCATACACGCCTATCCATAGTATCTCACCCGCCCATCCTTTTTTTTTTTTTTGCTTACGCCAATCAAATTCAGCAGGACCTGCCGTAGTCGTATACGGTCGCCCACAACAACATCCGGGACTTCTTCATCCACCCAGAAACTCAGCTCCAGACCTTTTTGGATCGCCAGCGTCGACAAGAGCTCGTTCGCGTCCTCAATCATGGTCACAAGACTGAACGGCTCATGCTCAAGCTTCATCATACCCGCTTCCACCTTGCTCAGATCCAGAATATCGTTGATCACGACCAAGAGTGACTCGGCCGATTGCTGGATGGTGTGGGCATAATCAAGTTGCTCGGCGCTCAGGTCAGTGTCCAGCAAAAAGTTAAGCATACCCGTGATTCCGATAAGCGGCGTGCGGATTTCTAAAGACAGAAATGAGAAACATGAGGCGGAAAACAGCTTCTACAGTTTTTCTTATGGCTTACCATGCGACATGTTGGACAAGAATCGTGTCTTACTTTCTGTCGACTTTTGGGCAGCATCGTGCGCTTCCTTCAGCTTGTGCTCCAGCAGTTTGTGATCGTTAATATCGGTGCTACGGACAGGGGAGGAGGGCACGCGTGAGCTATTCATGGAATGTATCGCACTTTTTTTCTGACTTACCAGGTGCCGAACCAGCGGACATCCCCTGTGTCGAGCTCATCCACAGAAATACACTTGACCAGAAACCACCTGTAGCTGCCACTGGCGCTCTGCAATCGAATTTCACTGTGCCATATGATCCCCGCCGTATGGTGCGGCAAGAGTTCGGGTAGCTGCAGCTTGTGCCGATCGTCCGGGTGTATCTGGGACATGAAGCCAAATCCTTTGGTGCGGTCGTACTCAAGGCCTGAGTAGCTACTCCATTTCTCGTTGGCATACGTGACACCAGTACCGGGCGATAAGGTGAAGACGATTTGAGGTATGGCTTCGGCGAGCAAACGGTATTTCCGCTCGTTGCTCTCGATCTCCATTTGCCGTAGGTTGCTTTCCTTGGCCATGTGCTGATCGTGGACGTCAGTGCTGTATCACGCATAAGAGAGAAAACGATGAGCTTAGGGTTATTTTTTTTTTCTATGGAGATACATACCAGGTGCCAAACCAATGAATGATGCGGCCCTTGAGATCACGCAAGGGTACAATGCGCCACAAGAAGAAGCGATAGACGCCATCAAAGCGCCGTAAACGATACTCACCAGCAAAGCCATTACCTTGCTCGAACGCATCTTCCCATGCGATACGACAGTCGGTCTGATCATCGGGATGCATATGTGAAAGCCATCCCGGACCCAAATGGTCCTGAAGCGCTCGGCCCGTGTACTGAAGGATGCGATTGTTGACCCAGGTCACTTGACCCGTCACGGTCGAGCATGTACTAGTATCAAACAACAATTGAGTCCTTGAGCTTTTGTCTCATAGCAGAGTAGAGGGGGGTTTGAGCTTACAAGACATGGATCGGGATGCCATCGATGACAAGGCGTAGCAGACTCGATTTAGGGGCAATGAAGAGACGCTCAACGCCATCCTTCTTCAGGAATCGCGCGGTCGAGCCATCGTCGCTGTCGTGTGAGCTCAAGCAGCGCAATGTGCCTGTGGCTGTTTTATACCCACGACGTCCGCGCCGCCGTCGTTTCTTGGCCCGTTGCTTCGCGCAAGGCGTTCTTCCTCCGGATTCCTCGTGGAACATGTCGTAAAATCCGGCAGGCGGCACGGAGGGTGAGATCATCATGCCGGTGGTCGGCGACACCCCGCCCCACCCTTCCACGACGGCCAGTGAAGAGGGCGAGATAATCGAGTCTTCCAAGCGCGTCTCGGTCGATCGACGACCGTGATTGCTGCTGTTGCTGCTGCTGCTCACGTTATGGCTGTCCTTGTTCTTATCCTTGTTGCTAGTCGAGCGAGTCGAGGGCGCTTGATGCGGCTTCCGGGGCCGTCGTTGTCCTCGTCGTCGGCGTCGTCGGCGTTTGGAGTCACCTCGTGATTTCGACCGTATATTGGCGGGTGCAGAGAGCGAGGAGCCAAAAGACGACACGGAGGAGGCCGAGTTGGGGTCGGCCTCGATGGGGTCGCGGTCCTCCTCTTCCAGGTCAAGGGTCGCTTTGGTGGAGTCCTCGGGTGAGCTCTCCGTGACGGTCTCGAGCGAGTTGCGCATAAAGCTTGAGAGCGAAGCCAAGAAGACAGGGTCTTGCGCGTTTCCATTGGGCGTGGTTGAGAGCGTAGAGTCCGGCGTGTGGGTTTCTTCTGCTGTCGTTTGCTCTGCGGTCGAGGGGACGCGTCGGGCGGACGGCCGGCTCTGCAAGGAACGCCGAACCTTTGGATGCGAATGCGAGTGCGCGACGGCATTGGCGAAACTGATGGCGACAAAGGGCGCAAGGCTGCTGATACTCGATTGGAGGGCAGACGGATAAGGCACGACGGGTGAAAGGAAGGAGAGGATGGCGATGGGTGGAACGTTCGGGTGGCTGGTGTGGGCGAGATTTTCAGATGAGGATGCATTCTCGACGTCGGTGGGGTGGACAAGCGCGACATGGATGACAGAATGCATGTTGGATGCTGGGAGCGGATACAGCACGGACGGGCAGCTGTACGAGTCGGGTGAGGCTGGGTTGAACGCGTCATCGTCGATGCCAGGTGCGGTCTGGAAAAAGGGGTTGGTGTCTGGGTCCATCATGGCTGGTGAAGGCGCAGGCGACTGTGACCATGGCGACGGCTGCTGCTGCTCGTACTCGTCGTAATCACGGATCAGAGTGTCATACTCTTTGCAGGTCGGGTTATTCTTGTCATTCTCCGAGTAGTGCAACGCAGGCGAGTCGGCGAGGATCTCGGCGTCATTGAAAAGGTCGCTGGCATTCTGTTCCTCAAACTTGTGCATGCACGGTGTGGACAGAACGTTGGACGCAAAGTTGGGACGCCGGGTCGATTGCTCGAGAAGGGCGCGCTTGAACATGTCGCGGCTGTCATCGTGATGAGCAAAAAGATTAAAGTGATTAGAGCGTAAAGGCTTTTGGGAGCTCGATCGCTGACGGTATTCGCGTGAAAGGATGACGGGAGAGCTTCGGTAGATGATGCGTTGCACACTCGGATTGTCAATCAACGGGTTTTCTTCGCTTTCCAGCGGTTGCAGTCGTTCGTAACAGCGAAGGCTCGGGGGCGGGTTGGGGTGTAAAAAGTAATCGTTTGGGTTGTTATTATGATTTTGGATATGAGTACTTTCGTCCTGCGGGTGGCGGTCCAGACCAGATTTTGACCAAGTGGCCTTGAGGCCCCATGGACCCGTCCAGGGATCACTCGTGTCCTGGGGCACGCTCAGAACCGCACGTACTGCGTGAAACGATTCACTCG
Source organism: Syncephalastrum monosporum B8922 (assembly GCA_000697355.1). Lineage (NCBI taxonomy): Eukaryota > Fungi > Mucoromycota > Mucoromycetes > Mucorales > Syncephalastraceae > Syncephalastrum > Syncephalastrum monosporum. The sequence goes on along the minus strand of JNEN01001214.1, from coordinate 31,145 downwards.
AGATGATGTCGATTAACGCGCACCACCACGACTCGAGATCCAACTCGGATGTCAGGCGCAGTGAGGTACGATACAAATTGGCAGGCGCAAACGTTAACGGAGCAGGTGGGCTAATCTGTTTACTCGTCTCGTCAGCTGATGCATCGGGCGGTGATAGTTGTTGATTTTGTTGCTGATTTTGTTGCTGCTGTTGCTGTTGTTGTTGCTGTTGTTGTTTATGTAATTCGAGCTGACGGCGCTGAAGCTTCTGTTGACCTGAAAAGAGCTGAGCGTGGTATTGTGTAGTGGCAGGCGAACACGCTATCTTTGGGCCGCGAAGGGATGAGCTGGCTGCGTTGCATGCGGACGATTGAGCGACGGTGGTATTGACACTGGCATTGGCATTAGGAATACGGGTATGCGTAGAGAGTGGTAATGAGGGCGGTTGTTCCGAAGACATATTAAGAGACACACGATGTCAAAGCGCTGTGGACCTTCCTTTCCCAGAACAGAAAGCAAAAGCGTGCTGTCCAAAAACCAGAAAACAAAAGAAGGACGAATGGGCCAATGTCTTTTTTTTTTTCCTGCTTCGTATATAGGGAAATGTACCTGAATGAGCCCGATTGCCAGTGTTGCCACGAGGGCTCAATTCAAATCGGGAGAAGAGGAGATGCGAATGGGAAAGAGGCAATTGTTGTTGTTGGGGACAAGGGCGCAAGAAGCAGAAAGTCTAAATATTATCATGACGTACCTCAAAACGGATGGGATCGGTCCTTCCTTCTCAGCCAGGCGGGCTCTGTAATGACCTCATGCAATTGCTCATTGGTTTATCATTGACGTCATGGAAGATCCTTGTTTCGAACATCGGGGAGAATTGGGAGAATTCATTTTGTGATACCCACACATCATTTACTTTTACCCTTTTCCCTGAAGACAGTATAGACGCGTCGCATAACAATCAAAAGGGTGCATACATACACACATACATACATACATACATCTGTGCTTGCGTATCTACATGACATGCTGCCAACCAAGCCACATTCTTGGGGTACATACAGTACCAACTTCGTATGCTGCCTCTTCCTTTTCCGTATCCCTTATTCTCGCTTATTGTCGGATGCGGGTTTGGTCAGACCACCGTAACTACCCACAGGCCATATAGGTTGGTACATAAAAGTAAACTCAAAAGACGCATACCGTTACGCACACATCGATCGATCGGTGGTGCCACCGCTTTCCCCGCTTCCCGGTAAACCGCGGTACGAGGCACAGGTGTTTAGAAGCACAAACCAGCAGTGTGTGTGTCTACTCCACTGCGTTTGATTGCTCCAACATACCTTAAGCACTTGTTCACTGGCTCAAGCCAGAGTGTGAAAGCGAGTCCTTCAAGATCGGGGCGTGTTCCATGGCTAATAAAAAATTTTACTCTATCAGGTACGAGGTCTCTAAAAATACTTGCATGCTTCGTGGCACATTGGAGATCAATCTGTTTAGTGTTGAGCATGTTCTCCCACGTTCTCGGCCTTGTGAGTCAATCTGCTGTGTAGCCCCGGCGCTCGCTCTGACACACCCCTCCTCCGGGAGCAATCCCTGCGCGCGATCGCAAAGGTGCCTTTTGTCGACATGGATGACATCATGAATGCACGTGGATTAGGTTCTGTGTTACAATAATCTGCATATTTAAATGTTTTCTAGTGCTGCGACCCACTTGTCATGGGTCGCTAAATCGAATATTCCTTCATGTTCTAAAGTCATCGAGAAGTCAAAATTTTGACTCATGTCGGTCGTCAGATTATATATATTACGGATACTTTTCATTAGAGCAATCCCTTACCTCTAGTCGCTCAGTTGGAAGTATTCAACTGACAAAGACAATTGCATTTCATAGTTTTGTATACTGCAGCCTCCAACGGTAGTGTTGGAGGCCAGGCGAAGTATTACAAAGGATACCGCCAAAGAAAATAACAGTGGAAAGACTTTGGTCTTCCCTCTTCTACAATATAGCCAGGGCTGAACCAAGGAGAATTTCTGAGGAGTTTGCATGCATATACGATAATGATGAGTGTTTCCTTTGCGCAATGAACTGATTATACAGGTGCGTCGCTCAGGTGCTCATGCTTTTAATGCTATAGAGGAAGTCAAGAAAGGGAGAAGTCGAATGCTAAATGTATAAAATATACAAAGCCACGGGAACGACCGATATCGCAAGCATGGAGCGACTGATGAACCGCATCCCATAAAATGTACATACGATGACTTTTGGAGTCTCAAGCACGCCTCACATCATACTTGATGCATTTCCGCGTTATGGAACCTCCGCAGAAAGATTGGACTCAAGCTCTGCATAGACTACGTATACACATGTAAAGTATACGCTAGGTCAATATCTATACGACTCAGTCTGATTGCTGTTCGCTGCCAGGATACTCCTGAAATGTGGACACGCGTGAAACAAAAAAGTTCAAACCGGCATTACCCTAGTTGGGTGTCCGTAAGACCGAGCGGAAGAGCGGAAAGCAGAGATCTGTAATCACTTGCTGGATGGATTCTATCTCCTGAAAGGGAACAAGGAGAACAACCGAGCATATACTGTCTCCATAACCCGAACCCTAACAGCCCTTGATTCGCATTTAGATATGAGAGTGTTATTGCAATTCATCAATCATTGGCGGCCATTCTTCCCTCGTATTCCGAAATTCACTCCTTTTGATCGAGTTTCTCGCCTTGGAGCCTTCACGATGGATATAAACACTGTCTGGGTCGTATTTGGTGGAACGATTCGTGGATACTGCGAACAAGCCGGTGCAGCGGACCCTGGACCAGTCTATCTCTCTCCAACATCACTGCTTGGCAGCAAGGCGCGAATCACGGCTAAAAGAGCATGTGTGGCAGACGGTGCTCGACATTTGTAATAGGAGAGCAGGGAGCCGATATCTGCACTGCAATTAGAACGAGGTAGCCTGCTCTACCAAGGGTAGGCGTAAACGGCAGAACTGCCTTCGCGCTTGGGCATTTCCACGAGCATACGCTACCTTGACTAATAAGATGAAACTTTCACGAAAGAGGGCGAGGTAGACACTGAATATTTGCCAACAGACGTCAGGCAACAAGGAAATGGCGGCACGCAGCCGACCGGGGAAAGGCTCGTCAGCGCCGCACGCAAAACTCCTGATATGATGTTGCTTCCGAATGAAACTGTCATGATCCTCAAAGACTTTCCAGCACTGTATCGTCAAACGACCTTCCCTAACAAGCGTAAAACCGTTTCCTCATATACATTCGTAAATATTCATGTCCAGGGTCATAAAATTGATTTTTATCGACGGTAATCCCTACTGCTACGGCTGTCGCTGTGGTGATGGTGGTGGCGGTGCCGTCGCTCTCTGTCGCGTTCGCGCTCACGTTCGCGCTCATAATCACGTGAAGAGCTCCGCTTGCTGACCCGGTCGCTTACGCGCTCGTGCTTGCTGATCTTGTCTTTCTTGTCCTTTCTGTCCTTTTTATCCTTTTTGCTCTTCTTTTCTTTTTTGGACTTTTTCAGTTCCTTGACAGCAAGCGGGTTATCCATAATAGCGCGCAGTGAGGCCTGCTCGCGCCGTTTGATCATGAGTAAGGGATCTTCTCGAATTTTGGCCTGAATATCCCGTTCGTTGTTGGCATTGGCGTTTGAAATGGCAAATCGTTCGTCTGCTGAAGAAGCGACCTAAGTGAAATGTCAGTCAGAGTCAACATTTCTCCTCGAAGATAGAATAGAAGGGATAAGCTTAGCTTAGGACACGTACGGTTTCTCGGCTATTCTTGTCTCGGATCAAAGCGTCCACATTCTTTTTACCGAGGAGGTATTCTTCCATTTCGTCACTGCCTGCTTTGGGGCCTCCTGTGTTGGGCGCAGCATACATCCAATCTAATCGATCCGATCGTTGTCTGAATCCACATCCGTAAGATTTCTACGTATTGCTTTCCTTTAGACGATGGACTTACTTTTGTCCTACTTCTTCTTGTAATCGCTGTAACTCTTGGAGTTGCCGCTCTTCCATAAGCTCCTTCTTCATTTGTTCGATCTTTCGCTGCTCCTCAGAGTGTTTCCGCTCCTCTTTCCAGACTCGCTCCTGATTCTTGAGCGTGGCCGGATGCCACGACTTTTTCAAGTTAAGATCTCTATCAACAATTGCTTAATTCAGGTTGCACTGTAAGGATTCAGTTATTGCTTACCCTCCACCCATTTTGTGTATGTGTATATATGTGTGTGTGGGGAAGCGGAAGAGACGCTCGACCTCTTGAGTTGTAAATCAGCAGGCGTCGCAGTTGGTCTACAGTGCCGCCAACAAGTAATGTCACAGCCAATCAAAATCAATGTCACTGATCAATAAAAACGATGTCATTGGTCAGCCAAAATTGATTTCATCTATTAATAATAAAAATACACTTCTGGCTCTACCTAATTACGTAATCATGGAGGCGAGGGTTCGAATCCCGGTCAAGGAACATTAAGGCGACACACTTCCAGCTATAAAGATGGGCCTAAGTGTATAAAGGACCTAAAAGAGGAGTGTATGGAGATAGAGAAAGGAAAGAGGGATAAGCAGCCATATTATCTCCAGTGACTTAACTTTGTAGATCATTAAACACTGTAGCACTTTTACTATTAATGCAAAAAGAGCCGAATAAACCTATCAGAACGTACCACTAATATAGCATATACTGGATTTTACACTGCAGGATCAAACGTCATAGCAAGGATTATAATATTATACCAGTTTCTGATACAGAGTATATCCCTGTAAGCTCTGCTTTCTTGAGTCGCACACAATAGAACCAAGCCTAGCGCAAGTTTATCAAGTGTTCTCAGGATGCCTAACCATACGATAGTGTGGGAGCACCTCAGCATGCGCGACAAAGAAGGTTTAAAATTGAGAGAATCCATCTTGAGATGACAGCAAGATGCGACCAGACGAGTATGGTCGGATACTGTAGGTTGAAGTCCTCTTTATTCGTGTATGTACAGTAAAATAACGACTAAAAGGGAGAAGTGTGTTTGGAAATGACGAGTGAGGGGAGACTGAACAGCTTTAAAAAACAAAAGTCAAGATTGGTCTGGCAGAGTGCGACAACTCAAGATTCTTTGATTTCTTCCTTGGCCCTATCTTCCTGACGACTATGACCATAAGGCGGATTGTGGACCACCACCATCACTCAATCTATAACATTTGACTTCTCTTATTTTCGACTGAATGGTAAATGTCCAAAGCCTGCAGTCACCCTATTGTATAAGGGTAAGAAAGTACGTCTTTTCTTTCTACAGCAAAGCTTTCATATGCGTCACGCACTCCCAGTATTACATTCGGATGAATTACATGAGCGAACCCGCGAGGCGTAGATACTGTAGAACTGACTCGGTACAGTCAGTGAAAGTGCCGAACTGCCTCGCATGATCCGGATCAACGAAGCGCACGTTTTATTCAATCTCACAGATGTTTTTAATACTGACTCTTACCGTACTCGACGGTCTGCTTTGGCATGGAAAGTTTAGCTCAGCAGAAAGCTTCCCTTTGGTGAGTGCGCTGAGAGCTTGAGCTTTTGAGCAGATACCCTGTAAGAGCACTACTTTAATTAATCTGTTTCGAAAAGTTGTCATACTTTCAGTTTAACTTCAAATTTGTTGTAAAAGGACAATATTATTGCATCATCCGAAGACTTTGACCTATACATACTGTATGTGAATTTTGATTGACATTGACCTTATATGAAGTCCTGACACGCAGAGTGCTGGAAGGTACAGTAAGTACTGTATCTATGATAGGAAGCTCGACGGGACCTGCGAATCCATGAATAAACAATATTATACATATCAGTACGACTATCCTTATATACTGTACCTGTAGTTTTGCAATCATTTTTCTGCACAGGCAGCTTTCAGTGGAGTCTAATATGCGGGTGTCTTTTAAAGATGCGCAGGATTATCAACTACCAGCCTCCTATTGTCTGGAAACCAAGCGATATACTGCAAATAAGCGACCACTAAAAAAACAAGTCAGCTCGCGATCTGGCGATATAGAACACATCTCTCACAAAGATCTCGGGGTAATCTTCAGCCTCTTACATCTCGGTAGCTACTCTTTAGTTAAAGTGATGTGATGACTGATGATTGAGCACTGCAGCTCTTTTACCATAAATGAAATCGCAAAACAACCCCATCAAAGCATACAGCTAATATCTCGGTATACTGTACCTCACGCTGAAGATGGAAAATAAACTATAGCAAGGCATGATAAATTTTACCAGCGTCCCGCACACGCGAAGCATAAATGGGGGTATGGGGGCTGGCCCCCATCAAGCCGTGGGAGCGGCCTTGGATGACCGGAGATTAAGTGGAGGTTGTGATGACCCGAAGCCGCAGGCGAAGGGGCTCACTCACACCCGGAACGCAATCGGAGTGTCAGCCATGGACGAAGCGAAGCGAGTCCCACGGCTTGTATTTTTAGAACTGAGGTTAAGAAATCACCTCGTGATTCTTTGGCACCCGCGAAAAATACAAATAGGAGACGACTTCTTTTTCCTGGTATTTTATTTTTTTTTTTTTCATTGCTTTACAATTCGACAAAAGTACAATATTTCTTTATGAAGACAAGCCGTGGGACTCGCTTCGCTTCGTCCATGGCTGACACTCCGATTGCGTTCCGGGTGTGAGTGAGCCCCTTCGCCTGCGGCTTCGGGTCATCACGACCTCCACTTATGCTGTGCCTCCTAAAAAAAGAAAACGAGAGGAAATCATCACGACAACTCCAGTGGCAAATGTCTACAGCTCGATAATTTCCGGTCCTCACAGCCAGCGTCTTGTGCTTGCCAACTATGACCCCCTTACCGATGAAATGTGCAAATTCCTGAACCAAGACTGGGCTGCATTTCCACACATGATGTACGCCTCGGCAAGATTACTTGCAGGCATCATCCTTTTGGATGTCAACACTGGTCGATCAATTATTGCCAATTGCGTAGAAGTGTACGGTCGTCGGCGCACTTTAGATTCCCATCGCGAATCATTCCGTGTTAAAAAAGGCATTGCTCCAATCAGTTCGCTGCCGCCCGAGGACAGCCGATATCATAACGTGTGGCCTACAACATTCACCGACAATGACGGCCACAAATTGCTCATTGGCACCAAAACATTTGACGCGTTGATCACTTCAAGTTTGCGCCTTGATGCGCATGACATGGATGCGGAAATTGGCCCAACGACAACTTCCCTTGTCTTGGATACCAAAGAGAAATCAATGGGAATCGAAATGTACGCGAAGGAATCGGCATGGAAGGACGCATGTAAAATTGCCAAGAACACATCAGCCACCTCGATTGACGATTTCGACCTCCTTGGTCAGTTACGACAACTGCGAACTCGATTCCATCATGTGTCGACCTATTTTCGCTGTCGTGCTTCGAATGAAACAACAATGACCTCACGACTCGGCCGTACACTATCTTTACTCTGGCTGACTGGGACAATGGTGGAGATGACACCGACTATCGTGTTGGAGCCACTCTTTTTCAGAAAATTGGCATGGCTGTGATAGGTGGCTCGGACAAACTGAAAAAAGTAGACGTTGTCCATTTGGCTGAACAGCTCAACAGCGGTTACATCAAACAGTCTTTGAACGCGATCATCGTGCTCTTTGGAAGTTTGAACGAAATACCAATTATCGGAAACAAATCACTCAACAAAGAATTGCAACCGTTGGCCAACCAGCTTACCAAATCAATTGCATCAGCAAACCAATCGGTGGTCCCAGCAATCAAAAAAGCGTTTCAAAATTGAAGAGCGCTCCTGCTCTGACTTCTTCGATACCTCAATCAGTCTTTTCCCTATTGTTTCACACACATTGAACAATATAAAGCCATTGTAATAAATGATTTTGTGAGCGCGCACAAAAAAAAATGCGTTTGTTGACCGTCTGGCAAGAGATCAGGTAACAGAGTCGGTATTTTTTTTACATTGGGTAAGTGAGTTTCATGGGCCACTGCGTTGTGCTCGCTGTCATCGACTGTCAAGGCGATCGGCCGCATTTGGTACAAATCCATCAATCCAAGAACCCGTGATTTTTCAAATCCCATATTTTTTTTGTGTTCTCTCCGTCTTACCGAAGGACACGGATTCATACACCAAGCATTGCTTGGTGCGAATGTGCTTCGCTAATGATGTTGCAAATTCAAACGGCCGATCAACGGGACACAAGCACGCAAATCCGTTGTGCCTTCGCTGCAAACACACTGGTGTTCCTAGAAAAATTAAAATATAAATGGGATGAATTTTATTGTCATGAAAGCTAGGGAGACAATAACTTTTACCATCTCGCATCGTAGCAACTGCGCGTTCCGTGTGTTGATCATGTTTATGTTTTCGAAGTTAGTCTTTTGTTGCGAAGGCCTCGTTGCAGGTACCAATGTCACAAGAAAAATTGCCAATTGTCATGCGGATGAAACCAAAATAAGCAATTTTTTTCGACCCGACGCTTTTTTCAACCTGACGCTTTTTTTTTTTTTTTGGACAGTTTCCCATATTTTCGAATGGTTTCTTTGACGGCAGCAGAGAGTTGAAAAGGATGATAGGCAGATTTTTTTCTGCTTGTCCATTTACCGTTTTTCCCTAATTGCGCTTTCGTTTGGGTCATCACATAGGTTGTCTGTTTCGACATTTGTCCCAAGACTGGTAAGAATGCGAGACGAAACCTCTGAAATGACTTTGCTTCACACTGTTATAGGCTTCTGTAATCCTTTTGGACAAAGTGTCTTCCTGCAAGAACCTACGACGTTTAACCTTGCTCTTTGCCACTGCCCAGAATTGTTCAATTGGGTTAAGCTCTGGAGAGTAAGTAGGAAGATACACACATTTATATGCTCGATACTCAATATACTTCTTTATGTTTTCATGTGTGTGAATGGGTGCATTATCCATAACAATATAATGACGTTTCATATGCGGGTGTTTGTCCATTTCATCGAGAGTTGTTTTTAAGAAACTGATATAGTGACCAGTAACAGTTCCTGAGCTTATATAATATATCCATCCCCTATCTCTTCTTTGCAGGTCTAGGTTTTTTTTACACCCGACTGTGATCAAACTTGTAGCAGATATAGCGCCGAATATGGACGTTGTGTTTGCTCTCGTAGTGGGCCTGGTAACAATAGCACGCGTACCTCTTTTCGACCAAGCTCTGGAGCGTTTCATATTGATATCAAAAGCAGACTCGTCAAGAAATGCACAATTCGCCAAAGTTCATGTCTGTGTTCCCCACTTACAAACCCAGTCATGTCGTTCCTCAATCTTTGCTGGACTGTCTCTCTCAATGGAATGAAAATCTGCTTTTTTCAAACAAAGATTGCACTCACGTCTCATAAACTTATTAACAGTGCTGCGTGATACTTAAAGACCATGAAATCGCTTCAGTAGATGCTCAGTCACTTCAACAACAGTAGCAGGGGGGATTAACATCAAGGAAGTTGATAACAGTCATTTTATGCTCTTCAGTTAAGATGCACTTACGACCTACTTTTTTATAGCTCTCAAAAATACTGTCAGGGCACGCAATACTGACTAACCCACCGGTAGGCTGTTCGAGGGTGAATGCCCAACTGCTTTGCTGCAGCTGATGCAGTCATGCACTTTTCACTCTTCAGATCGAAAAACCTAGCTTTATCCTGAACTGTATAGCGCACGTACTCTCGTTTTGGTTTTGCCTCCTTCATATGAACATCGTCACCTTTTGGCTTTTCTAACATTGGAGAAGTCGAAGAATCACTGGGGACCACATTTCCCAAGTACTCTGTATGAGTAGCAAGAGTCTCAACAATGAATTCATTCTGATCAACAACACAGTCCTTGGGCTCAGGACCACCATTCTCATTAATGACATTCCCATGCCCATCTTCATAAAGAAATATTGTACTTTTGTCGAATTGTAAAGCAATGAAAAAAGAAAAAAAAAATACCAGGAAAAAGAAGTCCTCTCCTATTTGTATTTTTCGCGGGTGCCAAAGAATCACGAGGTGATTCTTAACCTCAGTTCTAAAAATATGAAATCAATTTTGGCTGACCAATGACATCGTTTTTATTGATCAGTGACATTGATTTTGATTGGCTGTGACATTACTTGTTGGCGGCACTGTACTCCTCCTCGGAATGGCATTTCACAGAAATCCATATCACTGCAGACTGTATCGACTCTCTTCCACTAAAACTAGGTCAAGTGTCTGCCGCCGTACTGTATTAACCACGTTTTTTTATATCTCATCTGCCTATGTTGTATGTTGCAAGGTAACACTCGCTCTATCAGTGCCGACACGGACGTAATACTCGATAAGCTCGAACCAAAGAATTTATTGATTTCGATTGCTCGGCAGGACGCCGGCAAGAGCCAGTATCAGCCACTTTACCTTCTTAGAATGCTGGAGTATATACAACATGCATATGCAGGAATTGAACGCTCTCCATCGAAAGGCACTTACGAATACTATAAAGGATGAGTGAACAGCCCTCGTTGTCCCTACGTAGCGCAACATCGGTACTCTCATTTTGAACCGCTCCAATCCTTTGGTATACATATATTATAATGATCGCCAGTAAATATGAAGATACAGATGGACCAATACGGCGGCGGCCAGATACAAAAGCAGAGACGCTATCCGGGTCAATCTTGAACTGAGCGCATGATAGATAGCACATGTCAACACTAATTCCGTTCCATCATTGGGACGCCTCACAGGTGTCGTTCCGCTCTTTCCCCTTTCTTTGCAAAAGTGTTGATGGACACATCTCGAGCTGCTTCTCCGGAGACCACTAGAGATCTCTCCATCCGCACTGCACATAACGTTGCGACGAGCAGCCGTAGCGAAGAAGAGCATTGTGCGTATTACATCTTCCTTTGCCATAGTATACCCGTTATTCTATCTGGGTCCACGCTAAAAGTGAAAAAGATGTCATTTCCTCCTCGTTGTATGAGTTCCGTACCACGTCGACAGATGAAGACCAACAAAAGAACGATCCGGAGCCTAAACACGTACAAGAGCCTCTGGTCTATAATTATACAGTTCCGGTAGAGCGCAACGTGTCCAACGCTTCTACACTGTCGAGCATCGTGTACGACTCTTAAAGTGAACACACACAGGCGCTTGTCTCACGTTTCGATGCCTTCTTGTTTAGATGTGTTGTCGCCGGAACAGGCATTCTCGGCATACCGCATGCCCTGAGCCGCTCAGGATGGGTTGGACTGATTTTTCTCCTTTTGAGTGCAGCCATGTTTCAGTTCTGCGGCATTCTGCTCATTCGGTGCCTCACTTACAGACAGTAAGTCTCATAGTCTTGCAGCACCCCCCCCCCTTCCCGCGGACGCGACTATATCGTACAAGAACGCTTGGATTAATGTATGGGCATATGCAGGCCGCATCGATTATCCGGCTTTGCAGAGATCGGTCAGATGGCCTTTGGAAAGCCTGGCATGATCGTAGGAGCTGTGTTTTCACAGCTGCTGCTCGTATTTACACCTACGCTGTATCTCATCCTCGCAGGGGACAATGTGTCTCGCCTTGCCAGCGTTGTGCATGTATCTATCGGACGCGCGGCGTGCACATGGATTCTGGCGGTTATCATTGGCATACCCTACACGCTTGTGCGGACCATGCGTGATGTGTCATTCATGAGGTATGTCCAATGCAGTGCTTCTTGTCTGTTTATTCATGCTCTCTTTCTTTTTTTATCGTTTGGCCCGGTGATGAGCTTTCAGTTTCTTCGCATGTATGGCAACCGTATGTCTCTTGCTCGTGACGACGGTTGTCGCCGTCTCGGGCCCACAGAGCAGTACAAGCGCTTCGGCAGCTGCGCACCATGATTGGGCGCTCCCAGAGAACATCCCCATTGCCTTTAGTACGTTCAGCTTTAGCTTTTGCGGCAACGTTATTTTCCCGCAGCTGGAGGCATCGATGGCCACACCGCATCGATGGCCCCAGGTGCAGCTGGTCGCAACGGTTTCTATCACGGTCATGTACAGCCTCATGGGGCTGCTATGCTACATGGTGTACGGGAGCGCAGTCCTCAACCCGGTTTTCGACTCTTTGCCGCAAGGTAGTATAAAGTTTCGGACGCTCAAACCTATCATGCGGCCTCGTGCGTGCATATTCAAGCAATATCGGCTAACCAAGCGGGACATGGGAGGACAGGCACAGCCCAAAATGTCGCCATGCTGGTCACGACCCTGCATGTTTTACTGGCGATACCCATGTACCTTTACGTGTTCACCCTCAGCGTCGAGGCGTGGCTATTTCGACACGAGACGCCCTCGTCGTGGCGGCTCTATGTGAAGCGGTACCCCTTTGCGACACGTGCCGTTGTGCGAACGGCGCAGATCAGCTTTTGTGCGGCCGTGGCCATGTTCACACCCTACTTCTCCGACTTCATGAGCCTGCTTGGCACGATCGCATCCGAGTCATTGACGTTTGTGCTGCCCTGTGTGTTTTGGATCAAGCTCGCATGGACACGGCGCGAGGGTCAGTTTCGAGAGTTGTTGACGTGCCTGATCATCGCCATAGCAGGCACTTTTTGTGCTGTGTTTGGAACGGCGGACGCGCTCAAGGCATTTTTACAGGACTTTCGTAATTAACAATAGAAATATCAAGATATCAATGTACATTGAGCAACCTAGAATATGGAGTGACGAACGGGGTTGTCAGGACAGGTGTGTTTATGTGTGTGTGTATGTGTGCATGTGTGTGCATATGTATGCTGGTTTATTATATTCCTTTTGATATCATAAGTCGTACTCCAGATGCTCGTTCACATGGTGATTGATAGCAGGATCATCGCCCTCGATTGTCTTGTGGCAGACGGGACATTCGACCTTGCGCACGCCTTTCCGTGACTTGAGATAGGCATCCGCATCGACTGGAGGATGCCGCGGCGTGAATGGCTGCTGCTGTAGCTGCTGCTGCTGCTGCTGCTGTTGTGGTTGCGAAAGGCCAAAATCAGGAGGGATGTAAAAATTGGAAGTGTTTGCTTGGGGTTGCGGCTGAAAGAATGGCTGTTGCTGCTGCTGTTGCTGTGGCGTTTGCTGCTGTTGCGGGAATTGAGGGTACGAACTTGTCTGTGGGAAAGAAGCAAATTGATTAAACGGTTGCTGCTGTTGCTGAGATATGGGGGATGAATAGCCGGGGAATTGGCTCGTGGGTTGCGGCTGAATAGATTGGTAAACGGAGCCCTGTGTTTGAGGCTGTTGTTGCTGCTGCGTAAAAGAAGAGGGCTGCGAATAGCCCATGGACGAGTAGGGCGATTGCTGAGCCGGTTGAGATGACTGAAAGGGCGATGACTGACTCATGTAGCCAGTGGGCTGATATTGTAACGGGGTGGGGCTATTTGTTGAGGGCGTAAAGCCTGACTGGAAAGACGAATTGGGTTGTTGCTGATATGGTTGTTGTTGTTGAAGTTGCTGTGGTTGCTGTAGCTGTTGTAGTTGCTGCAGCTGGTGTGGTTGTTGTGGTTGCTGTGCTTGTTGCTGCGGATATTGAGACGAGGGAAATGAAGCCGTGGGCATGCGAAATGGGTTATGGTTGTCCATGGCGGAAGAGGGAAACAAAGCAAAAGAGGGAAAGTGAGAGGACAAACGCTGTATGCTGTCTTTTGTCTTGCACCGGAGTAACGTATGTGTGTGTGCTCCCAAAACGCAAATGCGCGGACCCCCTATCATCGAACTGAACCCGCCCGGTTTCCCCGCCCGCGCGCAGTCCATGGGTTTGCCTTTTGCAGCCATTGCGCAACACATGATATCATATCATTCACAATTCCTCGTCTTATTATACCATTGGCTTCTTCTTGTCAAAGCTCAAGCTTGTACTGTGACGATCTAACCTGCTATCTATACGACCCAGCGGACAAATGAACAGGATGTGAATGTCCATGGTATCAACTGAAGCATCTGTGGAAGTCGGTTGCACAAAAGCCTTGGCAGACCCTTCTTACTACATAGACATACTATCAGCTCCATTCGCATAGGTCGGTTACACTGCTGAGCGCTACTGCGCATCGCATTATATGCTGGCTGCAGCTTATAATTGCTCATTTATATCTTTCGACGCGAGATGACATGTCGAGAATTCTGCGTCTATAATGGTGGATTTCAGGCTACAGTTGTGCACAAATGTTTATGTTTACAAATGTTAAACGGCACAGGTCTGTTCATCCTGGCCATCTGTCTCGAGAGCTATCTACGTGTCTGTGTGTAATTTAACAATGGGTCTTGTGCGACTGGTAGCTTTCTTGACTATGTGCTTTGGAGGACCCTTAGCGATAAACTGAAAGGGAGGGGCGTTCCTCGTATGCGGTCATGGTCTTCAGAGCAAACGCGGTGCCGTGGGCTGCGAATCCATCGCTGTGGAAGCTAGTTTAGCAAGACAGGCAGCATTTACCATGTATCGCTAGCATTTTAGCGTCACCAGCTCTGGTTATATATACCGTCGTGGTGGTATCTCGGTCACGTTTGGCTGGTCATAGTTCCACCCACGCGGACGTAGGAATATCCGGCTTCCTTAGCTTTCCTGACAGAATATCTAGCAGTTGCAGATTCATAGACGACTGCCTGGGTCTTTAACGTATTCCCGTGAAGTCGTCCATGCCAACACCGATAAGTAGTTTCTAATTTGCTTTAAAGCGACTGAAAGTACAGAAGCGGGTGTCAATTAAAGAGGTGGTCAACAGCAGAGCACATGGGCTAAGGCCCTCCCTAGAATCTACTTCTTCCGGTCCTAGCGTAATAGAAAGATTGGAGAATTGCTTTGTCTTGAGGATATAGTCACTCGGAGTGAACGAAGGCAGGGCAATTACAGCTCAATTCGACAAAATAAGACACCCAGTTGTCACGGCAACCCGTCTCCTTCCGTCATATAAGGCTATATACATACTTTTAATCGGGATGACATGCGGAAGCACTTCACTAGGCATCTCGCTGCTGCATAATTGAGATAAATGCGATAAAAAAATTCGTGTCTGAGCACAGCCTTCTCTCAAGTAGCACGTTTAGATGGCTTGGACGAGTGTGGGATGCCACTTAAAACTAAAAGTGTCTTGCATAATAACGATAGCTCATATGTTACGTTGATATATCTTGACATACACTCCAAGATACCTTATATATCCAGACATACTATCACCCACAGAATCTACAGATGTTCTAGTCTCAAAGACGACACAAACGTTATGTGTCTTATTATTATACGGGTCGCACAGTTGCCCTGCAGAACCAGGACTGAATTCTCTGCTTCACTGACATCTCGCAATGAAATAAACGCATCGGCAACCTGAAGCCTCGGTCGACCTAAGACCATTATTCACACTGTCTGCTATAAACGAATGTCCTTCCCTAATTTTGATAGGCATTGCAGCCACTATAGATACTTTAGGATAGGGTGTGTCCTGCTAAATACGTAAATCACATTATGATTGAAACGACAGCATACAGACTGCCCGTGTTTTATGCTGCCTCGGATGAGACGCGAAAGAAAACAGATATGGATAATCGTAAGCGACAGAAATAAGTTCAAGAGAAAAAGCAAGTACATTACAAGAGGACGAGGCGTGACGACATTTTTTGAGGCTCCGGAATTCAGATTGGGTGTTGTCGAGCCAGGCCTCTCTTTGCTGCCATCTGTACAAGAACAAGAAACAAGAACATGAGCGTCCTCACCAGTGTCTCCGGTTTTGCTGCCTTCGGTGTCCTCGTCCGCACCTACGCCCTTGGTCTGCAGAAGCGCCCTCTCTTCTCCAGTAAGTCTCATCGCTCGATGCTTTGATTCGGTGAAAGCAGAAACAAAAAAAAAAAAGAAGAAAGCTAATCGGTCATTTACATGACTGTGTAGACCCGAGCAGCCATGCCCTTGCCGCGGCTGTATTTGGTGGTGTCGGCTACTACGTGAATGGTCTTTTGGAACGTCAGTCTGCTGCGATTGAGGGCAAGAAGGAGCTTTTGCTCAAGAACCGGGCACGTGCTGAGGAAATTGCTGCTCAACAGGCTCAAGCAGCTCAGTAAACATACACCTCAGTAATAGATCCGCCCTTTTTCCTTTCAAGAAGAAACTTTTCCTTCGTTCTGAACCTTCTTCATATACAAACACATTTACTGCACATGCTCCATCTTTCTCCCGTCAGACAAATATATACAATATCAAAAAAGCACAATTCGACGCGTTACTCGACTTGGATATGCGGAGCACACAATTCCTCCCCTGGTCTTTTCCTCGTATAACTGAATAAAGTGGAAAAAACAAAAAGGATAGCATTGATGAGGATGAAAAGACACGTACATGCCCGTGAGTGAGGTATATATATATATATATATATATTGCGCACTTTAGATATGTATATACTTGTACGCACCTATGTACCGTAAGAGAGGCTGTGTGAAGATCGTGGGCGTGCGGTCGGGAGAGGAGCCAAGGTTGCATCGGCTTAGCGGTCACTCAAAAAGAAAAAAAAATTTTTTTTAAGTGACCGCCGAAGATATAAAAAAGCGAACAAAGTGGGCAAATTGTATTTCTTTCTTTACACTGTATCGTTTGCAAGATTCGCGAGGCCTCATCTTACATGATTTGGCCGGCAACCTTATTCGTGAAGTCTGCAACTTGGCAGTAGGATTAGCCCGTTCATAGTTTGGCCTTGAGCTTCCTTCGGGTCGTTCGGCTGTATGCTATGGATTGGCACGGTAAATTCCTGAGCCTACTCTAGTCGCTATGCGTCCATGAGAGGAGGCAAAACCTTACCGTTGACATTTCTACCTATTCATACAAAGAGAAAATAGTTGAAAATGATAAATAATACGAAAGAAGGAAATGGAAATGGAAATGGAAAGAAAAAAGGGAGAGAAACGAGCAATACCAGAAAGTTTACAGTTTATACATCATACATGAACAGGAAGATGAAAGCGATGAATCTACCTACTAATCATCTTTCTTTGATGAAGCACCACTACCCACGGGTTTCATCTCCAAAGCTTCCTGGCCCTTGTGCTGAGCCTCGCGTACTTTGTCGAGACCCTCGACCATGCGTTCCTTGGCGATCTTGGTGGCTTCGCCGAACACGGTGGTGAGGATTCGCTCGAGCGGACCCCAGAGGTTGAGGGCATAAATAATATAGCCGAAAGTGATGCACATGACGAACAAGATCAGGTAAATGGGACTCTTGATGATCGCCATGAACTCGTTCCACCCAAGCGCAATCATAACCACGAGGAGCCAGGACGGTATCTTGGCCGTCGTCGCCACAATCGACCGTTTCGCCTCGAGGTAGAATGCATCCGACTCGCGCTTGAACCGGTTCGTGATATCAATTTGCTTCGCTTCCGTCAGCACCGTCAGACTCTGCTTGAAATCAAAGTCTTCGTCCGACTCAATGGTAAACTCGGCGTCATCCTTAAGATCGACTTTGGCGAAGAGAGGAATCAGTGTGAGAGTCTGTTGCGATACACTATGTGCGTTAGTTTGTCATCGAATACCGAGCAAGTCGTGCTATTCTTCATGTCACTTGCCTCGTCGCGTGCTTTCCGGAAGTAGCTGTCAATGTCATCTTCTGGTTTCCAGACACGAGGCAGTCCGTGCTCGTCGTAGCGGAATTTTTCTTCGAAACGAGACCGCAACTTGAGCAGCAGCATGCTATCTGCCAACTCTTCGTCCACCTTCTTGCGCAGCCCCTGCCATGCCTGTCGCTGCAGTCCAACAATCGATTCTTCCAGCTCCTCGTCCGATGAATTGAAGCCTAACAGCGACGCAGATGTTACTACTTTGACTGTTCATTGAATCACATCGCATCACTTACTCTTGGCCTTGTCCACCAGTGTCTTTTGTCCGTGCTCAACAGTCGTTTGGTATGCAGCAATGATCTTGTGCCAGGTATCCGAGGTGGGGTTATTCAGTGCAATCGACACCGGTTCCGATAGCTCGTTCTCAACTTGTTTCTGTGGATTACTTCAATAAGCAAAAAGAAATGATCGAAAGAGTATACTTACGGAAAGAGCCTTGCTCATCTTTTTAAATTCGTCCGCGCGTGCTTGAGCAGACACTTTTGCAAACGCTTCCTCCAGCTGACCGTGTTCGTGGCTATAGGACCAATCCGTCTCTGGCAAGACAATGGCTACAATACACGATGAGTCAAATATCTGCCCTGGCTATGCGGGGCACTAAAGCAAGCCGCCTTTTCCCTGATGGCTATTATCATATATTTTGCTTACCTTTGGCACCCGTCGTAAAGTATTCATCTGCATCCTTTAAGCAAGTATCTACGGCCACAGCAAAGTTATAGGAGGGCTTTTTCAGCTCGGTCTAGGAGAAGAACGATGTCAATGATAGTGGATATATATAATTATGTTCCGCGGTACCTTGAGATTATCCTCGAACATAGCAATGGCCTTTTTGTGCAGGTTCTTGAGCTGGCCGACAAAAAAGATATTGAGCTGCGTGTTCAGCTTGGCCAACATCTCGACCCGCTTCTTCTCATAGACACCACGATGATACCGAGATGCGTTCTTGTCAAAGGATTGCATGGCCTCAGCACGAATCTCGTTCATCTTCTCGCCCAGGTCAGGCACGATCTGTGCCTTTTCAAGGATCAAGCCTTTAAACGGCATGACGCGTTGGGTAAACACCTCAAAAGCAGCCTACATGATCATAAAGGTATCAGCTCGTGCACACATACAAAAAGTGTAGACCGCCTACATTAGAGATCTCATCACAACGGTACTGGGCGAGAAGCTCTTGTTGTGTGGGCAGGTCCAGGTCTTTGTTAGATAAGATGGTATCCCAGATGCTGGAAGCATACGCATAGTAACCATCCGCAGGGATACGCTTGTGGTACTGAGGCTGGAAGACGTAGTTGGGATCTTTAGGATCGTTGAACCTGGATGCACCGATAGTAAGAGAGGAGCTAAAGTCCGCGCAATATATTGTTCTTACCGATGGCGAAGTTGCGCGACGGCTTCGTCAAATTTCTCGGGTAGCAATATTTTGTGGGGCAGTCCTGTAAACATAAAGTCAAAATAATCGTGTATCTTGCAGTCTTCCAATCCCTCTGGCTAAATGTGCAGGAAAGGGGTAAGAAGCAAGGTTTGTGAGTGGTTCTGCACATTACATGTCGAGAATTACGTTTTTTATCATACCTTGGAGAGGCCTGCCCAGATCTTTTCGAGATCGGCTTGGGGGGGTTTAGCGAGGGTTTCCAACGGTGTGGCGCCGACGTGATCGCGAATAACGATTAAAATTAGCGTCTTCTCCTTGCTAAAAAAAAAAAGAGAGTCATGATGAGCTGCAAAGTAAACAGCCTTTCCACACTGTACGTACCCCTTTTGGTTCTGGAATAGCTGAAGATTGACCTCAAAAACCGTTTTCAAGAGGCCCATGTTGGCACCTTGGTAAAGGCCGACCTGGTGCTCCCACAGGTTGAGAATAATGACTTGACTCGTTGCCATGGAGAACAGGGCCGATTTGCGCTCAAAATCTTGGTCCTCGCCTCGTTCGCGGCCGTCTGTGCCCTCGACGTCCATCACAAGCACGTGCATACCGCGGCCACGCGACATCCAGATACCCTTCGTCGTTTGACTACGTTGGTTCTCATCCATCACATCAAACGTGGTGCCAAACAGTCGATTCAATAGAGTACCTGAAGAGAGTTTAGTGTTCGCCAATGGCAGTTCTCTATATGTGCTTACTTTTGCCAGTGCTCTGCGAGCCAAAGACGGCGACCACATTGTACTGAAAGCCGGCATCGTTCAAATTCCATTTCGTCATGTACTCAGGCAAGTCTTGGCTGGGAAGATAGAATTACAAAGTTCACAAGTCAACAACGGTCATGAAGGAGTATGTAGCATCAGTATTACCAGAAGTCCTGGTTCTCGTCGACAACTTGCAGACGAGGGATGGTGTCCGTGTCTTGGTCCCAGGACTTTATGGGGCCCGTTACCACGGAAGAGCCGTCGGCATTGGAGTCCCCTTTAACAGATTTCGAGTCATTTTCGAAGCTCATCGTACTGGTATGGATACATGGAGTGAGTTGTCAACATCAAAGTGCAAGGCAGAATGTACACACCAGGCAACAGGTCAGGTTTAAGCAGAGAACAGTCGAAGAAAATGCGGTGCTCGCTTGGTAAGTTTATATTTTAGAGACAGCTGTTGCAAGAGACGCAGAAGCAAAACGAGAACAGAGGCAGTAGTGGAGAAAGGTAAAGTAATAAATAAAAAGGAGAGGGAGAAAGAAAGGGAAATACGACAACAGAACACGCCCCAGCACCTGTCCGCGCCCACCCACACATCCACTCACTGTCAAACCATGACTCTCTTACGCGCTTTGCACCTTTGGCGGACATTCAATTGACTTTGCGGATAAGCGTTGGGAAACTCATGGCCTTTCGCCGCTGACATGTGAAGCTGGTGGACCGATAAACCGCTTATGTACGCGTTGTAAATGGTTACAATGCTGACTACCCTGTACAAAGTGACATACCTAAATCTACACAAAACAGCATATTGCTACACATACATACATATTCTACTTCTTATGTGCCACATATGGCACGGTGGTGCGGTGGTAATAACAGTGTACTTTTCATGATATTCATATAAACAGGTGCGACAACGAACATACAAAATCACATAATCACTTGTTTCACGCAAAAGGGGTCCGTTTTGTCTAGCTACCTTGTATACAAATAAACTGGCTCTTCAACTATTTTTGAAGTCTGGTGCGACGCAGGCATTCAATCATTGGCCATCCAAGCGGAGCACCCGTCGTCTTGCTATCGCTCGACAATTTCTGATCGCTTAACTATCTATGTTGCTCTTTGATATCAATACGCCTTACTCGACAGCAGCCTCTTCCTCCACTGTTATGTATATATTATTTAAATAATTTTTCTTTGATTCTGTGAGCGTCGCTTAACAGGATACACAGAAGACAGAATTGATTTTTCTTCTTTAAAACCTGACACCACCACTTCCGAGGAACTACATGACATTAAAACCCTTTCCAGATTGACACTTTTCCCCATCGACAGACGTAGATATTCTGAATACAAGTTGAACATCCGTATATATCCTGAATATTTTTTTTTGCAAGATGTTGGTATACGCGATATATGTAATCGCATGGAAGGCAATCAACGTGAGTCTGTTTTCACGTCTATTTTTCTTCTTCTTTCTCAGCTTTCTTCATAGACTGTGGCTGGCAACTGCACATACGCATAGGATCATGGCCAGAAGCATAAAGTAAGAAGGGCAACATAAACAGTACGAGCTCCCCTCAAGTCTCCTTTGCCAACGGTCGCTTGTCCATGCAACGGTGTTCACGATCGTAATTCGTGGTGTCAAAGCACACCACGCTGGATGTCTCTGTTCTTTTTTTTCATCCACTGTGTACATAGCTCGCTGTCTAGTGCCTCTTCTTTACTCCTGTCTTCTTTTCCGCCTGCTCCCTCTTCCGCTCTGTTCGTTCGCGTCCTCTTCTCTGAAGGGGGTTTCCGCTTTTTTCTCTGCCTGTAAATAGGATAGATCTATATGTACACAATGGGTATGAGACAGTAACATGTAACCCAATCCTGTTCCTTTTCTTTCCAGGGAGCTCTTCCTTTCCTGTTTACTCCACCTGTCTTCCATTTCTCCGTTCTGCGATTTCTAGTACAGGCAGTCGGTGGCGTCGGTGGCCGCTACCGCCTGAGCGTCATCCCCCAGACGGGTGCTCTGCGCCAAATGTCTGCCCCACGCCCATCGGTAAAGAATTGTAGCTAGTACTTTGAAAACGCAAGGCTGCAACTGTGAGGCAGCCGCCACTCGTTCATGAGTGCGAATTCACGACCCCAGCTCTGGCCCCTGAGTGTATAGGAAAAGTGAAAACCCTTGAGATAGTCTTGTCAATAGCTATGTCACTGTTACTGCCACTGTCACTACACCGATCGCCGGTATTTCATGGCCATTTCTCCCCTGAAAGAAAGGACAGGCATGATAAATGCACCATTGGCAGTGGTAATCACACAGGGTTACTCATTCTGATGGTGGGTAATGCAAGTGAATCTCCTGTCTTTCGTATTTTACATACAGTTTCTGTATATATCAGCGCCATGATTCTTGCCTAGGAAGATTTCGGGGCAGTATTTTTTTTTTTTTTGTGTTTCATTCTCTTTTTTTTTTCTTCACGGCTTCTGTTCAATGTTACTTTGATAGTGAACGAATAGATCAGATTCTTCGAGAAGATCACTATCCGTTGTCTGCAAAGCGTTATTCTTTGAGGGTAGAGTGGCTATACTGGCCATCCATGTTGGACCAGCAAGTCAAATATCCCTCTTTGCTAAAGAATTATGAAAAAGGATTCCCAGGGTTTTTATAGTTTTATGGGCTTTTTTTTTTTCGCCGCGGAGATCAATGTTGGGCGTGACGGCACCAACACCGTTTATGCCATACCACATTCAGAAGCCCCGTGTTTAAATGTTTTGGAGGCGTCTGTGTGCAGATTGATATGCTATATAAATATAAGAGTGGCTTGTATGGATACATATCTGCTTCAGTACACTACGTATATCATACTTTTCTTGGGAAGTTTGAAGGTTAGAGGAGGTGAAAAAAGATGGGACTATCAGAATAAAAGATACAAAGCTTCCAAATAAGTATCACAGCCAATCAAAATTGACATCGCATGGAAGTCAGGACAGTGTCGCTGGCCAATCAGGGCCAACATTGCTTTTCAGAAATGGAGGTTCGTCTGTTGGTCATTTACTTTTCAAAGTTTTAAACACTATGATATTTTGTGCCTGAAGGTAGCTATGCAAATTAGCACTTTAATGAAAATAGCAGACCTGCGCCCATGGAGTACTTCCCGATCAGAATGAACTCGTTGAAACAATTGCCACTCATATTGCTTCCCTATAACGCAGCTTCCAGTGAATCTTCTTCGGTCTGTCCAACGCGGACAGAAAAGCCAAAAGATGGCAACATTCCTATGAAGGAGGCTAGCACAACATGTGATTTATGCGGCGATCATGGGAGGTCAGGATAGGTTACCATTGCAAGCGAGGCTTCAAAGTGATGGCCTCACAGTTAGCCGTCCCGACTGATTGTCGTGTTGAAATTCCATATGGATGTGATTCTGCATAGCGATGTCGGATGTATTGGTATCTTGTAGTAGTAGGATATATCAGATTATATCTTATACTTCATGTGTTTGATTATTATCATGGCTTACTGATATCTCTCATCGGGTACAGGCGTACGCGGAGACCCCCGCAGCTCAGTAGGAGCATTTGGTGGTGTCCTTGGCGGCATTCCATTTCTTCAATTTAGCTACGGCTGGTATAACGCCCGAGGTCTTGGTTGTGCCTGTGGTCATGGCTATGTGCGGTGGCGCGGTACGGGACAAGCCGCCATGGTGTGTGATGTTCTGTTTCAGGTCGCGTGTGGCAGCGCTGCTAAGAATGCTCACATCGGTGCTTTCAGATTTCTTTCGCTCAAGGGTGGTTTGTAGGGGCAGAGTGGCTGTCGATAGACATGCTATCGCTGTGGACACTATGGTTGTCGACTGTAGGATGAGAGACGAGGCTGAAACTGGACTCCAGCTCCCCAAAACAGCTACGGTCGAACGGCTGGAATTGAGGATAAGTTCCTCATCAGTAGATGCCTGTTGATGAGGACTGCCAGACGAAAGGTTCTCGATTTGTGTATCACGTTGCATAACGGTGGTCAAAGTGCTACACGTGTGACTTTTCTTTGCCTTTTTGACCAGCCGTACTTCACAGCCCCTCTCCAGCTCTTTATCCTTCAGGAAAACGTCGAAAAAGCTGGTCGGGCAAAATGTTGTCGAGCCCAGGTAAGTGGACATTGTCGAAATCGTAATCGAGGATTGTGACATGGTGAGCATCGCATTTGCAATGCGTTCACTGTGCAGTAATGTAAGTGCGAGGTGGCCCGTATAAAGGGTGAACCTTTGTCCCTACAAATACTTGTGGAACTTTTCTAGCCCATAGACAACAGCAAGCAGTTCTCTGCGAGTGACCGAATAATTGCGTTCCGACTTCGTTAACGAGCGAGCCATAAAACCGATATGGAACGTCTGTCCATCGATGACTTGGTACAACACAGCACCTATGCCGACGTTCGAGGCGTCAGTTGCGACACAGAACGGATGGTCTTCGCGTGGGAACGCGAGCACTGGTGGCTCTCAAATGCTCGGTCACGGCGAGGCGTCCAAAGCTTCTTAAGCGAACCGGCGTTGCGTAGCGCGTCGAGCGGCGCTGTCAGATATGATATTTTGGGTATGTGCTCCCTAATATAATTCACAATACCAAGGAATCGCTGAATGTCTTTTCCAGTTGTAGGATATGTCCATTCGTATATGTTTGCGATTTTACGGGTGTCCAACTTGCGACCCGTTGCAGAAACGCAGAATCCGAGTAAGTAGACGGACTTCTGAGCGAAATGGCAATTGTCAGGGATCAGAATCAGGTTGACCTTGGTCACTGCTCTGATAGCCTGGGCGACGTGGTCAATATGCTCTCGCATGTTCTTGGAGAATACGACAACGTTGTCAACGAAACAGGGAACAGATGACATGCCCCGATATACAATGTTCTTGAAGCGTTGGAATTTGGATGAAATAGGTTTCAATCCAAATGGGGTGCCTCTGAAGCAATACACTCGGTTGTTGAAGGTAAACAATGTCTTGTGTCGATCACCGGGATGACCTGGAACCGGTGAAAGGCACTCTTCAAATCAAGGTGGTGAAGATGGTGGCACCTCCCATCTGATGGAAGATGTCTTTAATCAGAGGTAAGGGATATCTGTCATCCGGCAGCAACTGATTAATATGACGAGGATCTAGGCAGGGTGTTTTATCCGTGTAGTTGCCAAATGCGTTCTTCTTGGGTGCCAAGATCAATGGGCTATTCCAAGATGTGTTGATAGGCGCTTCCTCGATGGTGCCTTCTTCAAGCCATTTATCAATGGTCTTGGCCACGATCTCTTGGGATTTGATGGGCAAATCGTATTGCCTACGATAGGAGGTGACGCCTTCTGGCGTCTTCAACTCTACTACCGACTCAGGTATAGTGCAGAATGAGTCCTTAGGAATCTTTGCATTCTGTCTCAATAAAGGAGTGATGGCTTGCATCAACTCGTTGCGTTCTTCCTGGGTACCAGCAGGAGACTCGTTTGGCTTTTCATAAGGAACAACAGGATCTTCTTCAGCCTTTGTCAAGTTGATCCTTGATGATACCGATCTTGGGCATCAGGTCCAAATCATTGGTGACCACTTGTGTATTTTTTGACAGCGGCACCAAGATATGCTGCGCTTTAATTCCATTATGAGGCACTTGGACCTTTCTGGCATTGCCAATGCTGCTCCTCCTTCATGAGTCATCGCATGTTTCCAAAGATATCATTAGACACGATGATGTTGCTCCGTCAATCTGGTGGCCTAGCCCTTTTGAATCCCGAGGTCCAACAACTGAGCCTCCAACTTCGTTGGCTTCTTCCATAGTTCTCCTCCTCGCATCCCTGCCGTTCTTTCGTCCATCCCTGGCTTCTCACTTGCCTGTCCCTCGCCTGCCAGCCACTTGACGGCATGCTTAGCCTCATTTTTCCCTCGCTTCGCTCCGCCCGACTGAAAACCTCTACCTCCATCTGGGGCCTGCTTTGCAAGACCATGGACGCATGCCCACGCGATCATTCGGCCTACCTTCCCACTGCCCATATAGCACTAGCAATGCCTCTGGATAGTATCGTCTCTGTTCCACTCCCACAGTCTCCACCTGACAGCGTCTTATCCCGCGCTGCCCATCGCCGACTCGTGATAAGCGACGCGTTCACGCTTTGCCCTCATCCACCACACCTGTCTCGACGTACTCAGCTCTACAAGTCACCGCGCATCATCACAGCCTCCTTCCGCGCTCTAGACTCTAACTCGCTCATACCTTTTCCGTTCTTCGAGAACATCTGCCGCCCACCTTCAAGCTCCACCCCTCAGTCTTACTCGTCCTTAGAAGCTTTGTCCCCAGCTTCTCTTTCCCTGTTCCCTTCAGTGCTCTCACCCCCCCCCCCGTATACAAACATTCTGTCCTTCCATCCTTCCTCGCCAACCCACACACCGTTACTAGGGTCCCGTTACAGTCACAACAGTGGAATCAGTTTTGGAGTGAACCCGTTGCAGCTTCAGCCAGGAATATCTGGTACCGGGCTCTCCATCAATCACTCTCCTGTCGAGCAAAGCTTCATCGCATCCTGCCCATGAGATTCCCGTCTCCCACTTGCCCTATTTGCCGCCGGCACTCCGATGACCTAGATCACTGTCTATACGCTTGCCCCATTCAAGTGGCCTATTTGGCGTCGAATCTGGGTCCCCCCGGCCCGCCGTTCGTCGCGCTATTTTCGGCCTGCAATCGTCCACCACACCTGCTATCATGAGTAGCCATGTCGTCGTCTCCTGTAACCTGCATGGCGTCTGGCAACCGCACTGGCGCCTCGTCTTTGATGAAATCCCTTTCAGGCCCGAGTCAATCATCCACAGTATTCACCAGACCTGCATCCGTGCTCGCCAAATTTCCTTCGAGCCTCCTTAAATCTCCCGGCGCGTTTCATCTTCGCCCCGAGTGACATAACACAAAAACCAAAGACCAAGAGATGTAGCCATCACCACCTAGTTCCTCAGAACCCTCTCAATTCCAGCGAGGCCACCGACCGTCTTCACTCCGACACCCTCGTCTCTGCATAGACACAGCTTCTTCCCCCTCCTTGTATACACCGCCGTGTACTGCAAATAAAATTTTGGACAATCGTCCCAATACAAAAAAAAATTACTGACATTACCAATGCGTTTAATAGCTGTGTTTGCTTCAGTTAAAATAACTAGCCTACGAAATTTCGTTCCGAAATCAGTCCTCGTGGACTACACTTCATTTTTATTATACATACCAGCCACCGGGACCGGGGTCGTCAATACACGCTCACGGCGTGTTGGCCACTGCCTCATCTGAACTGTGCAGCAGATTGCATTTTTGAGTCACAGTTTCATATTATTAACCACAAGCACTTACCGATGGACGTGGGGCAGACATTTGGCGCAGCGGCACATGTCTTTGGGGGGTAATTTTGACGGTGGTCCCGGCCACCGACGGCCGGCTAGTGGGTCGCGAACGGGAAGAAGGAGAGAGGGAGAGCAAGCGGAGAGGAAGAGACCCAAAGGAGACGCAAGAAAGGAGCGGAACTGAAACGTGTGTTAATGTCTCATATTCATTGCATAGACCTGAGTCTGTTTCACTTACGGGCAGAGGAAAAAGCGGAAAAAAAACCTCTGATGGGAGGACAGCAAGCGGAAGAGAAGACAGGAGGAGAGGCGAGCAAGAAGACGGCAAGCAAAGTGTACATCAGAAGGAGGTTAGTGTGGTCCAAGACCATGTACTCTTGATCCGACAACTTACTATCATGCACACCGGTGCAGTTGGGGACGGGCAACCGGTGGCAGAGGGACTTGGGGGAAACGCAGTGGTCTATGTTGCACTTCTTATTAGTTTATACTTGTAATCAGAATCCTTTCGTATATACTTGCCAGCAGGATGACTTGACCAGGGTAAAGAAGAAGAAGAAGAAAAGTAGACGTGAGAGAAAACAAAAGACTTTTTATGAGAAAGAGCGCGTGTCAATCGATATTCATGCAAGAACACGGGCGGGCTGTGCCAATGGGAAAGGAGAAGTAAAAGATAAGGACCTGACAGGGATTGACGTCGAGCTTTTTTCCAAGTTTCATAGGTTCCATTGGCTAAGCAAGCTATCACGCAATCCACGTTTTACCAATGGAAAAAAGAGCGTAAAGATAAGGACGCTGACAGGGATTGACGTCAGGTATCTTTCGCGTTTCAGAAGATTCATTGGCCTGTTGTTCCATCACGCGGTTCACATTTACTGATGGGGACAGAGTCTTCATGAAAAGGATATTGATGCCATATGTGCTCCACGGAAGACGTGTCAGATATGCAGATTTATATCTGTTCTCTCTATATCTGATGAATGGCACTCGGGAGATGAAAGGATAAGGAGAATCACTACAGCCGAGTCATCGTTTGATATGATAGCATATAGCCATACAATGTATGTCAGCTAATAATAGTTACGTATACCTTTGGTAGAGCAGTGCATAGGTCAGACTTCATGGTTTCATAACATGCTAAAACATATAAAAAAAATTCGTATCGGCCACCGGTGCATGATATGATTCCATAAGACAGTCAGCTTCGCTATCTCTTTGCTACGGTCATTCGTAACCCTTCAAGCTGCGTCTTTTGCGGCTGAGCCCCTTCGCGTGCAATTACAGGTCATCACAGCTTGCACTTGTTCTTCGGGTGTCTCCTGTCCTAGTCGAAGGCTAGCTTGGGCTGAAGGCCCCAGATCCCTTTGTCGGGGGGTTCGTACCCAGTTACCGATAGGAACATTGAGTGAATATTATGTTGCAAGACTTTCCTCTATGTTGTAGGGTTGGTCGTCCAACTCACGTGGAGACCAAGCCAAATTTTTTGTTTAATAATAATCTCCCACATTGGCCCAAAATCACTGATGCATTCCAACTTTTTTTTGGTCTTCTCCAACATCCCAACTTCTTTTTGGTTTATACGCTTTCTTTCCATTGTCCTTTATCCCATAACTTAGCTCCAGAAAACATATAAATAGGCTTCAGTTTTTCAGCCAGAACAGATTAGACATTAAATCCTCAAGACTATACAATAAAGTCCTATATCTCTTATACAGACTCAATTTCTCTCATACCTGCTTGCAAGTCGCTACAAGGCCATTTTCAAGCCTCAAGGACAAGTCTAGTATCTGTCTCCGTTGGTCCTACAGTCAGACACCATCGAAAATCTCAAGTTTGCACAACTCCATTTCGACATTGTCAAAGTACATTCCGAACTTTGAACCTCAGAGACTTCCTAGTTTATTACTTTCTCGTACCTCTTTTCACCTCTTTATCCTTTTTTAAACCTTTCCCACTTTCTCACTCATATTTTTTTGTAAAGTTTTTTTACAAAACTTTACTGGTGCTCACACGAACCTCTGTCTCATTTGACACTTCTTTCCCCTTTTTAACTTCCTTGGGTAATTCGTCCCACCTTTTCCACTCCGAACCTACCTACGTGCCTTGGAGGTATAGCAAAACCTCACAATGTGTATGCATATATAAATACCGTATACAGTATGTAGATACCGAATACATGCAACCTGTATGCCATTAAAGGGACGACGTGTATGATGGTATATGTAGATAACGATGTCACAAAGACACATCACGGCTAATTTCCCTATGAATTTTTTCTCTATTTTTACTATGAATTTTCGGGGAAAAGTCTTCAACATTTTTTTTAATAGATAGTAGAAGTAGATAGATACATGTTGAAATTCCAATAACAACAATTTTATTCATGAAATCAAAGGGACAGAATTTGTCAAAAAAGTTCCATGGCTCTTCCCAACTCTCAGCGCTCATGGTCCTTGAGATATAGATAGGAAGATAGAAAGAGAAAATAAAGGTAACAGAAGAAGTCTGTGAGAATGTGTGTAGGTTGTTTATAAGGTAGTTGAACTTGTATTCTGAAGTAATGCTACTTGGGTACTATCTTCTACCCTTTATATACACTTCTTGGATATTATATTCAGATGCCGTTATCCGATGTTCGGTCTTGTACGAACCAATCGGCTATTAAGTGCATAATGCGGGTAATTCTGGATTGAGCCAGGCCATGGTCCTTTTACCATGTCTCATAATGAGCACCAATGTTATTGATGTGTCGGATCATATCATCATTGCCAAGTCCAATGAGACCTACTAATTCAGGTACTCAGCTCAGGTGTTAATATTATAACAGATCCCGACATCACTTAGTGTGGGCACTAGGCTAATAGCGGATTTCTCAGACATCCTTGTCTCGGCAATACTTTGTCACTTTGTTCTGGACAATATGCCTCGGTATTATTATTAGGCAGTATAGATTGAGAGTAACCGTTCTAAGACTAAGTGGTGACATTTACCACATTACCCCCTCCCAGGTTGCGAATTATCTTTTAGCTGCACCTGTAGTAATTAATTATTTTTGCTACGTTGTGATACACGTTGAGACTTTCTCATAGGTAAATCTTGTGTAATAATTTTTTTAATTGTGGGGTTAGTCTGTTGCTTATTGCTTTTAAGGTTATCTTTGCCTTTGTTATCACTAATGCTAGTGGTTATCTTAATGGCTGTTTTAGACGTTTGTTCTTTGTTACTGGGATCTTCGTTGCCTGAACGCTTCCAGTACTTATTGATTGTGCTTCGTTGAGTAAAGCTAGAAGCTGGTTCCCATGTGTCATCTTTAGGTGTATAACCTTTCCATCTGACTTTATATTCATATCTACCAGGGCCTTTTTCCCTATGAGCTAGAATGCTATCTACTTCGTACAGTTCATCCTTGGGTATAATCTCATCTTGAAAAATTAATTTTAATGCAGAAGGTGGGTAGTCTCTAGGTAGCGTGTCACCCTTTTCATCTTGAAGGGAGTAAGATCCACCTCTTGTCTTGCGTGTTACAGTATAAGGTCCTTCATAGATAGGATCTAATTTACCGTGTTTGTGGTAAACCATCACCCGTCGGGTAACTGTGTCTTCGTTGAGAAAGTCTAGACTTGCCTCTATACCCAATCGTTGTATCGGTTGCTATCATGCACTTATTCAACTCCTCCATCGCCGGTTCAATTACTGCATATGAAACCGTAAAGAAGTATCCCGTACCGCTACTCTTATCTAATGGCACAGTTCCATATGCAAGCTGCATCTGCCATTGTATATTCAATCACAGGCACATCGTCCCTGATGAAATTATTTTATTATCTTATCACTGGTTCTCTTTACTCAGCTGGATGAAACATATTGAAGTCTATAAAAGACTTCCTAATTATTAGATGTAGACAGATCATATCGTACTCAACTTTAATATAAGTTCAGTCTCACTTACTCTCTTGTCCTTTTTACTTGTCACATTTCTCTCTACATCTCATTTTTTTAAGTGAATTCTTTACTTATATTTTTCTACCATGTCTACCCCTACCACTCCCACTACTCCTCCCTCTGCCGTTTCCGCTGGTCTTCTTACCAA
>JNEN01001213.1:0-108617 GCA_000697355.1 Syncephalastrum monosporum B8922 | reverse complement strand
GGCGGTAGCCAAGGGTGTCGACTCCACGACAGGGGAAACTTGCTCGGCACCATTGGTCAGAAGACCAGCAGGAACGGCAGAGGTAGGAGTGGTGGGGGTAGTGTAGTAGGGGTAGACATGGTAGAAAAATATAAGTAAAGAATTCACTTAAAAAAATGAGATGCAGAGAGAGAAAGTGACAGGTAAAAAGGACAAGAGAGTAAGTGAGACTGAACTTATATTAAAGTTAGTGTGATATGATCTGTCTACATCTAATAATTAGGAAGTCTTTTATAGACTTCAATATGTTTCATCCAGCTGAGTAAAGAGAACCAGTGATAAGATAATAAAATATTTTCATCAGGGACGATGTGCCTGTGATTGAATATACAATGGCAGATGCAGCTTGCATATGGAACTGTGCCATTAGATAAGAGTAGCGGTACGGAATACTTCTTTACGGTTTCATATGCAGTAATTGAACCGGCGATGGAGGAGTTGAATAAGTGCATGATAGCAACCGATACAACGATTGGGTATAGAGGCAAGTCTAGACTTTCTCAACGAAGACACAATTACCCGACGGGTGATGGTTTACCACAATCTCGTTGTCGCCGGCCGTCGTATCATGCCTATGTTCCCCGTAGTCATCGACCACGACCGCCCCGTCACCGCCGATACTATTTCGGTGTACATTAGTCACGTTATGCACCCCATTGTCATCCGCCCTCCCTCGTCGTTGTAAGGTGCTGACCCAGTTTCCATAAATGGCATCACCTGTCCAACAAGCATTCGAGCTTTTTCCTGAGTAACCCCCCAAGCATTCGAGCTCTGGCCTGAGTATCAACACAAGCAATCAGCCTCTTCGCTGAGTATCTTCTTTATCCCATATATCATATCCCTTAGCAGTTCAGACATATAAATAGCCCTCAAATTCTTAGCCTTAGTCAGACAGTATTCACACAGATCATCATAAATCACTATATTATCTTTTGAAGACAATTCTCTTATCTTTCTGACGCTACAGAAGTCCTTTCCATCATCTGTCACTGATCTCCGTTGGTTATTTATCAAGACACCATCGAAAAGCACAAGTTCTTACAACTCCATTCTGACATTGTCAACATTCCCAAACGCCTCATTTCGAATCTCGAATTTTCGAATCTCTTATTCTTTTATTTTTCTTTACCTCCTTTTATCCCACTTAACACTTTCTTTGCAAAGATTGCCCAATAAGCTTTGCTGGTGCTCACACTTTAACACACAATAGCTTAGAAAACCCTCTACTTTTGTACCTTTTTCTTTTTACCCCACATTTCCCCAATTCACACTCCGGACCTACAAGTGCCTTGGTCCATACTACCTTAACTACCCTATTACATCAAGCGACGCAACACAACCTTACCAATACCTACATAAGGTAGTCATTCAACCACCGAACGAACCCAATATCGTCTCCAAGGCTCGTGCTCTTGGCGCCACCTTGGCCGCTCAGGCTGATAAACCCCCATCGCTGACATCGTCGTTCGCGGGGCTTGGTCGTCTCAAGAGAATGTTCGACCATTTTTACCGCATTTCGTCTGCGACGCACACCGATTTTACCAGTTCCACTCTGCACGACCCAATAAGCAGGCCTTGAAGTGTAATACCATGTGATGTCCTAACGTACCGCTGGACTCACCTATTACACGAGAATCTGCTACAGTCTTTCACACCCCCGCCCGCCTGCTTTCTGCTTCTCTATTCGCTCTGTAAAGATGTGGTAACAGAGTAGCTGTCAAAAAATTTTTTTATTGTTCGCGATTGAAACGGAGAACTTAAGAAGTCGATAAGTAAGCAGACCTCTCGTATAATAAGTGAGTCCAGCGCTACGCTAGGATATCACATGATAATAAGTAAGTCACGCAATTATTTCAGTATGGACCCTAAAATTCAGTCCTTCACCGACAAGAAAAAGAAACAAGGCTTTCATAATGAATTCCGGGTAATGCTGACGGTTTTGCTGCTATCTTGTGCAGAAAGCTACAAGCCCGCTGCAGTGCTCCTTTGAAACGTAGCATAATCAGCAATGGAGAATAAGCACAAGGACATATGAAACGGAGCACGTCTTGACTTCTCGAGCAGAAACGCAAAGACTTGTTTCCGAGTGCAATATTTCCACGCGTTCCAAAGTTCCGGCGTGAGTACGCGGGCAGTTGTCAGCGAGAATCCAGTGTGGAAACCATGGGAAACCCCCAAGCCCTTGGTCAGAATAGCAGCCTTCACAATAAAAGAAGAGGCGGCAATTGCTCGAAAGACAAAGCATCAGTAAATAGGCGTGGCATCACCAGTATTTCTCCCTTGTCTGATTCGGACCGAGATCTGGTTGGAGTGGATGTGTCTGACAACGAGCTAAAAGTATGGTTAGTCATTCCACGGTAAGAAAGGGCGTCAAGTCGAAACGACGGCAAAGATGTCGAGCGGTTCACATCATAAGAAGCTCCAAAAAATCATATATGTACAGTATGTACAGCAGTACAGTACAGTACAGTATAGTACAGGACAGTGTCTGATGAGTACGTAGGTGGGACTGCGTGGGAGTATCAGATGGCTTAAAAGCACACGACGCCCTTCGAGGTTGAAATTCTGAAGAATATGCGCGGTTACAGAAGGACTCCCAGGCTTTCTAAGCAAAGCACCTTAAAAGAACGTTTGAAGACGTGTTTGATGACTCGGACCCGTCGATTGAAATTAGCGAAGAAAGACGATGTCCTGATGATGTCTGAGACACCGGGTCTCACAAGTGTAAAATGGACAGGGAAGCGGAGAGGCTATATCGGATTCCGAAATGTATTTAATTTTTGAATGCCAACGCCTTTTTTGACGTGGTGGCGCAAAAACAATACAACACATCACACACTTCACCTAACACCATGGACTTTTCACGTTACAATCAAGCCGAGCAGGCTCAGATCGCAGCCATGATTGAGCACAAGCAGGTAATATTAGCCTAATAAGATAGGGACGACTCGACTGATTCCCTAGAAAACAGATGAAAGACTTTCTGCGGCTCTACAGCAACCTTGTCCAGCGATGCTTTGACGACTGCGCCAACGACTTTACTACCAAGGCCATTACCGGAAAAGAGGTAAAGCACTGCTTCCGCTCGCAAGATATGGCTGCTTATCATGCATTCATAGGAAACCTGCATCAACAAGTGTGCTGACAAGTTCCTCAAGCACTCGGAACGCGTGGGTGCCCGTTTCGCCGAACTGAGCCAACAGGTAAGGAGATCATCGAGTGTGCTATATAGTATATTATATAAAGAATGGGCGGAAGACTGTGCATGCTTGATGAATGGTGGCTCATAGACACATATTTCTTATACTAGATGTCGGCCCCTGGCTCGCAATAAGTAAGACGGCGGATAGATGTTTCAATAAATGCTATGGAATCATGATGGGTATTTCGCGTCGTCTGACAAGGGCCTCCGGCAGGTGGGGCACGTTGGCTGGGATACATGGTGTTGGATCCACGAATGCAAGCAATGCCTGTAACAGAGGGTATGTGTAATGTGTAATGTGTAATGTGTGAGCGCGTGCCATGTCATATGAATCGTTTCTTACAGATGAAAAAGATGCCCGCACGAGAGTTTCTTTGCCGACTTCATCTTTTCTCGGCAGATCGCGCAGTCATCGTTTCGCTTCAACAGTTCTTCGGCTGTCGCATCCACATACCTAAAAAAGTTTCAGCATGGACGGTTGCCTGCATTAGGGGTTATCACTCACTCGGTCTTGACGTACGTCATGGCTCGCCACCGGTCTCGGTGAACAATCGCCTTTTTGTAGAGACTGCGCATGACAGAGCGAACGTTCAGGATCAAGACCACATCGATCAAGCCAAAAGAGATGCCATGCATCCACTATGCTCCACCGCGGGAGTATTAGGTTTGCTCTTTAGAAAGGGCTGGATTCTTACCATGAGCTGGAGGTATTGCAGGAGAGTGATGCCGAGCACGAGCATGTCGGTCCCGAGCTCGGCATAGTAGTTCATCATGCGCTTGCCTTCAAAGCCTTGTTCGCGCCATTGATCGATCAGCTGGGCGCCATATTTCGTCATGACCTGCAGGGTATCGAGCGCCACAGGTAAGAACTAGATTGATGTTTAAGTCCATGTCATTCGGCCCTATCAAAAATGCATGCCTACCTCCAGTGTGAGAAAGGTGATGCTTGATGGAAACAGACGGAAACTACCGAGATACCATAAAATATCACATGCAAGAAGGCTGCAGAGAAGCAGCGTGATCTTTTTGTATTGATACAGCGGGAAGTGGGGCATCGTGGTGAGCTAAAGAAAGGAAAGAGGGAGAAAGATACCGGATGAGTGCATGAGACGGAGACGAAGCTGAAGCTGAAGGTGCGCATTGCTGGTACTTCCTTACATGGTCGAACCTGTCGCGGCTGAGGAGGGAGAAGATGCGGAGGAAACCGAGAATGGCGATCCAGATAGACAGGCGAATCCAGGCCGGGTCCATCACCGCACCGACGAAGATCATTTTGAACAGTAAAAAGTTCAGCATGCGGTCATACACGTGCTTCGTGTTGGAAAAGAGAGGAAAATGCATGAGTCCCAGTTGCATGTCATGATCATAATAGTGATATTGCCATGATACCACTATGATGCTATGATACTATGATATGACTATGGTACGGATCACGCTTGTAAGCACAATCCCAGCAACAAAGCATTACCTGACTCTCGGAGGGGAGCAGCTCACGGAAGACGAGACGCACAATGGCTTTGCCGAGAAGCAGAAATGTGCACAGGACCATGTTGAGGTGGATCTACAAGACAAGGAATCAACAGGCATCGATGGCAAGCGTTTGTTTTTGTAGCGTACGAGGAGCGAGAGACGCTGAGACTCGACATGAGTGAAGAATGCGTTTAGGAAGGAGCAATGTGGGTCGAGCTGAGGGGGTGGTACGGGTGCGGAGGGACGCAGACTGAGCTCGGAGGGACGACACTCCCGGAGAGCCCATTCCGGTCCAAATGAACGTAATGAGACGACGACTGCGGTCGCAAACGAAACAAGCGACGCAAGCAAGTAAGAAGGGAATAGAGCCATACTCGACAAGTAGATCCCTCCGTCTTGTTTTGTCTTTTCTTGTTATGATATGATATAATGTATAATAGGCGGCTCAGAGGGTGGCGTATTGAGTCAACAATGGTAATACAAGGTGTCCAGGAAAGAAAGAGAGAGAAAGGGAGACAACCTGCCCAAATCAGGTAGACACCTGCGGCAGTTACTACACACAGTACATATACAGTACATATCACACAGACACGCACACTTTTGTTACATAACCGCTGCTTCCCTTGCACTCGCCTCCCCTCTCTTCTTCTCATGCAATCCTAAATTTCACCCGCCACCTTGCTAACCAAAAAGTATAATAGTGTGATGATAATGATAATGGATGATGATGCGAAATACTTTCTTCTTTTTTTCTTTTTTTCTTTCCTCTTTCCCCATATGAAATAATAATTATACACTCTAATGTCGCTGCTCCTCCTTCTTGTACTTGATGAACGCGACCAGATTCGCCACAGCCTCGTCACCGCGCGAGCGCAGGTCAAAGTTTTTCCGTCGATCAACCGTCTTGACCCGTGCACGCACGCTCGGCAGTGCCTGTCGCAACTGATCCAGAAATTGGCCTTGTACAAACACGGGAGCGTCGTAATCAAATGCACAGTCGCTGTACACGTCGTACAAGCAGTTGAGCGCCTCGACCATTACCGCCACCTGCTTTGTCTCCTGCACTACTTGCAAAAACAAACTGCCCAGCTCCTGTACTCGCGTCAGAGTCCGTCTGCCCCTTTTTCCACTCTTCACTGTTAAGAGTGTGACGTACCTTATTCATCTCAATGTGACCCTGTCGCGCTGCAATAGGACCCAGGCAGCCGATGATCTTGACCTGCAGTGCCTCGGAAGACGTTGCCTGGAACGCACCGCATAAGGTCGTCACGTCCGCCATCGCGATCGGCTATACACACTCCCTTGAGTCACCTGCCCCAAACAAAGAAGAATAGAACTGCGTTACTTACCGTTTCCTGTCCCAGACCACGGCCGAGCGACCACAGACAGCCCACGATC
Organism: Syncephalastrum monosporum B8922; assembly: GCA_000697355.1. Classification (NCBI taxonomy): domain Eukaryota; kingdom Fungi; phylum Mucoromycota; class Mucoromycetes; order Mucorales; family Syncephalastraceae; genus Syncephalastrum; species Syncephalastrum monosporum. The sequence goes on along the minus strand of JNEN01001213.1, from coordinate 102,508 downwards.
GTCTCAATAACTTCGTTGAGTGTGTCGCCCTTGGGGGCACTGCCAATGCCATTGGCTGTTTCAAAGAGCCATCGCCAGGTTTGGAACGCCTCTTGCGTGTGCTCGCGGAACCAGGCCTTGTCCGACACTTCGTTCATGGTAAGCAAAAAGTTGTTGAGACACTCCAATGCGCGCAGATGTAAGGTCTCCATCGCTTGGGTCACGGTCGCCTTGTCCTTGTCCTCTTGCTTGAAGCTCAGCGAGGTCGGGGTGGCGAGGCGGATCAAGTGCGGGAAGACTTGGTTTACAAACGTGTGGATGGCCGGGTAGCCCGTATCGCTCAGCGCCTCAGCCTTGCTGGCTTCGCGGGCATGGGCCATGTATGCGTCCACGTTTTCGTCCGTCACTTCCTTGCCTTCTTCGTCTCCTTCCTCGTCCACCATGTCTTCGTCGGCACTCTCCCAACCATCATCTAATCGGATGGAGAGGAATACAAAGAGGATGTATATGTAAGTGAGTATGACGCACTGGAAGATGTCCATGACCCTTCCTCCTTTTTAGACTTCTTTCTTACCTTCACCGTCTTCCACGATGCACATGGTCGATAACAGCTCGAGTGAGAGCTGCAGGGTTGACAGGTGTCGCTCAGCATCCTCAATGTATTCCTATGCTCGGCTTGTGAATAACACACGCGTACACATGGCTGCTCTCCCTTCGTTCAAGGACGACTTACTTCTTCGCTTGTCAAAGCTTGCTTGGGGGTAGGCGCAATCTCCATCGAATCCGCGTCCTTGTTCACATTCTATCCTTTTCAGTTTAGCAGCCAAACCCCAAAGCAATCCTCCATGGTCACTTACGCCAGACTGGAGTGCAGCAATAATCTTTTCTGCCTCGGTATGGATGTTGTAATCGAGTGAGGCGACAAGGATGGGCAGAATGCGCTGGTTCAGCTGGTTCTGGGCATCGTCCTCCCACGATTCGGTAACCTCGAGTGCCTCGCGCACATTCATCAAAATAGCTAGCAGGATAGTTATATATATGTATATCAGTATCATCTCACCGAGTAAAGTTCATCGTGACTTACAGCAGGCAAGCACCTGGACCAGAATGCGGTCATTGCCCTTGAACTTGTCGAGGATGCCGTAGAGCATCTTGGCGTACTCGGGATGGTTCTGAAATTCGATATAAATATCTTTGTTGTCGTCCGTCAGAGTGGTCAGACACTGGCCAGCGGCAACGACGAGCTTAGTCGGGCATTGGTCGGCGTAGGAGAGGAAGGAGATCAGGAAAGGCACGATGTTCAGCCGATTGATAGCCTTGATGTACTTGTCCGACGCCTCGCTCAAGCTCCAGATGAGATAAATCAAGTTTTCCGCAAAGTCCCAGACCGTCCGACGCCGTGCCTCCTCGTCCTGGTCTGCCACAGGTCGCTTTTGAAGAATGCTGTCGATCGTTTCTGATGCCTAAAAAAAGAAAACGCAAGTCAAAAAAAAAAAAAAAAGATAACGACGAGCACGCCTTGGACTTACGCGTGGTATCAAGTGGCTCAAGGGGGTGAGGATATCACGGCTGTAGTAGTCACTCGCCACCGACGGGTCCACCGCCACCAAATTTCGCAGCACACCGAGCGATTCCTCGAGGACTTCACGCTGGTTATCGGTCAATCGTTCTAAAAGCAGCGGCACGATGCCCTTGGAGTACAGCAGTTTGCGTACGCTCGGTCCGGATACAATCAGATTGGAGATGCACGCGGCTGCCCAGGCACGTTCAGAAGGATCGGGCGAGGACAACTGCCATGGGAGGTTAATCCAACGGTCCTTCTGTACTGTCGTGTCATTCTTTGGTCTACCTTTTGAATAACAGGGATCACGGCCTCTTCACTGTGGAGGGTGTCCTTCAGCTGGTCATTGGCGCCCGCTGCAGCGCGATTGCTCAGAGGATTGATGCGTGCTGTCTTCTTGTTGCGTCTGCGGATCTGTTGCTTGCCCATGCTGAGATCAGGTGGATCGTACTGGATCTAGTCTAATATGCAAAAAAAAAAAAAAAAATCTCGGTGCCTGATTGCTTAGGCCGGCTTCAGCAGTCACTGCGTTTAAACGCATGAAAAAAAAAGATTGCTTTTTTTATTGCGCAGTAACCTCGCCCATCTGGGTAAGACGCTCTACGTATACAAAAAGTCAACTCAAAACTGCACAAACAGTGTTTTTCAGGGGATGCTGCGGCTCGTCTTGGATCCACACAGCGCAATGCTATCCAAGCCAAGAGAGAGCGGAAGTGCTTCGCTCGCCCCTGGAGACTGGCTGGATTCTTCAAACGGAAGTAATCGGAATGTGGCGGCGTTCTATTAGTCTCTGTGTGAGTTTTATCATCTGTCATTCATACCTATTGCGATTGACACACATCTTATAGCGGGGCTCCTTCTACTGAAATATAATGGAAGCACTTGTCAGAAGACATGAAAAGTTTCCTTGTGATATGGCGAATAACCATATATCCATGACATGGACACATAGTATAGGGAATAAACGATGGGCGGACGTCGAACCGGGAAAATTAAAGAAAAAAAAAAAAAGACATTTCATCGTAGGCTCCGAGAGCAGACTTACTCACACTTACACTTACACTTACACTTACACACACCTGTCCTCTCGCTTACTTTTCTTTCTTTCTTTCTCTGCTTGCAGTTGTTTACTGTTGTCCTTTTGAAATATGCACACAGCTCATGACGACTCTGAGTCGAAAAGGCGGGATGTGCGTGCTCCAGAGATGTGCGTGGATTATCTCTCCTACCGCTTCGATGAAATGGATTTAGCTGCTTCGTGGCGAGTTGTCACGAAACAAAAAACAGCCGTTGTCAATGGTCTGCGCCTGGAGAATGCCTCGTGGCGGACGTGGGCAAAGCACAAGAACAACCTCAAGACGGTCAGCCCAGAAACCCTCAACTGGTAAGGCGTTATCATTATTATCATCCTTTTCTCTTTTTTCATTTCTATAATGATTATTTTGACTCACATTGATTCATTTATTCATACATTGGCCACAGGCTTAAAGACAGCGATGTGACATGGCTGTATGGACCTTTGCACACCGTGATCAAGAATATCGAAGAAGAGGATCGATTCGCGAAGCCCAAGGTGTCTTCCACCGAGGAAACACTGGGTCTGATGACGCTCTCGCCTCTTCAGAAGCTGCATCCGGCTAAGCATCAACAGCAAACTTCCTCATCCTCGTCCTCCTCTGCTTCGTCCTCTTCTTCTTCTTCTTCACCACCACCGCTCAAGTCAGCGCTGAAACGGGTCACCGAGTCGGATCGACTGAAGCGGTCTGTCTCCGAGCTGCAAACACACCTCTTGGCAGAACCCGAAGTGTCCCTTGCCGAGGCCAACAAGCAAAGCAAGGCATTCTCGCCCTCGGTCGTAGCCACCCACCGCCAGCCCAAGCTGCGCTTCAACCAGCACGTCGAGCAATGCGTCGCCCTCGCCGACGAGCGCCACGTGCATCCAGCCGAAGAAGAGGACCTGGTCGGCATCCGCAAGATTGCGCCGGCGCGCCTCAAGACCGGGTCCATTTCCGAGCACGACGACGAAACCTCGGTTGCTTCCTCCTTCTCATCGACCGAGGCAGGTCCCAGCGGTCATGCGGGCGTGCGCTGGCACCATGATATCATTCACCAGGACGAGGATGATGATGATGATGATGACGACGACGAGGATGAGGAAGAGGAGGAAGCGCATCACAGTCAAGAAGCGATTCAATGGGTGGGCCAACCCTGCGTCTACAATGTCCATTCGAGCAGTGCGTATGCCCACCCGGGTACATACCCTAGCCGTTCAGACGAGGACGATGCCAATGATGATGATGACGACGACGACGAGGATTGGGGTCTGCACGAACCGAGTGATGACTCTATTATTCCCGATGCCATTCCTTCCCCTCCCACATCACCGCCGCTGCCCGCACCCTCCGCACGCCCGATCCACCACCACCCTGGCAAATCTGTCCCTGTCAGCCAGTCCAGCCACGAGGCAGCCGAGCCTGCGATGGCCCGTCCGGCTTCGTATCAAGGCGTGACCGACAGTTATTCGCAAGCAAACAAAAGCGAGTCTGCTTCCGCTCGACTTCCATATGCATCATCTTCATCATCTTCATCATACTCATCCTCACCTGCTTTCGCTTCCGCCGCCGCGGCCGCTGCCGCTGCTGTTGCTTCATCCTCCACCCCTACGTCGCATGCTGCTGCGCCTTCTTCTTCCTCAACGCCGTCCCCGCCCTCCTCTGCCTCATCCTCCTCCAACACAACTGTCCTGGGCAACTTTGCCCAGTGGGCCTCTACCTACCTCTGGTCGAAATCATCTTCATCTTAATCGTCTTTATCATCTGCACACATTTCCTCCCCTGGGGCCCAAGCTCAACCATTTTTTTCCCTTTTTTTTTTTTTCTTTTGCTTTTGACATGCATGCATCTCCCCATTGATATCTCCTTAATCCAATACATACTTTTGTTCTTATTGCACAATTGTCCCGCGTTTTATAAATATTGGGATTCGGAGGGTGGCAAGTGTGACTGTCGTGCTTTTTATATAGATCAAAGACCCAGGCAACAGGAACTTTTTTCGATTGACAGGTCACGCGTACACAAAATAACCTTGCCAGATGTGGACTCAACAGAAGATTTACACATACGAGTCAATATGACAGACGATCGTGTGTGCACCCCTCCGCCTTCGTGTAGTGTAATGTAGTGTAGTGTAGTGTATTAGAGAGTAGTGTTCGTGTAATGCATAGTAGTTTAATTCGCCTCGCGTTTCTTTTGCATGAAAAAAAAAAAAAGAGAGGCAAGGATTTTTGAAATGCGACACGTGAGCAGGTTTAAAAAGGTTGAAAACACATGATGCAAGTCTGACAAGATATGCACAATGCGCTCGTACACGTCACACTTCTGATTCAGTTTTTCTTGTGTGCCCATGGAATACTGTACACAGGTGTATGGTACACAGTAAAATGAGCTACGGTACAGTACGTACAGTAAAGTATACCATACACTGCATTGCCGCAGAAAATATATTATAGTTTTTAATTTTTTAACACGACTGTTTGCATTTTCGTGTTGCTTTTCCTACTAGCACTACAGAAAGAGCACCGACACACCTGTTTACACTTCTTTCTCTTCTTATTTTTTTTTCTTGCTACTATACGAGTATGACAGTGCTCAGTCGTACGTTGACCCAGCTTCGTGCGTCCCATGTGCGTACGTGCGTCCGAATGTACTCGTCTGACACGACGGTCAAGGCGATGGTCTACTCCGAATACGGCAAGCCCTCTGAAGTCTTGAAGCACGTTCTCCACTCCACCCTGCCTTTCCTTCATTGTTAATGACTCTCGCCTCATTATCCATGTAGAATGGTCGAGTTTCCTCTGCCCAAGCTGCAGTCGGACACGGTGCATGTCCGATTCTTGGCCTCGCCTATCAATCCAGCCGACGTGAACCAGGTGCAGGGAGCGTACCCCATCAAGCCGGCCTTCGAGGACCTGGGCCCGGTCAAGGCGGCGGTCGGTGGCAACGAAGGCGTTGCTGAGGTGATTGCCACAGGCGATGCCGTCCAGGATTTAAAGGTGGGGGACAGGGTCGTGATGGCCAAGACCGGCTACGGAACGTGGCGGTCCCACGCGGCCGGCCCTGCCCAAGACTTTCAGCTCCTGCCCAGAAACGACAAGGTCTCGGTGATCCAGCAGGCCACGCTCACGGTCAATCCGTGCACGGCCTATCGCATGCTCAAAGACTTTGTCAAGCCTGAGCAAGGTAACAGAGAACGCGATGTGTTATGTCCTTTGCCAACTCTGTCTTTTTTTTTTTTTTTGACACGGTTATAGGAAATTACATCATCCAGAATGGTGCCAACAGTGCCGTGGGACAAGCTGTCATCCAGATCGCCAAAGCTTGGGGCTTGAAATCCATTAACGTGGTCCGCAACAGGTAGACATGATGAAACAGATACATGCTGTGTGCATTGTATTTTATCGTTTTTTATCGCTTTTTTTTCCATCATGGGCTCACAGAACACACTAGACCCGACCTGGACAAACTCAAGGAGGAGCTCACTCAGCTGGGCGCGACGCACGTCGTCACCGACGAGGAACTCGGCTCGCATACGATGCGCTCTCAGATGAAGGACTGGTTCGCAGGCAAGCCGCCGCTGCTCGGCCTCAACTGTGTGGGCGGCAAGAGCGCTACCGAAATGGCCCGCTATCTCGGGTAAGCTGCGTGGCAACAGCAAATTGCCATGGTTGCTTGCAGTGTGTTACCTATCCACTCATACTTGCCACCCATTCATATCTATCTTCAGTCACAATGGACACTATGTCACGTATGGCGCCATGGCCCGTGCGCCGCTGTCGCTCCCGGCCTCGATGCTCATCTTCAAAAACATCACATTCCACGGCTTCTGGATGTCTCGCTGGGCGGACGTGCACTCGAAACAGGAGCGCTATGCCATGTTTGAGGACCTCTTCCAGCTCATGCAGCGTGACCAGCTTGGCGAGCCGCGCTGGACCCCGGTCGAGTTTAACGAGGCGGCCATGAAGCATGCTGTCGACGCTGGTATTTCAGGCTACGCCGCCGGGAAGCAGATCGTGCAATTCTAAAGGAAAAGAAAAGGAGGGAGCGCGCGTGTGTGTCTTTTCCATAGATGATACAGGAGATGCCGCTTTCTTCTTTTTTGTATTGTATTGTCTTGTATAAATGAATCATAAAGAAAATGTAAAAAAAAAACACAAAGAACAAAAGGTCTAGATTTTGAAACCGCTGTGAATGGCGGCCACACCAAAAGTCAAGTCTTCGTAGCCCTTGCCCACGGTAGAAAAGCCAGCGTCGCGGATCATTTGCGCAAACGTCTCTTGGTTGGGGAATTTGCGTATACTTTCAACGAGGTACTGGTACGAGTCGCGGTCCTGCGCAATCACTTGGCCCAGCACAGGAATCACGTCAAAGGAGTAGACGTCGTACACCCTAATTCCATCCTAGGTTAGTCAAACATGCCCCCCGTAACGTACCCCGCCAGTCTTCTGCACTTCGTATCCTCTACTCACTTGCTGATCAGAGGATTATCGACCTTGCTGAACTCCAGACACATGAAGCGTCCGCCGGGCTTAAGCACACGGTAGGCTTCTTGGATGACCCGGTCGACGTGAGTGCAGTTCCGGATACCAAACGCAATCGTGTACACGTCCACCGACTCGCTCTCGATCGCATCGAGGTGCTCGGCATTCTGAACCATGAAGCTGGTCTGATTGGCTATATACAGATACAGGTACAGATACAGATACACGCAAGTAAGTCAGCGTACAGTAGAGTCACAGCACAACGCAGGGACACTTACTCTTAGCATACGGCGACGACTGGAATCGCTTCTTGCCCTCCTCGAGCATGTGTGCGTTGATATCTACCATGGTGACGGATGCGGTATTGTCGTGGTGAATGTTGCGGCAATAGTCCAGGAAGCGCATGGCAATATCGCCCGTGCCACCTGCCACGTCCAGCAGCTTGGTGCCTGGACCGGGTGCCATGCTACGAATAAACTGATCCTTCCAGATCCGGTGGATTCCGAGACTCATCGCATCGTTCATCACATCGTAATTGCCCGCCACGTTCGCAAACACCTTGTGCACTGGTGGTTTTTTTTTCAAATCAGCATGGGTGTCACGCATTCGCGCTATCGCTATGACAACCTACCCAACGACTCTTTCTCTGTCTCTGGCACATTGCGGAAACCAAAGTGGGTGGTCTTTTGCTCGTCGAAGGGACTGCTGCTGGGGGGCTGCTGCTGCTGCTGTTGTTGTCGTACAGCGCCCCACGTGGAGAATGCAGCTGTGCGCTTCACACAGTGGCGCGTCAAGGGTTGGCAACGGCGAAGCGCTGACATTGTATGTTGTATGAAAAGAAAACACAGTGGACAAGGGCGGGGCGGAGTCAGCCATCATGTCAAAAAAAACAATCATTTGCATAGCTGAGCGCGCGCGCGCGCTGCCAGCCGATGAATGTCCGAAACAGTGCGTGATATGATAGGTAGATAGACACGGCACACATAGATACACGACAGGCAATTCGATGGAGGGGGGCATGGTGTGGTTGCATTTATTCATAATCGAGAGATGGTAAGTACACATGAGAGAAGAAATAGAGAAAAAGAAAGAAGAATAGATGGCACAGATACGCACGTCAGCGTGAATATGTGTATATATGTAGGATGGGATAGGGCGTGGTGGTTAGTTCTTGGCTTGCTGGTCAACCACCATCAAGCTACCGATGAAAGTCAAGTTCATCTTGGCGCGCACCTCGACGATATCCTCCGGCACCAAGAAGATGGTGGCACCCAGTTTACGTGCAATCGAGATGGCCAGCTTCGCATTGTTGAACGAGTCCTCCTCGGTGCGACCGGGCGTCACGAGCGAGTAGTCGACATAGCCCGGCTTCAGGCCATTCAGAACATCCAAAAAGAAGACACCTGTGCTCAGCGATGGGTCCTTGAAGGAGTTCATCTTGCTCTGCTTGCCGCCGCGCTTGACTGTCTCGTTCGCCCACGCCACCATGTCTCGGTCCGTAATCGCGCGACCGGCCTTGGTCAGCGACTGCAGCGTGTGGATAATATTTTCCCGCATCAGCTGCCACACCAGGCCCAGTGTCAGCGTCTTGTTCTCATCCACAATGTCCGCACCCTGGATGCCGACAAGCGAGAACCGTCGCTCCTGGCCGAGCATCACCGCATAGTTTGTATTCTCAATCATCTTGAACCGCGACAAAGGCTGCTTGCGGCTCACCATCCGCCAGTTCACGATGCCGGGCACGACCTTGTCAAAAGCTTGCAGCAGGATCAAACCATCCTTGAGATCCTCAAACAGGTTGTACACACCTGGGTCCACGTTGAGACTGTTGAGCCAGAGCGTGAACACTACAAGAGAAGACGTGTGTGAGTGCCCGTCCTCTTCTCTGGTATTTTCAAAGAAACAAGAAACCAAAAGAAAAAAACGAAACTTACTTCTTGCTTCACGCTCGCCTTCGGCATCGAACGGCTCAATCTCGGGGGCCTCTTCTTCAGTCAAGGGGTCAAGACCAGGGTGGGTGTTGAACAGGTGCGCAACAAAGGCCAGGTTCAGCTTGGGGTTCCCCGCCACAAGGGCCGTCGGGGTCAAGTACTTGCGGCAGCCGATCGCCTCAGCATTGTCGAGCACCATCTCAGCACGGCGCAGCAGGTCGCGCTCCTGGAGCGGCGCACGCGAGCACGACTCGGGCTTGAGCTGGTTGAGCAGGATCGTGTAGTTTTCACCGTCGGCCACGTCCTTGCTGAAGTTCTTGACTCTATAGGTTGTAAAAAGGTCAGTGAGGATCCCCCTGAGAAACACACATACACACTTCCATCTATCACTTTACCTGCGATCCCAATTAGCCGCCTTGAGGTGATAGTTGAACCAGCGAAGCAGAATCTGGTCCGGAGGCAGCTTCAAGAACTCGTCGAGGGTCTCATCCTCCTCGAGCAGGCGGTACAGTTCGGGGTGAAGCTTGATATCAATCTTGGAGAGCAAACCGCGTTTGATGATCTGCCAGATGAGGCCAAGAATCAGATGCTCACGGGCCTCAATGATGTCTTGCGGGCCAATATTGACCACCGAGCAGCCGATGGCCTTGGCCGAGTTGATCACAATGTTGTTGTTCTCCACCATTTGGAAATTGTTGATTTTCTTGCCCGCGTTCAAGACACGCTCATCGATCGTATCGGGCACAGCGTCGTTGATCAGCTTACAGAGGATCAGACCGTCTAGGGTGAACTCGATAAGAAAAAAGGAAAGAAAAAGACCATGACGGTTTCCATTGTGCTCTGTGTGTTACCTCTGCATTCGTCAAAGAGCTGCATTGTGTTGGTCGGAATAGGAAGGCGGTGACCGATGTGCGAATCACCTGCCATGACGCTGTTGATATGGCGAGTGAATTCGGTCCGCTCGTCTTCGTTGATGGTATGCGTCGTGTTGGCGTTTGTGCCGGTGACACGGATCTTGTGCTGGTGCACGTCAAAGGCGCCCTTATTGCGACCTTCCTTGAGCTTAGCAGCCAGCTAAAAGAAAAAAAAATAGATCCACATAAAAAAAGGGTGGTGTCAGCGTCCCCATCTCTGCAGATTCCCCCCACTTTAAGTTTCCACGCCTATGCACACACACACACACACAGACACACAGACACTTTTCCCTTATTCCCTGTTCATGCCCAACCTCCTCTGTCTCTTACCTCGATGAACTCCTCCGCATCAATCTTGCTCGTCGCCGAGGTGCTCACGTCCTTGAGCGTGGCTCGAATCTCGTCATAGTTGTCGCTGACGCCTGTGTCCTTGCACGCCTGCTGAATCTCGCGCTGGTCGAGATAGCCATCGCCATCGAGATCGCAAGCACTGCATGGAGGAAGGAATGCGTGAGTTTCAGAACCCAGACAAGACAGCAAGACACACGCGACGACCAAATAGCACTCAGCCAAACGGTCTGGCGCGTCGTCTTCTTCCTTTTCTCCTCGGGTGCCAAGCTCTTACCTGAACTGGTCGATGAGGGAGTTGATATCGTTGACCTGCAGAACAGGATACTTTTTCTGCAGGGTGAATGCGTTGAGGATGGGCATTGTGGGGTGGAAGAAAAGAGGAAGAAGGTCGTGGATGGAACAAGTTGGAATTCAGCCCGTCGTCTCTTATTTTCCCCAACACCAAAAATGGCGGGCTTAAAATTCATTCGTTTTGGATGCAGCCTCTCCAGTATGACGACATCATCTCTTTCTCTCTTTTAGTTGTTATACTGGACCACTTTTCTGTCCCTTTTCTATGGGTATCCTTGTAGTCTAGCCCATTTACTCTGATAACCACATAGGCTGCGAGAAAGATAACATCATTTACGCGTCCTCTCATTGTGTTTGAAGTAATCAATTTTTTTTGGCCAAGCAAACCACCGTGCCGGAGGAAGTATAATAGGGTATACATCCTTGGATTTAACTTACCGCAGCTCATTGTGTGTCAGCAAGTAAAGACTGCGGAAGCGTTTTACTGCCAAGCCTGGCGGACAGCCAACAGTATAACCAGGTCTCGGCCTTTTTCTTCTCTTTTTTTTTTTTTCTTTTTTGCTTGGCGCTCTTGTTCTTCCACCGGAGGTCATGTTTCCTTTTCCCGGTATCAGCTGCGCGGCATGCTAAGCAACCAACTCATATTTTATGAGTCTGTGCACCCTTACTTTTCCTTGACATCACGAAGACACGGTGAACGACTCACTGTATACTCCCTTTATTCCCTTTATTCTTGGCGATTTCGTTACTTTCTTTTTTCTTCTTGGCATACTTGCTCCTCAACTGTTATGCCTCGTTCCTTTGGACGAACATGCATAGGTGGAAGCTTTCCAACGAGGAAAATGATTCTTTTGCTTATGGCTCACTGTTGGTTTCTCTAGGTTTGCGGACGCGTTATACGCGTACGTAGGTCTAGTGCAAGCGTAGCACATCCCAACCACAGCATGCTCACAGCCCTAAAACAGGATAAAAATGGAAAGAAGCTCTTGCGTCAATCTTGCAGATCTGTCGGCGGCCCTACAAAGCAACTTTCCATATTCCGTATAGTTTATTTTCAACTGTAGTTGACAGTGTCAAAACCACCTCATAGGGATACATCAATAGCTGTGTAATACAGGAGGAAGTCTATATTCTGAGAACATGAGTGGTACCAAAAAGGAAGGCCAGAAAGTATGTTTGTGCATCGTGCAGAAAGGTCCCTCATGGATGGATACGGCGAAATGCGTGACACATCTTGCCTGCATACATATTCTAGTTCATCAAACGAGAAACCCAGTCATTGCCACGTGCTATTTCTAGTGCTGAATTGTTTTAATGTCATATTCTATCTTACGCTCTGAGTGAACAAATCCATGCAAGAGGATACAAACAAAGATGACTTTCGTGCCAAACAGTGTTGTCCAGCCTATCCTTTCAGTCGACCTTCATCAAGTCTTATTTCTTCAATACGTCTTTCATAATATGTAATGTATTGTGCTTCTATCAACGAAGGCTGTACTAGTTTGCCTTTTACTCAGCTAGCCTTGCCAAGGATGTATGTATGATTCTCCATAGCGAGATGGCCCCTTGCTTGTTTGATTGGACTCAGACAGATTTTTTTTTTACTGTTTTGCAGGGTCTGGATATAACAGTTATGCAGACAAAGCTGCACCAATGACAGGCAGTTATGGCATGATTGGCCAAAATGTAAATTTATATCGAGTTGTGCCATCTCGATACACTACATACTGTATATTCTCGGGTTGAAAGAACGGCTTGCCCCTTTGGAGTCTCATGACAGCCTAATAACCTGTTTTTTTTTCTCATTTGCTCTTTACAATATATAAAAATGGATATATATTGATGCATGAATTTAGCCCACGAATGAGATCATTTCTGACTAATGCAAGTTTGTCACGTTTGGTTTTCCATGCGAACAAAACTGGCTGTTACAACATAATTAAATCTTTCTTTTTCTCCTATATCGTTTGAAAGAGCCCTAAGATTCGTGTCGAGAGGTGACAGGGAAGACTTGACCACAATTGATTCAAATGGGAGTGGAAGACACAAAGAAGAAATATTTCTGCAAATCAGCGTCCCGGTCCGCTTTCTTGTGCTAGCGACTATGACGATTATGGCGATAAGGTTATCACGCTAGGTCACGCTGGAGAGACCTGGAGACCTGTTAAGATTCGATCCGTAGTCCTAAAGCCAGAATTCTAAAATAGGCCCTTCCTTTGCGGTGAGCAACAAAGAAGAAGAGGATAACAGGCGCCTTGACTTTATGTAGTGCTGTTTAAAACGAAGAGTGGCACGATCCTACCTCCTATCGACCACCGTACCGTAAAATTGCATCATGTATACCAAGATATCCGTGTATATGCATGGTATACATTGGACATAGTTCTCTCCAACGTGAGGATTGCTATGCAGTGCTTGATCTTATAGATTGTACATAAAGGTCACATTACTCAAGCGAACCCCCCTCCCTTTAGCTGGCATATTGCAGTAGAGCCCCACTATTTCATCTCTGCATGTACATAAACAAAAAGCAAGTGCTATGCATATCATGCTGTACCTACATAGGGATAAAAAAAAACTTGCAGCGGTCTAATAGTTATATATACAGCCAGAAAATGTAGATGAATGCTTTGTGTGTTTATCCAGAACATACATAGTCTACTCGATAGATCACAAAAACAAGAGGTGGAAAAATTGATTCTGATAATAGAAGCGGCGATCCTTAGTGCCAAAGACCGACCGATTTCACATCTTGAAACTGATTGAGGAGGGGGTTTGTTATCATTCCTAAAAACCATAGCTCTGAAAGCTAAAGAAGGAGAAACGAAGAGGACCCGAGAGCAATGCCGCGAATAGAGTCAATCCAAAGGATGACAAGTTTCGGATGTGGATCAGAAAAGAAGTCTACACTGCGTAGAGTCCAGTACGCATGTGATTTGACGTCATGCAGCCGGCTGTCGTGCCTGCGAGTCATCCGAGGATCCCCGCATTATACTTTGGTTGCATGGTTTGCCTACTTTTTCTTTAATATATGTAGGCACACTTCCCTCTTCTTCCCCCTGCCGGCTTCTCCACTACCTTTCCTCTCTTCCTCTCTTTCGCTCTCTCTTCTCTCTCTTTCGTCTCCTTCCCTTCTTACTTCAGTGACCATCGTCTTCAACGCAATCATGGGCTCAAGTAGACGAGCACGACTCGATGATCCAGAGACACCCATCCTTCAGCACGTTGGGCATCGCGATACGAGCGCAGCCAGTACAAGCAGCGCGAAGAGTAGTGCAAGTAGCGATCGATCGAGTACGAGCACACAATTGGAAGTTGAAATCGATGTCAAAGGTCAAGTCAGCACAGGCCCTGACCAGGCCTCTTCGGGATTCTCTTTCTCCAAGTTGATGCACTACACCGGTCCAGGTATAAAAAATAATGAACCGTTGCCATGGAACGTTAGAATGATACTGACGCCCATCTCTTTTTCTTTCCTGCTTTCAGGCTGGCTTATGTAGGTCCAAGTTCGAATGGGTGCAGAGGCACACACACACACACACACACACACATACATACATATATAGAGAGGAAATCTGAACTGAACAACTTTCGATTTAGGTCGGTTGCATATCTTGATCCAGGCAACCTCGAGAGTGATCTCCAGTCAGGCGCGCTTGCTGGCTACAAGTTGCTATGGCTTTTGTTTTGGGCCCATGCGGCAGGTACAGGACATGAATAGAAGCCGTGTATTGGGATGTTCAAAGTATTCACTATCTGCCCCTTCTTAAAAGGACTTGCGGTGCAAATTCTATCTGCGCGGCTCGGCGTCGTGACAGGCAAGCACCTCGCCCAGCAGGTCCGCCAGAATTACAGCTCTCGTTTATCCCTTGTGATCTGGCTCTTCTCTCAGCTCGCCATCATTGGCTCAGATATCCAAGAAATCATTGGCACCGCCATTGCCATCAAGATTCTTTTCGGCTTTCCTCTTTGGATAGGCACCTGCATTACTGCGACAGATACCTTTGTGTTTATGTTTCTCCAGCAATACGGCGTGCGCAAGATTGAGGCCTTTTTCATGACCTTGATCGGGGTCATGATTGTCTGCTTTTGGGTTGAAATGATTGGCTCCCACCCCAGTCTTTCCGGTATACTGGAGGGTATCACTATCCCTGAGATCCCCGAACAGGCTGTGGTACAAGCCGTTGGAACCATTGGCGCTGTCATTATGCCCCACAACCTGTATCTCCACAGGTAAAAATCAGAAAGAGGATGCAAAAGGAGAAAAAAAAAATCACTTCTTTGGATGGGTACTGATGAAGGAATAGCGCCCTGGTCATGTCGCGCAATTTGGGCGACACGCCGTCCCACCACAAGCTGAAGGAAGCCAACTTTTACTTTGCAGTCGAATCTGCCTTGGCTTTGCTCACGTCGTACATGATCAATCTCGCGATTGTGGTTGTTTTCGCCCAGGTGTTTTATCGCCCGGATCGCATCGTCACCGAATTTCCAGGTCTCTACGACGCCTCCCAGGTACTGAGTAACACGCTCGGCCCGTATGCCAAGTACTTGTGGGCAGCGGGTCTGCTCGCCGCGGGCCAGAGCTCTACCATGACTGGTACCCTCGCTGGGCAATATGTAAGACGTCAGAATGCCTTGCAAGAAGAAGGAGAAACAATGGACTCATAAGATGATGGCTAGGTCGTTGAAGGCTTTTTCGGGGCTGTCTTTAAGAAGCAGTGGCACCGCGTCGCAATCACACGCATGATCGCCTTGGTGCCCAGTATGATGGTGGCTATTTTAGCCGTCAACCGCTTTGACACGATGGGAGAAATCCTGAACGTTCTGCAAAGGTAAGCTTTTGTGGCGTGCGCGTGGTGTTTGGGTAAAAAGCACACACCGTGCACACACAAACACACGCTTATGGAAAATAAAGAAGGCTCGAGACTCATCATGCTTTATTTTTGTTGTTGTGATTGTAGTTTGTGTCTTCCCATTGTGATTATTCCCATTCTTAAGCTCACCGACTCGGAGGCCATCATGTCCGCCGAATTCAAGAACAATCGATTCTTCAAGATTCTGAGCTGGGCTATCTCTTGGGTCGTTGTCGGTTTCAATGTGTACCTCTTTAGCATGTTTCTAGACGATTGGAACTGGCCAGTCTGGATGATCATCTTGAGCGGCATCTACCTCTGCTTCGTTGCTTATCTCATGTATACCCCGATGGATCGACACCACAAAGCCATCAATATGCTCCCGGGCTCCCTTGTACTCGCTTGACCCTAGACAAAACCCTCCGCGTTACTTTTTTTTTCTCATTCTTCTCTGATTATTCCCCCATTTTTCATCCCAACCAAACCCAGAAATTCCCGTCGATTCCCTTGCATAAACCAATCATATAATAAATCGAATACAATAAACGTATCCACTATTGCTGAGACCTTCCGTCTTGAAATGCCAAACAAGAATAGGATTGTATACCGGACCAGCTTCGTATTATATGGATAAAAGCTTCATCTCATCTCTGGTATGTTGGGTTTGAATATATCTCTCTCTGTGTACATATAGGTGTGCGAGTTGTACAGAAAATAGAGACGTCTAGAATACACATTAATAGCCGCGGAGGAGGCTGGGGTCGGGGTCTCTATCTGTAACATGTGCGTGACATCTACCTCTTTGGGCGCTTGTGTGAGCCCCCATGTCCTAGTTAGGTATGTCCATTTTCTAGAGCCTACGCGACCCTCCTGAAGTTCTGTCTCAAATTCTTTTTTAGGGATATAAAGTTGACAACCCTCCTTGTTGACGGAGGCACGTATCATGAGCCATCACGCGTTCTCGTGATGAGTGAATGCATGTACGAAAAGAAAGGAAAGTCAGTGCAACACTACCTATGGAATCTACCAGGCCATCCAAACTTGACATCACCTTTGTCTAAGTTGTGTGTATTGTTTGATACGTTAAATCCCACGCCTTCATGTACGCCGCACCTTGGGGAATACAGCACACAACCCTTTTCATCCTGACCTCACTCTCGCGCACAATGTACACTGGATCACTAACATGCCATTTTTGCCAAGCAGAAAAAACAGAAAACAATTGCAGCAGGGGAAAAAAAGTGAATTCGGGCTAAACAGTTTTATTTGGTATGCAGAATACAATGCGCAGGAGGGAATAGAATAGAATGGGAATGCAATGTGATAGAAGAAGCAGAAGAAGATAAAATGTATAAACAAGACAGTATATGGGTTTGCTATTTACCAGGCGGAGTAGCCGCCATCGACGGTGATCTCTGAACCAGTGACAAAGGAGCTCGCGTCCGAGGCGAGGAAGGCGACGACGCCCTTCAGCTCATGGGGCTTGCCGAGGCGTCCGGTAGGGGTTTGTGATTCCCAGAACTGGCGCATCTTGACGCCTTCTTCGCCCTGCTCGGCAAGGATCTTGCGATTCATGGCTGTATCAAAGTAGCCAGGCGAGATGGTCGTGACTCGGATGTTGTGGGGCGCCCACTCGCACGCGAGCGACTTGGTCAGTTGGAGCACGGCCGCCTTGGTGGCATTGTAGGGCGCATGGGTTTGCGGGCGGTTCGTGATATGGGCCGACATGGACGCCACCGTGATGATGGAGCCTCCGGTGTTGTTCTCCATCATGATGCGCGCGGCTTGCTGGACGCAAAAGAAGGTACCCGAGACATTGACATCAAAAATCTTGCGGAACGCCTTGGCGGTGTAGTCGATCGCAGGGCAGACTTGGTTGATACCCGCCGCGGTAACGAGGATGTTCAGGCCGCCGTGATGCTGCACGATCTGGGCAAACACCATCGCGACGTCTTCGTCGTTAGTCACATCGCAGCCCCAACTGCTGCCCTTGACGCCGCATTCTCGCTCGATAGTCGCAATCGACTCAGCGCCGGTCTCTGCGAGGAGATCAATGCACGCTACATCCGCACCGCTCTCGGCGAGCGCTCGCATCATCTCATAGCCAAGGCCACGCGCACCGCCCGTTACTGTTTGCAAGTAAAACGTATCAGCAAAGAGCAAGGTAGAAAAGGATAGCGGGAATGCCAGTACTAACCGATCGCCACCTTGCCACGCAGAGATTGCTGCTCCAGCACATTGGGAGAAATGTCATTGATAGTCACAGCCGCCATGGTAGAAATCTGGTTAGAGATACTAGAAGAGTGGAGAGGGAGAGTTGAAAAGTAGAAATCAATGGAATAAAAAATGCGAACCGCAAAGCAAGGCCCTTTTTATATAGCCAACAAACGGGGCGTCTATCAGTCAATACCCAGGAAGTTCCCAAGTAGGAAATAAAGAGGTGGGTCGGAAAAACCGCTGATTGGCATTTGCATCCCCCACACTGGGACTTTTTTCATCTTCCATTTTTAGTGAACGAGGGATCATCCATTCTCTGCTTTTGAGTGGTCCGTTCACCACCCAGAGAGTTTTATAGTGCAACACAGTACCTACACCACTGGAAAAGGTCTTTAAAAGTAGCCGTGGAGAAGTTCTCGATCTTGCCGTATTAAGATTCACGACTTGTCCGACAGCGTAGGGTAGTGCCACCCCCTCGAATTCTCTCTCTTTTCCCTCTCTCTGGTTCTAATGCTCAATACCTCCGCCCACACCTCTCTCCCCACCATCGTTTCACACACACGCACACATACACAGAAATGCACACAACAGACAGACATGCGTGCTTTTCTGTACACCTTTTACAGAGTCTGATAAGGCAAACAAGTCGGAATAGACATGGATGCACAAACTCCACACTTCCACACTCAACACGCTTCCAGAGATCATCGGGTGTACCAATCCATGCCCCGACGTTCACTCCTTATCTATCATAGGTTATGCTTTTACCCCACATTAATGTAGTAGATATGCAAATATGAGAATCGAAAGATCTATACGTCGCGCGTTATCACGGCTGGTTCGTCAACTTTTTTTTTTTCTTGGGCTCTTTTCTATTCTTCTGACCTATAAGCTTCATCCTTTTTGCGATTCCACAAGACATGCATATCCCGTTGTCGGGAAATCTAATACGGTTATAATACTTACGCGAGACTTAGTACTGGGGGGTTCTGCAGAAATAGAAGGTCATCGGACACACGAACGACAGCATGATGTTAGAAACGTGTAAGCATCCCGTATTGCCGTTTTCTCTATTTCTCTCAAAAGCTTTCTACATTCTTTCCTTGTGACCATGACCCTTCTTTTGTAACAGCATCTCGTCTGCTAGTTTCAGCAAAGAATGGGTGTATGATGCTACTCACTTTGTATAGGAGAGTACTGTTTTAAGAGAGATAATGATGGGGGCACCTACCCACAAAAGAATAAGAGAGTCCGACCGAGAGAGAGAGAGAGAGATCGTATAAGGTTATCAACTTTTCCACGACCATCCCTGTTTTTTTGCCTGAATTTTTTTTTTCACGTACATTCTGAGCCAATCCCCCTTCTATTTGTTTGGCGCGCGCGCTCGCGCGCTCGCGTTCATGGTCCACTCGTTGCTTCCGCGGATGATCGTGAATGCTTAGATCTTTATTATATTAGTATTTGTTGGGGGTCAGTTGGTTATGCTACACGTTTCGCACACACGTACCGACAGGACACTCTTTTTCTGTCTCTTCACCTAAAGGAGTATTCATATGACATACCACGCTCTATCCGCACGTATTCCATACAATCGACTGAGCCCGCTCATTTTTAATAAGAATGGAACACATAGGGTGGATGTTTGCTTGTGAAAGAAAAAGCTTATTTTTTTGCTGTTGAGTGTCATGATCGTAATCAAACATACTCACATTTCTGCGCAATTGGTATTTGGTATTTGTTAGCTCCCATCCCGTTCTTCTTCGCGCGTAACGAGACATGTCAGTGGGTTGTATGTATGCGTATGTGGTCGATTTTCTGCCTTGTTGTCCTTTGGGCAGCATAGCGACAGAAAAAAAAAAAGGTGACGACACCTTAGCATCAGATGCGCACAGCCCAGAAAGAAATAAGAAAGTGGAGTGCATGACATTTCTGCCTATTTCCATGTGCGGTATCCAGGTAATACTCTCTAGGGGTATTCCATCACGAGAAAGCTAGAGTGTGTTGTTTGGGGGAGGTGGGGAGAGGGCAAGAGCGGGTTGGAGGACTACTTGAAAGACTCAAAAGGTGTGAGCTGGCTTTCAATATTATGGTGAACAGACACGGGTGGATGATGATATGATTTTCTTTGGTCTCGCTTTTCAGCGTGTGGCGTCGGCCTTTCAAGATTTTTTCGCTGGTGGGCCCACCCCCCGCTCGGTAAACGGGCGCAAAAAAAACAAACGCCCTTCCTACAAAACAAAAAAAACCCCACTCTTCCATTTTGACCATGATTGCTCCCATTACTGGCAAATTCCGCAAGCTTCTCATCAAGGACCTGGCCATCTCGTTCACGCTCGGTGGTATCGGCGGTGCTGCCTGGTGGCAACTGTACCATCTCCCCAACGTCGCCCGTCGCGATGCTTTCTACGCCAAGCTCGAGGCTTCCAAGGCCCAGTAAATCTCTCCAGCACGACCATTCGAGCATCCACCAGCCACCACTATGATCCCAAGGCCTTACGACACACCACTCGAGTCGTGCCTTACAAGATAGAAAGAGATTGTATTTGCTTTTCGTATTCTCTCTTTGTATAAACACGCCGTTTTTCGCTCTTCCTCTGCCTGTGCCTGTTTCCCTGTTGCAGCTAATCTCTCCACTATTCTTACTGTCTTATGGCTATACTTACTTGTCTACGTGGTTTCCTTCGATGCGTCGTGGATATGACGCGACTTGCGGGTCACAGACACGGTATGGTATGTATGTATATCTATGCATACATACTTTCGCTTTTTTTTTTTTTTTTCGATGGACATGGGCCATTCATATACACCTCAATCACAGGTACGCCAGGTACCCATGCATACACATGTTAACATCGCCTCTCCTCTTGATTCATCTATGAGCATGAAGGCCTGACACGTAGAAGTTCAAAAATAAGGTTATAATTGAGAGTATAAAGAAACAAGAAGAGGAAGTGAGGAGTACAGAGAAGAAAGTGAGACGGACAACAACAAAGATTATACGCGAGTACAGAGTACAATGAGTGCATGTCTTCGAATCGGGATAGAAACAAAAAGAGGATGATGCGATGCGCATTAATTGGGCAAGGAAACACCTATCGTTATTTCGGGTTTTTTCTTTATGTTTGTGTGTGTGTGTGTGTGAGGTGTGAGTGTGTTTGTGTGAGAGTTCGTAGGAGGGTGCGTGTCTCTAGTTGACGACGTTGACCTTGACTGTTTCCGTCGAGGTGATCTGGGTGCGTCGAAGCTGAACGAGTTCGATGAAGTCCAAAGCGTACGAGCCGGGCTGGGTGTCCTCGGGGATAGTCCACTCCTTGGTGTACGTCACGTATTTGTCGGTCTTGGCCGCAACAGGGCTATTATCATTCAACGATGGGTAGATTGAACCAGGTCAATCAGGGGTGACTCTAGGTCAATTGCGTTTGTGTATAGCTTACCAAGACTTGTGGATAATGGCAAGCTGCTGCTGCTTCTTGTTACCCGTACGGCGGTGGAAGTTGATATCGAGCGACAGGGCCTTACCCATCGAGGTATGCTCTATGACAAAAATAAGTAATTGTTCTTTCTTTTCGTCCATTGTATGGCGCCCAACGGGCTGTTACTTTACCGTTGATCAGAGGCTGCATGACGTACTTGATCTTCAGCTTATCGCCCGGTCTCACGTCCTGGTCGTTGCTCGGCGATTGGATCTTCATGAACTGAAGCTGGGAGTAGATGCTGGCGAGCGCGGTCTGGACAAGGGCCAGGACGACCAGAGCCGAGAGAAGAGTGGACTTGAACAATTGCATCAGGTACGAGAAATGGGGCCGAAAGACAGGGACCGGATTGAAAGGATTGTATGGGAAGAGACCAGAAAAAAAAGTGGAACGAAAAAAAGAGAGAAAGAAGAAAGGAGGTAAAAGAGGAACAGTAAACCTTTTTGCAGATTGCTGCTTTCTTTACGCTTGTGCCCGTGTTAATTTGTATAAATAATCCGGGTGCACAAGTCAAATTGAATGTGCCCAAAAATACAACCCGCCTTGAAAACAGAGAAAATGAACATCCTTCCATTACCTGGAAACAGTTGTGGTACAAGCCCAGAAAAGGGTTGTCCTCGCAAAGCTTGTCCAACGCGGGCAGTGAACCCTACCAGCTACCCCCCTTTTCTCTGTCTCCCTCGCTCTCTCTCGTCTCTCTTTTTTTTTTTTTTTACCATTCAATCACCGCGCAGCTTGAAAACCGCGCTCGCCCAAAAAGAAACGTGCTCCGCCACCATATTTACCTTAGCTTCTGCAAGCCAAAGACATCATTGTTATCCAACTTCCTTTTCTCGTTTGCCAGGACCGGCGTATGACAATACTAAACCCGCTAGCATGCGACATTGGAGCCTGTCACGGATCATGTACCGTGAATACAGTAAGGAACTCATCTACCTGCAGATTTGATTGTATCATGATGTGTAGAGAGTGTGTCGTACATTGGCACGCAAATAGAAAGTGATATATAGCCAATACATATACATACATTATCTCCAAGGCTGCAAAGCGCGTGCCAGCGGCCATTTGAGTTTCTCTTGTGTCGCTGAAACAATTTTTTTGCAGGTACACCTATTCTAACGCCGGTGTTTTGATTGCTTTGCCACAGCCCAAGCACGTTGCCACAGAATTCCCAATGTGATACAAATCCTGCATTCCCTTCTTGTTATATCCATCGCCCTAACTTCCTTTTTCTTGTTTTCTTCATCCTCCCCGCGGGCCCCCTTTCAATGTGTGTATATGTTTCCGTATCTTTTTACCCTTCCCATCACCCTGCCCGCCCTTTTGTCAGTTGCATTGGCATTCTTGTGAATAAGATAAAAATAAACTTTTTTTTTCTTCAACTTCAGGCCACAAAAGAAATACCAGGAAAATCAAAGTCAGTCTTCCCATGTTTCCGAGGTGTTCATTAAGGAGGCACGGAAGGCAGATGTAATTTCTACCCACTCAGCCCTCTTCGTAGGACCCTGCCACTTCCACTTTATGCGGTGAAGGAAGTGATATTATACTGTGCTCTGCATATTGACCCACCTACTGAGCGTAATTAACTTTTTGCACAAAATGGAAGGTTCAGAAAGTTCAAGCTCCACACATTGAAGTGAACGTGAGCCTATATAGCAGCAGGAGTGTGCCCTCGTATGACCAGTGCTACATGTTTGTGTGGCACTTTTTTTTTTCTGTAAAACTTGCCGAGCATTGATATATGAGAGGTGTCCGCGCTATTTAGCGTAGCTCACGCTTTTCCTGGATCGTCGATAGCGGGTGCTTTTATATACTATCCACCATGCGCTCTCTTTTACAGGCGTATACTTTCATACTATGAACGCATACTAAAACTTGAAAGCATGTTCGTCCATAAATCTAATTACTGTAATTGCACTGCATGTACGGGTAATTTCTGTGTATCATGCACAGCATCATGATGTACCTCAATAAATCACTGTTATAGATCCGAGAGATCGGCTCGACAGGGGAATGGGAACCAGCTCACTGGGACCTGTTTATTTATGGCATGCTATTGGAGTCACGACGAAAAAAAAAAAAAAAAACGGTGCGTGTCCATTTTACCGGTCCGCAATGCTATGCAGCTTTCCCGTCTCGTACGGATCGGCATAGAATACATGCATTCGCTTCGCGTTATCTAAAAGATATTGCGGGGTGCATCAATGCTGTGTTAGTCTCTACCAGGCATTGCACGACCACCTCAACACATCTCAGCTATAACACTGCAGTTAACCGTAAGAACATATCGCCTCCCCTTGAGTTTCATGCATGGGGCACAACATCGCAGACGGCCAAGAATCCGTGAGATGTGTGGGGGCCCGTTGCATGACACACACAAAGACACAGGTGTACACAAGACGATCGCTGACATCAGGCTTTTAATGTAGATGTACATAGCCACAGGGATTTATTTATGGCTTGATCAACAATTTACCCGTAGTCTTTCGGCTTTCGATATCCAGATGAGCCTGGGCAGCATCCTTGAGGGCGTACGTCTTGTGCACATGGGCCTTGATCACGCCCTTACCGAGAAGCTCAAAGAGCTCGCTCCACCAGCGGGTTGACTCCTCCTTGGTGGCGAGGTAGTTGAACAGCGTCGGACGCATCAGCTTCAGGTTCTTGGGCGTGAGCTTCATAAGGGGAACAGGAGGCACCACGCCCGAGGCGTTACCAAAGGAGATGACGGTGCCGAGGCGGCGCGCGCACTCGATCGAGATGTCAAAGGTATCCTTGCCAACACCGTCCAGCACGGCCTGGCAGCCCAGACCGCCGGTGATCTCCTTGACGCGCGCGACGACGTCTTCGGTCTTGGAGTTGATGACGAACTCGGCGCCGTTCTGGCGAGCGAGCTCGGCCTTTTCTTCAGAGCTGACGGTGCCGATGGCATGCGCTCCGAGGTACTGGATCATCTGGCACAGCATCAGACCGACGCCACCTGCAGCGGCATGGACGAGGATGTAGTCTGTAACAAATGTAGCACAAAAAGCGAAGGAACGGAATGGGATGAGATATGATATATAAATATATATACACAGCTTCGTTTCAACTGACCTCCTTTCTTGACAGGATAGCCGTCACGGACCATGGTCCATGCAGTGAGACCCTGGAGACCGACAGCGGCCGCAATGTCGTACGACACGTCGTTTGTGATCTTCTCATAGCTGCCCTCGGGTGCAGCGACGTACTCGGCGTACGTCTCGCCTTTGATGTACACCACGCGGTCGCCCACCTTGACGTCCTTGACGTCCTTTCCTACCTCGGCAACCTCGCCGGCGCTTTTGAAAACAAATAGATCAGCTTTAAGCAAACACAGCTGTGTTTTGCTGTTCACCTTTCGCGACCCAGAATAAAAGGAAGATCCAGCGGGTATAATCCAGTGCGATGGTAGGTGTCAATATAATTCACGCCTACGTACAAAGCAAAAAGAAAAAAAAAGAAACGGACAAGATCAGCATCTAACGATGTAAAACACGCTATGGATGTTCTTTTTCTCTCTTCCTCTCTCTCTCTCACACACACTTTCTCACTCTCTCACTCACCGATGGCATGGTTCTTGATAAGGATCTGGCTGCCGGTGGGCTGGGGACGCGGCACGTCCTTGTAAAGGAGCTTGTCGACGCCGCCAGGCTGCTCAACAACAATAGCTTTCATGGTGGCCATGGTGCGCAAAGGGAAACCGGTCAGAGAAAGACGCGAAAAAGAAGAAGTACTCGCGGTGGCGGCACGGGCAAGACGGAACATTTTAGTTTTAAGTTGGGAAAAAAAACCCCCAAGATCTAAAAGTAAGGTGACCGAATTTGTCAGCTCAGTGGTTTCCCCAGTGTAAGGAGGGTGCGATCGAAGCGAGATGGACGGCATAACATTGTGCCGGCAAAAGCGCGCCTTGATGTCACACAACGTGCTTTGCCTGTTTGTTTGACTGACACTTGTCGATTTCGCGATGGTCAAAGAAGTCTTGATTGCCTGTGTGGGCAAGCCATCCGCTGGCAAATCTTCTTTCCTGAATGCAGGTAGATTCACTTGGACAAACACACAGACATGGCAACACACGCTCATGGATTCACATTCTTTCGTCTTTTTTTTTTAACTTTATAGTGTCTGACGCTGCTGCCAAAGTCGGTATGGCCCCCAGAAGACTGAGGCTTTTCAACGACTTACCGTCCATTTGGCAGGAAATTACCCATTCACCACGATCAAGCCGAATCACGGCGTGAGTTACGTACCCATCGACTGCGTATGTAAAAAACATGACAAAAAAGACGACTGTCGACCACGTTATGGTAATAATCATAATGATCTATGTATAAAAATACACTACGACTGCCTTATGCGAGAGACTCAATTGATTCCCCCACCCTTAGGACATTGCGTGGATGGTGTACGGTACGTGCCGATTCAAATCATGGATGTCGCCGGTCTGGTACCCGGTGCCTCGGAAGGACAAGGTCTGGGCAACCAATTCCTCGACGATCTGCGTCATGCACAAGCTTTGATCCACGTTGTCGATGTGAGCGGCACGACCGACCAGAACGGCAAAGAGACACAGGGCTATGACCCCATCAACGATATCAACTGGCTCAGGACCGAGATCCATTCGTGGATCTCCAACAACCTGCTCAAACGATGGGGCAGTATCGTCCGCAGACATGTCGCACTCAGTAAGTCAACAAAACACATCCTTCCCTTCAACCTCCAATCGTTCGCGTCGTACCCGATCGGGTCGCTCATGCATCACGGTAGAGGCCAGCCCGGTCGACACATTGCAGGTTCAATTCTCGGGTTACGGATCGACGACGCTCGTGGTGGCCAAGGCACTCGACAAGAGCGGGATCAAGACGCCGCTGGAATCCTGGGATGAGGACACTGTCAAGAAACTCGTCGAGTTTTTCATGGACGAGCGATTCCCCACCATCGTGGTAAGGAGGACACAGCAGATTAGTATGCCAGACTGGGCCATGGATGGGCTGACATTGGGGCCGGCGGTCGGTGTTGTCTAGGCGATGAACAAAATTGACCATCCGGACGCGGACAAGAATATCACACGCATTATGCGGCGCTATGACCAAAACAAGCTAGTGCTGACGAGTGCGCTCGCCGAGAACTTTTTGCGCAAGATAGCAAAGCAAGGCTTTATCCACTATGTTGAAGGCACGGATATGGTCGATACCAAAGAGGATCTGGTAAGTGGCATAGGATGGATGATGAGGGCTCTCTAGTAGGGTATTAACGCAGCCTTTTCTTTTTTTATCATCATTCTACAGCCAGACTCAGATTTGAAAGAAATGGATGAAAAGTTGAAAAAGTAAGCATGAGGGTCCATCCACAAGACACGCTCGGATCTAACGAGAAGGTGACATCAGCCGTGTAGAGAAGGTGCAGGACCTTGTATTATATAGATATGGATCGACAGGCGTGCAGGAAGTCCTGGTCAAGGCGATAGAGACTTTGGGTGTCGTGCCTGTATATCCAGTCAAGAACGTGACCTCCTTTGGCGCGTCAAGGTATGACTATGACTAATCGTGTTTGAAAGTAATGATGACTCACACTCTTTTTGTTCAGTGGCTCAAGCAAGGGCGGTGCGTTTCGCGATTGTGTGCTTCTCTGGCCGGGAACCACCGTGCGCGAGTTTGCGAAAATCCTGCATCCCGAGATTGACAAATACTATCTCTACGCCGAGACAGCCGGCAACATCCGCGTAAGTTCATGCAAAAATAAAAAAAAAAACGAGAGAAAAAGGAAAAATGAAACTTACAATTGAGTTTAGCTTGCTGAAGACGCCATCATCACTCAAGATAACAACATCATCTCATTCAAAACGTCACAGTCTGTCAGCAAAAACGCAGTGTCTTCTCACGATGCGCCTCCGACAGACAAAAAGAGTACGACCAAGAAATAAACTTTTTCTTCTCTTTCAAACATCATGCCCCACCCTCGCCTTGCAGACGTGAAAGCGTATGTAAGCCAACCGAAAACACACACACGACGAGTCGATAACGGAGCGTAGGTTCACTTTTGATGTGTTTGGGACGTGCGTGGACTGGCGCACGTCGGTGAAGGACGCACTGAGTCGATTCGTCCCAGACGAGGCGACCCAGACCCGGCTGGCGGACGAGTGGCGCCGAGGCTACTATGAGTCCGTGCGCCGGTACGCCAAAACACTCACGCCAGACGAGGCCTACCCGCCCCTCGACACCATCCATCGCGAGATTCTCGATCGACTTCTTGAAGCGTCTCATCTTCAATTGACGCCGAGTGAGGCGGAGCAACTCAACCTGGTATGGCACCGCCTCGTGCCGTGGCCAGACACGCAGCCGGGCCTGGCACACCTCAGCGAGCACGCCATCACCGCGACGCTGAGCAACGGGAGCGTGCGCATCCTGACCGATCTCAAGCGCTTTGGCCGGCTGTCCTTCGACGTCATCCTCTCGGCCGAGCTCTTCCACGCCTACAAGCCCAGCCCGCGCGTTTATCAGGGCGCGGCGGCCGTGCTGGAATTGAAACCGGAGCAGGTCTGCATGGTCGCAACGCACGGGCACGATCTGGAAGCGGCCAAGGCAGCCGGGTTCAAGACCGTCTACGTGTATCGACCTGGGGAGGGACATGCGCCGGGCGAGGTTGAGAAAAAACCCTTTGTCGATGTCACGGTCGAATCCATCGAGGCGCTGGCTCGTCTTCTCGATTAAAGCAAGCCGTCATAGCACCCCCCGCAACCCCCAATATACATACAGTATTTAGCAAAATGCAACGCGAGAGGGACCGTGGATACGGGCATATCGACCTACATATATTGCAGACTTTACCCACTTGATTGAACGTGATATATACGGCGAAAAAGAAGTTTGCATGTACAGCACGCTGTCTTTTTTTTTTTTACACATCTCCTTCCCCATATGGAACAGCTCTGCAGTCAACAATTTCAGATGGGCATAGGTACGGATATCACCATGACGTCTGACACCTTTGTGTAGCCATGGTAGCATTCTCTTACATCCGGTGCTTTCTCTACGTGCCACATGAAAGGAAGGGGATGCCATCTGCTGTGCTATTAGGAGAGCACAGGACAGACAATGAAAGAAAAAAAAGAGAGGGAAAGAATGAAATATGTGATAGAAAGTTCTGGCAAGCGCCAGCGGGACCCGGAGTAAGGCTGGCCACCAGCTGGACTCAACGTGACAAGCGAGCCTGTGCCGTCTTGCATAAAACCAACTCCACCGGTTGCCCTTGTGCTGTCTTTCATTCATTCTCGACTCCTTTCCTTTTTCCTTCTACCCTTACTTTTGTAATCATTCTCCCATGAATAGCATGCAATTCACCGACAAGGTGGAAAAGGCGCTCGGCGCGTCCGAGTCGCTGGCACGCGAATACGGCCATAGCCAACTGGCCCCGCCTCACCTGGCGTGTGCGCTTCTCGACGAGACCGAGGGCCCGTCCTTGTTCCGGTCCGTCCTCGAGAAGGCAGGCGTCGACCCGGCATCGGTGGAACGCGGCTACAAGAAGCTGCTTGTCAAGCTGCCCTCGCAAGATCCACCCCCGAGCCAGATCACAATGAGCCCCCAACTGGCCAAGCTGCTCCGCCAAGCGGAATCGACCATGAAGAGCCAGAAGGACA
The DNA here is from genome assembly GCA_000697355.1 of Syncephalastrum monosporum B8922. NCBI lineage: Eukaryota > Fungi > Mucoromycota > Mucoromycetes > Mucorales > Syncephalastraceae > Syncephalastrum > Syncephalastrum monosporum. The sequence goes on along the minus strand of JNEN01001213.1, from coordinate 73,751 downwards.
GCTTCATCGCGGTCGACCACCTGATTCTCGCCTTCTTTGACGACCCGCTCGCGTCGCGGCCCCTCCGCGACGCGGGTGTCACGCAGTCCGCTCTTTCCAACGCAGTCTCGAAAATGCGCGGCAACCGACGGGTCGATTCTAAGCATGCCGAAGAAGTCTACGAAGCGCTCAGCAAGTACGCGATCGACCTGACGGCGATGGCCGAGCAGGGCAAGCTGGATCCAGTGATTGGCCGCGACGACGAGATCCGGCGTGTGATTCGCGTGCTCGCGCGCCGGACCAAGAACAACCCGGTGCTGATTGGCGAGCCAGGCGTCGGCAAGACCGCGATCGCCGAGGGCCTGGCGCGGCGTATCATCGAGCGCGATGTGCCGCAGACGCTGCAGTGCAAGCTGTTTGCACTCGACATGGGTGCGCTCGTGGCCGGCGCAAAGTACCGCGGCGAGTTTGAGGAGCGGCTCAAGGCGGTCCTCAACGAGGTCCGAGACTCGGAGGAGGGCATCATCCTCTTCATCGACGAGATCCACACCGTGCTGGGCGCCGGCAAGGGCGAAGGTTCGATGGACGCGGCCAACCTGCTCAAGCCGATGCTGGCGCGCGGCGAGCTGCGCTGCATCGGCGCCACCACCCTGACCGAGTACCGCCAGATCGAGAAGGACCCGGCCTTCGAGCGCCGCTTCCAGAAGGTCGACGTCGGCGAGCCGTCGGTGCCAGCCACCATCTCGATCCTGCGCGGCCTCAAGGAGCGCTACGAGACCTACCACGGTGTGCGCATCACCGACTCGGCTCTGGTCGTCGCCGCCCAGCTCTCTGACCGCTACATCACGACGCGCTTCCTGCCCGACAAGGCCATCGACCTCGTCGACGAGGCCGCTGCCAACACGCGCGTCCAGCTCGACTCCAAGCCCGAGGAGGTCGACGTGCTCGAGCGCAAGCTGCTCCAGCTCGAGATCGAGGCCATGGCGCTGGGCAAGGAGAAGAACAACGCCGATGCCAAGGAGCGCTTGAAGCGCGTGCGCGAGGAGATGGCACACCTCCAGGAAGAGCTGAAGCCCGTCAAGCTCAAGTACGAGATGGACAAGGGCCGCCTCGACGAGATCCACCAGCTCCAGCAGAAGCTCGAGAAGCTCAAGCAAAAGGCGCTCGCGGCCCGCAACCAGCACGACCTCCAGTCCGCCGCCGACTACGAGTTCCACGCCATCCCCGAGACCGAGCAACGCATCAAGCTTTTGCAAGAGGAGAAGCGCAGGCGCCTCGACGATCTCGCCTCCGCGACCGACCCGCAAGCGTCGCAGGGCCTCCTCCTCGAGGTCGTGCGGCCCGAGCAGATCATGGAGGTCGTGTCGCGCTGGACCGGCATCCCGGTGCAAAACCTCGCCAAGACCGAGCGCGAGAAGCTGCTCCACATGGAGGCCGAGCTGGCCAAGCACGTCGTCGGCCAGGACGCCGCCCTGCGCGCGGTGTCGGACGCCATCCGTCTCACCAAGGCCGGGCTGCAGAACCCCAACAAGCCGCTCGCGAGCTTTCTCTTCCTCGGCCCGACTGGTGTCGGCAAAACCCTGCTCTGCAAGACGCTTGCCGAGTTTCTGTTTGACGACCCACGCGCGCTGATCCGCATCGACATGAGCGAGCTGATGGAGCAGCACAGCGTCGCCAAGCTGATCGGCGCCCCGCCCGGCTATGTCGGCCACGACGAAGGCGGCCTGTTTGAGCAAGTCCGGCGCAAGCCGTACGCCGTCGTGCTCCTCGACGAGCTCGAGAAAGCCCACAAGGACGTCGCCAACGTCCTCCTCCAGGTCCTCGACGAGGGCTTCATCCACGACAGCAAGGGCCGCCGCATCGACTTTCGCAACACCATCATCGTCATGACGTCCAACCTCGGCGCCCACCTCCTCGCGGCCCAGGCCACCGACGGCGGCCACACCCTCGCCTCCGACTCGGTCGTCCTCAAGGAGCAGATCCTGCACACGGTGCGGCAGCACTTTTCGCCCGAGTTCACGAACCGCATCGACGAACTCGTCGTCTTTGATCGGCTCTCGCAGAACAACATCACCGACATTGTCGACGTGCGCCTCAAAGAAGTCCAGGCCCGCATGCAGGACCGCCGCATCCGCCTCGACGTCTCGGCCGAGGCCAAGGCCTGGCTGGGGCAGCACGGCTACGAGCCCGTCTTTGGCGCGCGCCCGCTCAACCGCGTCATCCAGCAGCAGCTCCTCAACCCGCTCGCGCGCCTGATCCTGGACGGCGGCGTGCGTCACAACGAGACCGCGCGCGTCGACGTCGTGGGCGAGCGGCTCGAGGTCCTGCGCAATCACGCGAGCGAGGCCGCGTACGAGCCGATGGATCAGGATATCGGCGGCGGCGGCGACGAGGAGGAACCCATGCAGGAGGACCTCGATTGACCACCACGGAAGAAGCGCCTGAGGGGATGCCTGGATGAGCCGAGCAAGAGACCCAACCTCGCTTCCACATAGACCCATCTTGATACCACTTGCCCTCTCGATCTCGATCTTTATCTCTATCTCTATCTCTATCTCTATCTTTCATTGTAGCTACTAAAATTATAGAGCCGTTTTGTATTTTATTGTAATATACTCTTATAACACATAGTGAATCATTTTACTCCAGCTTCAGATACATATACCCTCGCCACGACTCCCTACATCCGAAATGCATAGTATGCCGCCTAGAATGAGAGTGTATGTGTAGCTGCATAAAGCATGCCTCTACGCGAGATGTGGGTCACCCAAGGTAGTCTAGATAGAGCTGTTTTCTAGATTTGGCCTCAACTTTGCCCTCTTGCATGTAGGTGCTGCCTTGGACCGAGATCCCAGAATAGATGCTTGCTTTGAAATATTGAATGAAACGCTGGTTTTCGGCCAGCTTGATGGTGTTTCCTTGACCATTCAATATATCACACAAAAAGAGATTAGGGGCAGGTGGAGGACGCGTTTCTCTGCCTCAATTTTCCTTATTGGAGCCCAACTTCTTTTTTTTTTTCCTTCACTTTCTTCCATCCCATTCATATACATTTATATACTACCTATATATCTATATATACCACACCCTCCAAATGGTCAAGTACGCGGTCATTTGTGCGAGTAATCAGAATAGATCGATGGAGGCCCATCACGTATTGAGGTATAGAGAAGCAAGCAAGAAGTACACGTGCGATGAGAATGGTATTCATTCCATAAAAGTCAGAGAGGATTCGACGTTTCTTCGTACGGCACAGGCACCTCGGTGCGATTACCCGGTCCTTCGATCGATCAGCCCAATATTTATCCATTCGGCACTCCGTACGATCAGGTTTACAATGAACTGAAAGAGAAAGACTCTCGTCTGTGAGTAATAAGATACACCTCTTCGTCTATGTTCCTTATCATATATTCTCTGTGTGGATGTGTCTTCTTGTTTGTTTGCTAGATACACACAGAACGGTCTCCTGGCTATGCTTGACCGGAACAGACGCGTCAAGGAAGCACCACAGCGCTGGCACGAGTCGTCCGACCGGTTCGATGTCATTATCACCTGTGAAGAGCGTTGCTTTGACGCTGTCGTCGAAGGTACAGATACCTTCTTCCACGGATGAATGCCTCTTTATAAGTCTATTTTTATTCACCTTGGGCTCGCTTTAGATTTGTTAAACCGCGGGCAGGCCTTGGGCGCACGGACGCACGTCATCAACGTCGAGATTAAAGATAACCACGAGGAAGCACATCAAGGTGGCAAGGCCATCCTGCACTTGGCTGAAATGGTAAATACAGTACACACAGACAGAGAGAGAGTATTCGCCACCGAGGCAAATGACATCGTACAAGTTGAGCTAACCACACGACGTATTTTACAGGTGGATGAGTCCAAAGACATCGATAGCGACATTGAGAACATCATGGCGGCCTACAACCGAGACCATCCCAACTACCCTCTCTATCACACCGTGGCTTTCTTCTAGCTCTCCTCTTTCTCTCTCTCTATCACTATCACCATTCTTAATTGCTTATGTATTCGTTTCATCACTCCATTGCGCATTTCCCCTTCCCCACCCTTTCACGCTCTCTCCCCCTTGCGCGTGCTGGCATATCTTCTTTCATCCATGCATCCTTGTTGTTCATTCGAGTCGGAAAAAGAAAAAGTCAAACAAAGTGGCACTCTTAACGTCACACAAAATGTCGCTCACGTGGTCGTCGGTCGAGGTAGTGCAGCTACGGGAGAGAGAGAGAGAGAGAGAGAGAGGGAAAGTAAGGAGAAAGAGGGTGTATCCATTGATCAACGCATTCAAGCGAAATTCAAATTGAAGGCCAGATGTGATTGGTTGTGTTTCTGACCGTAAAAGCCAGTCATGCTGCCTGCACACACGCACACATTCATTTACAGACAAACGCGTTCTTTTCGCATTTTCTTCTATCTCTTTTTACCTTCGATCCTTCAAAATGTTGTCCGCCATCAGACAGCTGTCTGTCTTTTCGACGCCCTTGTCGCGCACCTATGTGTCTCAGAAAGCGCTGCATCCCAAAAAATTCACTTCCAGTAAGCTATTTCTGTGATACACGAGATAGTCAGAAGAAGGAAAGAGAGCGATCTCATGCCGCCCAATCTAGTTCTACAGGATGTGCCTGTGCGCCCTGTGTCGGGCTGGCAGATCTTTCTGCGCGAACAACTGCAATCGCAAAAGGCCAAGGGTGAGAAGGTCGCGGCTGCGGTGGCCATCAAGGGCGTGTCTACTCAATGGAGGTCCTTGAGCGATGCCGAGCGTCAGGTAAAAGCCAATATACGCCAAGAGGAAGAGAGAGACAGAGAGGGGAGGGGAAGGCAAACTATCATAGCAGCATGGGCATAGTTGGACTCATGTCAGACGACATGCTATCGTAGAAATACGTCGATCAGTACCAGAAGGAGGTCAAGGCACACGAAGATGCTTATAACAAGGCAATCAACAATGCGACGCCCCAGCAATTTTACGACGAAAACCTCCTGCGTCGGCGTTACAAGCTGCCTGTCCTCAAGGACCCCAAGGCACCCAAGCGTCCAAGCAGCTCCTACTTTCTCTACCTCGCAGATATCCGCAAAAACGACCCTCGTGTGATGGAGCTGTCCGTCTCTGAACAGGCCCGCGAGGCTTCCAAGCTCTTCAAGGCACTTCCCGAGCATGAGAAGGAGGTAAAGTCACATTTTCCCTTTTCTTTTTCTTTTTTCTTTTTGCATCTTTTTTGTTGTTGTTGTTGACAGATCAGCCATTGACTTGTGTCTCTATCTTTTCTTCGCTTGTTATTTCTGGTCCTTAGCGCTACGAAAAGCTGTCCAAGGAGGAGAAGGAAACTTATCGCAAGGACATGGACAAGTACATGTCGGAGATCGTTCAGCACAAGCTGCCGTCGCCAAAAACCGCCAAGACGGAGCCCACCAAAGCCGGCAGCAAGACCACCGCCGCCAAATCCAAGGCGACTTCTACCAAGAAGTCCACTGCCAAGAAGCATTAAACACATTCCCCCCCCTCCCTTCTATCCGAACTGCGTTGTGAAGGAATGAAATAATAATCTAAAAAGAGACAACATCCTTTCATTTTATCTCATTTTATTCCATTCTATTTCCCATTTATTTTCCTTCTTGTGGATGTTACCAGGTGATGATAAGTCGCAGCGAAAGATACCAATAGACAAGATATAGATGAGGAGTAGTGCCGTTTTACAAAGAGAATTCCAGGCGTAAGCTCGACCATTAAACATTTACAGTGATGAGACACACCTGTAAATTGTTTGTAAAGACACAGCCGTGCATGGCGGCATCGCCTCCACATATAATAAACAGCATGCACGGCATCTCTTGTCTCACACACTCACACACGCAAAAGACATAAAAAGTGAAATTTCTCTTCCACTACTCCACCCCCCATAAATAAATAACCTGCATGAGTACTGATACAACAGACTCACTGCGTCTATTCCACCTCAGAGTCCTTTTCCCGGACCTGCTTGCGCTTCCCAAGACCGATCTGCGTCGGATCCAAGCCCCTCCTCCCATCACACGCTCGCAGCCTATCGATGCCGAACTCTACACGTACATTGCCCTGCTTGTGCGCGACTTCATCCATCCCTGGTACCGCGTCGTCACCACCGACCAGGAATTCACGGCCGAACTCGTCTCTCTCCTAACCCACATCATCCAATCCCTCGAAGACCGCATGTGCAACCACGTATGTACCATCGACAATGTATCACGTTTCTGTCAAAAAAGTCACAAGAGGCTCACCTCTCTATCATGTTTTCGCTCTTCTTTATCTTTTTGAATTTCTTCTATGCCATTGGCTCTTATGCTCATATACATATACACCAGGTGGACTGGACGGCCCTCATCCTGATCCATGCCCCGCACCTGTTGCACCTCCACTATTCCGACTATCGCCAGGCAAAGCGTCGTCTCGGGATGGGTCACGCGTCGCACGCCACCCTGGAGAGTCTCTTCCACGGCATGCAGCCTCACTTTGCTATCGGCCAGGAACAGGAATACCTGCGGGCCCTGACCAACAGCATCCTCCGCATCCTCTTGAAGCAAGAAGATTACCAGAACGACGCCGTGCGCCACCTCGTCCGGGAACTCCTCGCCAACCTCGTCCTCGCCAATCTCACTGAAACCTTGGCTGACCCTTACACCATCCACATGATCATAGTCAAGGCAAGTACATAAAAGTACAAGTACAAGTAAAAGTACAGTAGGGAACCAGAGGAGGAGAGACAGAGACAGAGAGAGAGTGAAGAAGGCAGAAGGAGAGAGAATACATCGTGCCATGCTGACTTTTTTTTTTTTCATTCATAGCTTTTGGATGCTTATATCCCCACCGTCGAACACCTCGAAGCCACAGGCGCATTCCAGGACGATTATCCCAAGGCGCAGAAGAAACCGACCCTGCCTATTACCTCGGCCTTGGCAGAAGCCCAGAACACAAAACTCCACCCGAACCCAACCCCCGACCCCGTGCAGGACATCCCCTCGTCGGATCTGCCCAGCCAGCTGCAGCGCCTGCAGGAGAAGCGCCGCCAAGAAGGCGACGAGATCGTCGACGCGGGTCGTGGTGAACTCGACAGCAAGCACGAGCGTCGCCGCTTCTCGTTTGGTTACATTACGCTGCAAGTCATCCTCGCCCCGTTGCGCGCGCTCATGCTCCACGTCATGGCCGCCTTTACCCACTCCCAGGAACGCTACCAGCAGGTCGCCCAGTACACGAAACGCACCCGCCATACCCGCCTGCTCGAGCCCACCGTCAAGTTTCTCAAGGTCGCCCTCGCCCTCGACGACCGGCCCGTCCTGCAATGGGCCTATGCTATGCTTGCCCTTTTCCTCTGGCCCCTCATCCGCATGATCGGTGGAGGCCTCTTGGTCGATAAGTAAGTCGCACGTGTATCCTTAGAATGCGTTCGTGGCTGACTTTTGCCCCGCTCACGGTCCCATCTCTTCCTTTTTTTTCTTATCTATTAGATTTCTCGAACAAACCATCCTGCACATCCTGAGTGAAGATCACCTTGTGTTTTATCTGCAGCTCGGCCGTAATCTGCTCTGGCCGGACGGCGCATTTTTGCGCAAGTCCGAGGCCCCGACCGAGCTTGAATGTGAACACATGCGGATACGCGCCGAACGGCTCTTGACTGTCGCCATACCAGGTAAGCAAAGGTGACATGTATATTTTACATCCATACATAGATACATATATATACATATACATGTATATATATATATATATATGTGTGTGTGTGTCTGTACAAGTGGTAGGCAATTACTGATACAATGGATGTTGTAGCGCCTGTGCTTCACAGGCTGTATGAAACCGACGATTTGAACCGGCTCCAGATGCACATTCACAACGCGGTCGAGCCGCTCCAGAACAAATATATCAACAAGCACCTCATGTTTCTTTTGGTCGATCTCGTCGCCTCCAAGATCTTGCCTGAACTCCTTGAACCCGGCGAGACAGAGATGCCTCCATCTACATCATAGTAGGAGCCAACTTTTCTTTTTTTTTTTCTTTGGTCTTTCTGTATCATTATCTACATACACGTCTCTATATACCATTCTCTATACTTTACAGATAATACACGTAATATCTATTCACACTTGTATATACTGCTTTCACTCAGTGAAAAAAAAAAAAAAAACAAAGCGTCCGATAAATGCAAACATTGCATCGGCCATCCTGAATTCGCTTGGCTGGATACATACACGCTCAAGAAACCATCTTCGCCGGCACCCAGGCTGCCCAAATAAGAGAGACTCCAGGGATTAGGACGGAACAAGGTCCATCCTTGTCATTGAGAACGTCTACTTTATTTATTCTATCTTCTCTCTGTCTGGCATATCTGTGTGACGGCACGTGGGTCCGCAGGATGTTTTTTTTGTATTGTTTGCATAAACAAGCATCAGCCTTGGCTGACTTTGGTACAAAGGGAACGGAAAAGGCTCCCACGACCTGTTTGCCTTTTTTTTTTTTTGAACGCATTCTTTCCTTCGCTTACAGATTTGAGTGCCCCATATTCTTCCCACACAGAACAACATCATGCCTGACCACTGACAACTACAGCTGTCGTACGGCTAAACCCGTGTGCTACCCATCTACTCATAAACAAGTAGCCTATACATTTATACATTAGGCGAACAGTACACTATCATACTAGCGCGTGCTTACCTATGCCCATTGTGTATAATGACATGATCTCGTTTAATAAACACTGCTCTGCCGATGAATTATGCTGCTTGTAGACATGACCAGTGGCATGTATCCTTAGTTGAGCAATGGTACCGCATGCACGTATTGTTGGACAAGAGAGCAAGGTGGGGACACTGGGTATCCATACACAACCTTATGCCCGAAGAAGAGAGCGGCGGTCCCGACAGTGTTTCTTTTCAGTAGCGCCACCTTATGTTAGCCTCACGAAATAAGTAATGGTAGTTCTGTGACCGGTCGTCCGGTCATGCCACGCAGTGGCAGGCATCAAAGAGCGTGTCCTCCTTATATACATCGTGGCTACCAAATTAAAATGCAGCCTGTTTGCAGCAAGCCAGCAGGTGCAGCGAGTGGGTTGGGGGAGAAGACAATCGTGTATGACTCTACAGAAATATGTGCCCGAACACGCGGAAGGGCTGGCTCAGCCGGTAGTGCAAATGATAGTACACTGTTGTAGACAATTTAGAGTTTATGACGCGTTCCGCGTCCCACAGACCTGGGTCATCGAGCAGCACAATGTGTGGAACAATCCCCATTTCATTTCTCCAATGTACTTCTGAGGTACGCGACACATGGCACAGAGTGCGCGCGCGGTTCTGCTTGTAAAGAATGGAAGTGAATGCGGTCATCCTAGGTTTGAATACATGCACAGGGGTGAGGCATATGTGTTTGTATCTACGTGCCATCATTGTCCCGAATAAATCAATGTGCACATCAAGGCAAAAAAAAAATACACATACACGCACAATGCCATTCTTTCGCGCATCTGAATGCACCGATCGGCGGTATAATAGGGAGAAAAGAAGAAGAAGAAAACAATGACATGATCGCAGTTGACTCACGTATGAGATAAAGTGTTTCTCGTCTTGTGAATCGTGGGGTCTGTGTGTATTCACCGTGACTGTTTTCAAAAGCCAAAAGGACATTTGAAGTGCTTTGACAATAAAGTCTCTGTTTGTGTACCCAAGGCGCTCTTCACATGTGGAAGGCGTGTATATGAGTACTGGAGCGGCAGGTGAACAATCTGCACGCTGGGGACACAAAAAGTGCGTGCCGATCCTTTTTTGTACTCCGTGCGCTCGGGGACAGGCAACAAACGCAGTATGCGATCGAAAATAAAAGCTATGTTTGTCTGTTTACATGATGTTGTTGTTTGTTGACTCGGAAGTGTTTATTTAAAAGAATTGACAGTTCCCGTGATGCAACGAGAAAAGTGCTACTGTGAGTACCCCATCTGGTATACTCTCGTATCGGGGACCGGGCCCTGAGTAGAGAGACTACTTATCAACGTAAGATCGGGCCTTTCGGTCGTTATGCTCATTATAGTGATGATTGTCCTGCCTCTCACTAGCTCCTTCCAAATATCTTTCAGTCTTTTCATTACAGTGATAGTTGCCTAAACCCAATTTAGGGACGATTTTGGCGCGAAAAAAAAGAAGTCGCACAGCACAGAAAGTTGATTACAGGCAGCTATGAGATAACAAAGGAATGATGCGTGCCTATTTACTGAAGTGCGAGCCGCTGCCATTGGAAATACACGTCTCTCTCATATAGATAGGTCCTTCATCATTTTCTCACCTTCTTCTTTGATATGACTTTATGACTTGAACAGTGGGACTAATTATTCTGCAAATCTACGAGATGCATATCATTTTCTCTGCCCGTCTGCATGTCGGACATCCGGGCAGCTCATACTTGCGAGAGAGTCGTAAATGCTCAGGAAGACCATATGGGTGCCTAGGAACTGTTCCTTATTTCTCCTGCATAAAGCCACGGGAATAGGAAGCGATGTCCGTCCCGTTCCCACCCAATAACACCCTTGAGCTATTTCTCTTTCTTTTGTTTTGAAACTGCATCCTGCCGTAGGACGACCTGCTGGTTACTATCATATCATACTGTCATAAATACCCATAGTCTTCGCGTGACACCATGCGACGATTATTGCCTTAGGAGGTTAGAAAAACGCCGTAAGCGGTGTCTCTTTTTTTTTTTTGTCTTTTTCTTTTTTGGTGGCGCAAGTTTAAAGTTACACGGATGTCATCGGCACGGCCTAAAAAATAAAGGAGACACACACTCACATATCTTTTTTTCTTTTCTCTGGTTTCTTTGACTTAGCAGGCCCCCCACTTGTTCTTCAGTTTTACATATCCTCAGAAAAGGCCGTCTTTGATACCATGAAGACCATTGCTGAGTCCTTGTGCAGTAGCATCTCGGAAAACGTCAGCACGCTACCAACGCTGTTTGATGAAGAAAAGGCGGCTCAACATGATCCACCGACCAAGGACGAAGGCCTAGCTATGAATAAAGTCGCGACCAGTACCTCATCTCAACACGAACCCTACTCTATCTTTTCCAAAGCAAAAAAGACGCTGATTTTGCTGATCATTGCCTCGACTGGTATTCTTTCGACCTTGTCCGCGAACATTTATTTTCCTGCGCTGGACGCCATCAAAGACGTAATGCATCATCATCCTGGTTCTCTTTGTAACCTTCAAATTTTTCTTTTGACTCATTCACCTATCCTCATGGATTATACCATATATGTTCAAATATACAGGATCTCCACACAACAACAGAACTGATCAACTTGACCGTGACGGGCTACATGATCTTCCAGGGCCTGGCACCCGCTGTGTGGGGTCCGCTTGCGGATACATGGGGCCGTCGCCCTGTCTACATTGCCACACTCGCCGTCTATCTGGGCTCCTGTGTCGGTCTGGCTTTGGCACCGGCATACCATATTCTGTTGATCCTACGCATGCTTCAAGCTATTGGTGCTAGCTCCGTCATTGCGATCGGTAACTTGCCACGTATGTGTTAGGTATATGAAAAATACTGACAATAACGTTTACAGGCGCTGGAGTCGTGGGTGATACGACCACCCCCTCCGAGTAAGTGTATGCACTGACTATTGATAACACCCACTCACGCTCCATGCTATAGACGAGGTACCTTCTTCGGCGTGTTCTCGTGCGGACAAATGCTGGCCCCTGTGATCGGACCTGTTCTAGGCGGTATCATCTCTCAGGAACTCTCATGGCGGTAAGTTCCTAGGAACTGAACAAAGAAAGCAAAAGCCTCATACAAAATAGCTGGATTTTCTGGATTCTTCTCATGATCGGAGGTGTCCTCTTCGCCGGCATTGTATTTCTGTTGCCTGAAACCTTGCGATCGCTCGTTGGTAATGGCTCGGCCGCGTACTGCAACCCGACCCCTGACCAATGGCTCAAACGCCGCGTGCTGCGCAAGCAAGGAGCCCCGCTCGCGCCTACGGTGTCGGGTGCCCGCTTCCGCAAGATTCCCAACGTGCTCGAACCTGTGCGCTACCTTTTTGAAAAGGATGTCTTTGCCGCCTTGCTCTTTAATGCTCTCCATTATGCGGTATACTACTGTTACCTGACGAGCACGTCGACCTTGTTTGCCGACATTTACAACCTCAGCGAACTTCAAGTCGGTCTTTGCTATCTCTGTCAGGGTGTCGCATGCATCCTCGGCTCCTTGACGGAGGGTCGCATCCTCGACCGCGATTTCCGTATCACTGCGAAACAGGCGGGCATCCCGGACGCCAAATCCAAGGGCAGTCAGCTCTCGGCTGAGTTTCCCATCTTCAAGGCGCGCCTCCGCACAGTGTGGATCCAGGCTTTGCTCGTCCAGGCCGTGACGATTGCTTACGGCTGGGTGCTTTGGGTCAATGCACACCTCGCGGCCGCTCTCATTCTGCAATTTTTTTGTAAGTGCGAGATATTGAAAACAAGAGAAAAAAATACTCACCCATCTATCTGCTGCCAGCTGCGTACGGTGTCACTGCTATCTATAATGTCTTCCAGACTCTGCTCATTGATCTATTTACTGGCAAAAGTGCATCTATTTCTGCTACCAATAACCTTCTCCGTTGCTTGATTGGGTAAGTACCAATACAACAGTAAACTTGTTTCCGCATATTGACGCATATGACAACAGTGCTGCCGCCACCGTTGCTATTGAGCCCGGCATCCAGCGCGTCGGCACCGGATGGATGTTCACTATCCTGGGCCTGATCCTGGTGGTCTCTAACGCGCTGCTCCCTATCCTTCTGAAATACGGACCTCGCTGGAGAGCGGCTCGCATGGAAAAGAACCAAGCCAAGCTTGCGGAAAACATCAAGGTGTAACCTCCTTGATTTCCCCCCCCCCTTTCTATCTATCTTTCTATCTTCCAGACTTTTTGCATCACGCACACAAATAGCTCCATGCGGCTTCCTATTCTCTTATACTTTGCACGCATTATACCATTTCCATTCGTTGAATCCTCGTTCGCATTCACTGTATCATACATAGCAGCGCTTTATTTTCCGCTTTATTTTCAGCGTTTTTTTTTTTTTCTTAATGGCTCTAATTTCCCATCTTAATTATAAAAAAAAAATTGCACTTCTAAACTCTTGAAAGCGCGCTTTCTTCGTATAAACCGAATGGGGACAACGGCCTCCTGCATGGACCGCTTACAGGTGTCGTTGACGCCAGAAACCTGTAAAGTTGGGCTGCGCCCCTGGCGCACGGTGGGATCGCCCCGCCCTAACGCTGTGCCTGGTGTTGTATGACGACGTCAGACCGTCGCTGCCTCCGCTGCCTTCTCCTTCCCCTGAAGAGGACGAGGACAGGATCGTCCAAAAGTTCTCCTCCTGACCATACGCGTCCTCTACCATCGGCGCTGCATCGGAGGAAGATCCGGAAGCATGGAGACGAGGCAAAGCGTTTTGCATACTCTGGTAGAACCCCATGATACCCGCGACTGGGTCTTGCTGTGGAGGCTGCGGTGCAGGCCCATAAGGATTGTAGTGAATGGAGGCGTTTGCAAATGGAAGGTTGTGGCGGACCCATGGCGGCTGAGCATCTTCTTGTCGCTGCCGGTGTGTTGTCAAAGTGGAAGCTTCGTCGTGGCCTTTCTCTTGCGCTTGACAGTGTGATGTCGGTCGGTCGCATTCAGTGCACGAAAGGGAACAGCCATATCCGCAAACACTACTCCTGCCGCTCGTGCTATTACTGCAGCAGTCCAAGTAAGGCGCTTGCAAGCCAGCCGATGCTGTTTCAGGAACAACGTTCTGGGTTTTTTCGGCTTTGACAATATTATGCAGGAAAGACGCGCCATACAACCTACCCTTGTTCTCCTAAATGCAAGACATCCGGTTGATGACAAGCAGACTTGACATGCACGCTTCCCCTTCCCCCCCCTTGCCCTTTTCTTCTATCGTACCTGCTCTGCTGACATGGCCCCGATGGAGCTGCAATTGCTCGGCACATGCGGTGCGTCATCGTAGAGGACTTTGCTCTGCAAACGCTCTAACATGGGTATCAGTAACAAGAAAGGACTAGCCTAATGTTATGAGGTGCCCGTGGCGCGTAGGTGCTCTCCGTACCTTTGCTTGGTAGTGGCTGCGCTTTGGAGTAGTCCTGCTTTGCTGCGTTTGTGATCGCGGAAACATTAGACCTTGCATGACACCGTCGCGTTCGACTCGCTACTTGTTGACTACTGCTGTTGACGCTTGTATTTGTCTTTCTGCTGCGAGAATGCGCGTGCGGCGACGACGTCAAAGGCATGGGATGACTTTTAAAGTAATGAGAAGGCATGCGATGCTGGCGACTGCTGTTGTCGCTTGCATAGGATGATGCGACACTGGTTTCTTCATCCTGGTGTACTTGTTTCTGTGACCTGAGACGCTTTGTGTGGGGCTGAAGAAACTTCTTTTCCGAGAAGAAGAGATCGGGCACTAGACCACAAAAGAGCGCATGAGATCCAGTCTACGTGTGTGTGCATGCTTGTACGTGTGTACGCATGGAATAGATGACTTGCAAGCTTTCGATGGATCCACCCTAGCAGACGATTTGCCCTTATTGAAAAAGCCCCGGGTCGGATGGGGTCCGCTTTTATGTTTCGCTGGCATCTGCTGACGACCAAGTAAATCGGCTGAATTACACTTATCAGTGCTTACCGTGAGACGATCAATTTGCACGTTGGGTGAAGTGAACCTCTGTCAAAAGAAGAAAGTGTATGCAATTTATGCATCAGCCTACCACTTATCTTTGAAGTACTATATTGGACACATACTTGCAACAAATAAAGCCCATTGGGTTTCTTGCATCGTTTCGGTCTATAAATCTCTCGTTCGTCTGTGACACTGTCTGTGCGCAGAAGAGTGGATCCCTGTGCGTTTTTATAAGAGGGCGCGCTCGCGTTGTCATTTATTGAAGTGGCATCGCATTCGCTAACAGAATAAACCACATTTTGGTTAGGTGTCCTTGCCAAAATGCTGCTTAGCAGCAGCGGCGACGTACATCTGAGTCAGCCCGTTCTTGTTTCCTCTAATGAGTCCATTTCTATTGGTAGCTGCCGCGGGAGGCGTCAAAGTTGTCGTTGCGAGGGTGCCTTGTGGGTGCAGCCTTTCCTGGCCATAGACATAGTCTCTCGTTCGCTTGACTTGCTCGCGGTAACTACTTCCTGACTGCTGGCGATTCCACGTTTTGAGGTTCTTCACAGTGAGTGGCTGTTGCATGAGTCGAACGTGTCAATAGCACAAGATAGGGTAGAGTAGGGTGATAAAGAGCGATAAAGAGAAGAGGGGAAGCCGTTCGGTGTAACCTCCTCTTCCCCACAGCAGCAACAACAGTGGTAATATAGTCGATCATTTTTTCTTTTTTTTTTTTTATTTAGGCGCCGTATTTGGGCACGTAACCGAGTTTATGTCCAATTTCTAGGAGGAAATGATACGCCAGCGTAGCAGAATTACACCCCTTCGAGACTATCTCTGTTGTTTCAAAAAGCTGGGTGGTATCACGCCGCGTGGTGCCATCGTGTAGAGAGGCAGTCAGAATCGCGTAGCTAAATTTAAAAATGGTATGTGCGTCAGTACAAAGAAGGTGCCGGGGCCTATGGACGGTTGCTTACGTGTCGTTCACCTGAACGGGAATGCCATCTTTGATGGTGGCACTTTGGAGTGGAATGAGGCCGTCCCAAGGTCGAGCCGCCCTGGCCTGGACGTGGACCTCGGCCTGGGAGAGGACGCTTTTGTAAAGGTGGGGTGTATGATCCAGACAGGCTTGCACGATGACGTCAAGGCGTGTCCACGACCGAGCGGTGTCCAGATCCGAGGCATCCACAATAAGACAATCGACGGGTGCACCAGGTGCCACCGTGTCGAGGACCGTCGAAAGGAGGGCCTCGGGCGTTGTGTTGTCGTCAATGTGCTGGGTGTAGAAAAGGCCAACCGATTCGGCCCAGGCAACGGCGTCTGCTGAGGTGGAGATGAGTCCGAGCTTGAGCTTTCCGAATCTTGGATGCGGTTTCTTAGTCTATGTTTATGTGGTACAGCAGATGAGTTCGGAATCGTCGTACCTTTTGGATAAGTTCGCTTTCATCTATCAAAAAGGAATGTACGCGTTTATGAGTACCGCCTTCAATTCGACGCGTCCCCGTTTTACTTGTTCGGTGGATGTGCATCCAAAGGTGCCTAGTATTTCGTGTAAGTTGTCGAGAGCAGAGGGTCTGGCTGGTTTGATCAGAAAAGTGAGTTAGCCATGCTTTCCAGAGTAAGGGCATGTGTAGTGCGAGAGCTCTGTGACACCTTTTGAGTCGGCGTGCTGCTCCAACGTCAAGCGACCGCAACAACCCCGGGAGACCAGCTGATGAATGTGAGGCGTAAGCGATGCGCTCTCAGGCACTGATGACGAATAGAGTAGAAGGGCCTTCTCCGGCGAGATCTGTGTTTTCGGCATGGGGAAACGAATGAGTTGAAGAGAGGACAACAAAAAGAAGACTGTATGTATGTAGTGCGCCGACTTAAACTCAAAAAGCCGACCGATCAGGAACCCAATTTTTTTCATTTCTTCTCTTTTCTTCTCATATATTTTTTCGAGAATACAATGGCCCCCGATCTGAAGGACTACGATGAAGAGCAGGTGCGTCTCATGGAGGAGATGTGCATTGTTGTCGACGAGAACGACAACCAGATTGGCGCCGAGTCCAAGAAGACGTGTAAGTGGCGTGAGACAAACCATCCATCCTTCTCTGACTAACATCGCTGACAGGCCATTTGATGGAAAACATTGACAAGGGACTCTTGCATCGTGCGTTCAGCGTGTTCCTGTTTGACTCGCAGAACCGTCTCCTTTTGCAGCAGCGCGCAACGGAGAAGATCACCTTCCCCGACATGTGGACCAACACTTGCTGCTCGCACCCGCTCAACACCCCGTCCGAGCTCGTTCTCAAAGATCAACTCGGTAAAAAATAACGCATTCCAAGTGATAGCATTCCCATCGCTCACACACGCATAGGTGCCCGCACCGCCTCGCAGCGTAAACTCGAGCACGAACTCGGTATCAAGCCCGAGCAGGTCCCCTTGGACGATTTCAAGTTCCTCACCCGCATCCATTATGTCGCACCCAGCAATGGCACTTGGGGCGAGCACGAGAGTAAGTACCCATATTTATATCAGATCACACTTCGATGGATGGGCTCTTATTCTGGGTGACAGTCGACTATATCTTTATTATCCGTGCCGATGTGGATCTGGATGTGAACCCGAACGAGGTCCGCGACTGCAAGTGGGTCACACCCGACGAGCTTCGTGCCATGTTCAACGACACGAGTAAGTGCTTTCTATATATATGCGACGAACAAAACGACTTGACGTTTCTTTCTTGTTTCTAGGCATCCCCATGACGCCCTGGTTCAAGCTGATCTGCGAGACTTTCCTCTTTAAATGGTGGAACAACCTCGACGACCTCGAGAGCCAAAAGGACGTCGACACCATCCACAGATTGGGTTTCTAAACTTTCTTGTTGTATGCGCACATACCCACACACAGACCTCCTTTTTTTTTTCAACGTTTTCTACTTCTTCATAAATCCTGTACCACTATTACTATTACTTCGTTGCGTGCTCGGATGTTCTTCTCTTTGAAGCGCCTATGACATGTTTAACCCCTCCATTCTATGGAGGCGTGTCTTCGGCTAGACGATTGATTTCGTTGGCCTCTATCATCTCCAAAATGAAACAGGTAGTAGACCTGATGGTATTCTTGTGTTATGAGCGAAATAAGAGAAAGTCAGAACATGAAACTGCTTCACCCAAGACGTTTCCCACTGAATTGTTGTCCCATTCTTTACACTCCTGATAACGAAAGGTGATTGCCATGTCTGTTATATCAAATGAAACAATAGCCTACAAAACATTGACGGTGGAAAACGTTTCCTATAATATCTTCCCATTCCTTAACCTTCTCTTATCGTGGTAGGCAAAAAAAATGAGGAGACTGATTACAACGACGCGGCCGAATGCCACGAGCCGCAGGAAAGGCGTTCTTATCAGGTAGTGTAAATGTCCTCAATTGACAAAAACCTTTTAGATTGATAGCCCCTTTCCTTATGTAAAGTGAATGAAACAAGGTGTAAAGGAAAAGTACGGTTTGGACCTGGACAACATGGAGATACGGTTTGCGCTGGTATCACCGTATTTCAGGTTTTTGGTAAAACCATCTGCCCAGCGCAGCCGCTTGCTTCCATTGTGTCTAGATACTTGCGCCATAGCTTTCCTCCCGCCTCTAACACTGACTTGGGGAAACATTGAGATCTAGCCTGCGGACCACTGGCTGCTAACGTTGGATATCTCCTTCTAATATTGGTTAAACGGCTCCTACTTTCGTGACTGACCTGCATAGAATATAATCGCTCCGGCATTATTAGCAGCGCTGTCCACGTCCCGATCCGCTTGTATGGAATGGAACAGTGACCTCGTAGAGATGTGACATTTTAGCAACTAACGATGTTGGTTTTCGCTGCCTACAGCACGCAGAAGTATATGCATCATTCATTTTATTTGAAGTCATGCACGAAGTTGAAACCTACAATCTGCACACATTCTCTTTATCATATCTTTCCTTTGCGAAGGTCAGAGACATTGCACTTTGGCGTGCCCAGCTCCCTATTATAGTCACAGGACGGTTTCAATGGAACACTCGAAATGATTTCCTCCTCGCAAAACTGGTACACAACTCTAAAGTCCAAGTAGACAATATAATGGATTATAAGACAATGCCAGAGATGTCGACGTATGGAGCGCAATAATGGCGATCAATGTCGTGGTAGCTTGTATAACACGCTTCGTTCAAAAACTTGGTAAACGTGGTGTTACTTAGATTATGTTTCATTCCTCGCTGGTCTTTGCAATATTTATAGACTTTAATTAGACGCGAGTTACAAGAAAGAGAGAGATACAGTGTGGTTGTCCGAATAAGATCGGCAAAAGCGTCGCCTTCAATATGATCATGATACATTAGGAAGGGAGATTATAAGATTGCTTTCCCTTTTCTTTGTTTTGATTCAGGCGTTACAAGCCTTATCATGAAGCATTAGTAGCAATGCTTCTGAAATTCTCTTTTTAACTTGTCATTAAAAGTGATTGACGAGTTAAAGCTTTTTCAAATATCTATAGGTCCAAGGCGAATAGAGCCTAAAAGGTGGTAATGAAGACTATAATCCTGACTCTACTCCGGAAAGTGCGTCTCAAGTAGCGATGAGACCTTACCTTTCTGCGAGAGTAACTTATGCATATCCATCGCGAGATTTTTATACGGTACACGCGTTTAGTAGGCCTCTTATGAACATATTCAGTATTTCTAGACAAGGGCAAAGAAAAAAATGTGAGCCTAGATAGTGGCCAACCCTTCCCCTAGTTATGAAAGAATGGATATAATATACAACGTTTGCTTGTCGATATTGGTAGTAGTCAAGCGACGTGACGAGGTATACAGGTGTGCGCAATCCCGCTTGACTTGAATTGATACACGAGATGACGATCAACGGAAGGACCCTGTGGCAGGAACGATCATGACAGGGGTGACTTATAGCTCTACTCTAGCACGATATCACGGAATACCGGTGGATACTGACCTTGTAGCACCTTGGCTGGTATGTCACAGCATCCCGTATTAGTGGAAGGGGGCGATCCTGTGTTTCGGATTTGGGCCCGTTATGAAATCGACAGTTTCGCCAACCGACCGACTTGCCAAACTGGGCATGCCCACAGGAAGAATGAAAAAAAAAAAAAAAAGGTTCACAGGATCTGTGTACAGAAGCTAGACACTAAAGTAATTAATGAGAGTAGCAAGGAAGCAAAAAAAAAAAAAAAAAAAGAGAGAGATGCTTGGATTGTGCCACGATCTCGTCCGACCGAGTGCCTCGCTCAAGTGACATTTTTGCTTCGACCGAAAAGAAAAGTGGAGAAGCGCACTCTCTCCGTGGCACCACTCAACACCAAAGAAACATACGCAGGGGAACTGGTCTTTATCCTGCACTCGACGCATGCTGATGATCTGTTACAATTATAACTGAGCAGGATGATATGATGCTTATATTATGGCTTTCGTGCTCCTCTTTTTTTGCTGCTACTACATACATCCTATATTACTTTACGTGCACGAGAGAGATGATGATTCGTGCAGCAAGCATCTCGTTTCGTGCAGCAAGCATCTCTTTGGCTGCATGGATTACCTCACAGATCCTACAAAGGGCAGAATCAAAAACACGTATGTACATATCTCACGATTACTACCGCACCACAGGGCACACTACACGGAGCGTATGAAAATGAGTCGGACGGCCAAAGACTTGTGTAGCGTTCTTTGTGTTCTAGGCGCACAAGAATCTGTAAGTCCTGTACCTATTATGTCACTAAATCAAATCAAGGGAAAAACACAAGAGACAGAAGCCAAAGGAATGAGTAAAATAATAAACACGCAGCCACGAAAAAAAAAAGGGATTGCGTCCATTTTATTATCATCTGAAAGGTGTGCAGCCAAGAAGAATAAGATAAAAATAATAAAAAAGATAGAGAAGGTGTGCGCGCTCAAGGCACGTGCAAAGTACACAAAAACGTGTGGCGTTAGGTGAAGCAAGGCGTTACCAGACGATATTGGCCATCGTCTCTGCTCTTATATTGCTCTTTTTTCCGCTTTTATCCTCTCTTTTATCTCTCTTTCGCATCTGCTGCTTTGTTTACGCAGACAAAAATAAAAGAAAAAAAGAAAGGACATAAATACGCTTCCCTTTGAAGCCTTTTTTCTTTTCTTTTTTTCCACCTTCCACTCTTGCATGTCGGCATCGGTTGCCCCTCCACAAGTAAACTTAGCGATCGCGTCGAAGGACAAGGAATGGCTGCCTCTGCCAGGAGAATTGGCCGACACCGACGACTCGTTCTCCCGAGATCTCATTCGACAATTCGACAAGCGGCGATCGAGGCTCCACTTTGAGCTGTGGGGCGAGGTAAACAACAAATTCAGCGGAGAAGAACTTGTCTAAACTCACCCCACTTCGTCCTCTTTCCCAATATATCACTAAACAAAAACATCGAAAACAAACTTCGCCCGTGTAGGAGCCAAGCACACGCACTTCTTCCTCGTCACGGAGGTCCGACGGTGACCTGCAGGAATTGGATCACCAAGACGACGACGACGACAACGAAGGAGACAATGAGATCAATGACGAGGCACAGCGGCAGGGCACACATGACGACAACGAGGCACGTCCCGCTTCGGCGGAGGCACGGCGCCGGTCAGCGGGTGATTTGCTACGCCGTTCCTCTGCGTACCTGCGCGCCAAGTTCGGGAGCGCTTCACGACGCGATGTGGAACCCCCGCCGCCCCAGCAGCAGCATCCGCACGCGGCTGACCCTTCGCGCCGGGGCATCGCCTCGCTGAGGCGCAAACCACGCGCGCGCGCCCAGGATATCTTTTCTTACTCCTCCGCCTCACTGCCACCGCCCTCCAAGATTGCCATCAACACCACGATCGCTATTCCCCAGTTCCATCCGCCTCGCCAGCACGACTGGACGCTGCCCAACCCGCGCTATGTCCCTGTACAGCCGCCTGTCATCACGCAATTTCCCCCAAAACCACTCAAGTACGCTCCCGTTGAACCCACTTCGGACCACGCACTGCGGACGAGCACCCCCAGCGGCTATCGTAAAGCCTTGCATCGCATCTCTCTCCCTCTCCTCAACCAGCCGGCGGCATCTGCCCAAGCAGAAGAACGGCGCATGTCCGCTTCAGACGTGCAGCCCGCGCCTGGACATACCAAGCACCCATGGGGTTCCTTCGGACGCCGTGCAGCGCGCTTGTCAAGATTCTTTGGCTGTCATCCCTCTCGACACGGTGCAAGGAAAGGCAAGGAGCGCGCAGAGATTACCTGATCAAACCCAATCTCCCCCCCTCCCCAAAACACAAAAAGACTCACGCATAGTGAACGGATCTCCCTGAAACTGGAGAGTGGAAGGGGCGCGCATGGGGCGTCACTGCTCCCGCATGATTATTGCGAACTTATGGCAAAGGCACACACACGCACACACATACAGAGAAAACCAGGTGTCTGATTTCATTCTAGACGTGTCCATCATTTCCCACTCGATTACCCCACCGCACATATCCATAATAGCACACACACACACACGCACTTCCTCTTATCATAATATGCTTTCTTATATCTTGCTTCCACATCCTCCCCTACATACTAGTACTACCGTACATTACTTCTTTAATACACTATATATACACGACTGATATATCCAGGAGTCAAAAGTTGTTACCTGTACGACAGCAAAAGACTAGGAAAAAAGAAGATGCAGAATGCTTTCGCACGCAAGAACCTAAAAGCAAATGCACAAGACATCAATGTTCAGTGTTCTTCCGTACTCGACCGCATACCACATCACATCAGGTCTTCTCATTCTTGTTCGCCTACTTATCTAGCGAGCTGTCTCGCACGCAAACATCCAAAAGATATCCTTACATCCTCACGTGTATCTTTGTTTACATCATTCTCAGCAGGATGGCGATCCTATGAGTGTGTATGATGCAGGAACGACAGTTGCCAATAATGGAAAGCGCGCCCTCCAATTTTTTAAATGACTTGCGATGCACACTTATCATATATTTAGAAAAAGAGAGGGCAAATGCTTTTCGGATTAATACATATAGATTTACAACAAGAGATCGAGCTTCCACCGGACGGTCTCCATTTTGGGCTTCTCGACTTGCACAGGCTCCTTGTATTGGTCCATTTCCTCAGGAGGTACGTACTGCAAAGATATGTGAAATGAGCCACACCTATACACACAGCCTTCCTTTTCTTTTTGTATATATATAAACGTTCACAAAACTTACTCGACCCGCAGCAAGCTGCAGCGGTACAAAAATAGTGTCCACCTCCGGACCCAGCTTCTCCATAAACGACCCAAATTTGTCCTGAATGGTCTTGGCCTCGCTCGTGAAGCCGAACGGAACCAACGCGCGGAGCAAATCACCCACATCGTCTACATTAATTTTTTTTTTAGCAAAAGGCACTCGCGTTTTGGTTTTTCCGTTCACAAGACAGGAAAATGACTTACTTTGCATGGTGTTCGCGCGTTCATACAGTTTCTTGAGTGACTGAACAATGTATTCTTCCTCGAACACCGTGCCCTTCTTGCCCCGGTGTCGCTTGCGCTCCTCGCGTCGGCGCAGCTTGGATGATTTTCTGCAGGGCGAGGTATGGCTTGAGATTTCCTCTTTCTTGTTTTTATCAAAAGGGAACTTACTTGCTGCTCTTGGATGACACGGTCGAAACACGTGATGTTGCCTGTGTATAACGCGTGAACTGACTGTACATGGAGGTGGTGTCAGAGAACATGTCAATGTTGTCGAGTGATTCATCGGGTGGCAGGTCGGGGTCTATCCATTTTTGGTCAGCCTACTATCCAACACGCATTGTGTTTGAAAACCTACTTTGTTCGGGTTTGGTCGCACGGAGCTCCTTGAGACGGGGCTGTTGCTTGTTAAACTGTGTCGCCATCTCATCTATGTCCTCTTCAAACTGAGTGCAGCCTAAAAAAAAAGGTGCCATGAGTGGTTCAGGCAAGAAGGTGGTACTCGTTTTTTTCCTTACCTTCGAGCAGGCCGGGCTTGACGTGCGTCTCGATCAAATCCGAGCGTTGGTGTGCATAGCTCTGCAGAAATACAACATTCAGAATCACGTCGTCATGGTACTTGCCATGGCTCCTTTTTCTTTTCTTTTCGTAAATATCATCTTTGACTTACCACGCGAATGGCTTCTTGCCAGTGATTGCCCTTGATCAAGCAATCGACAGCCTCCTCAATGTCCTGCAGGAATAATATACGCATCAACAGATATGGCCTTTTTAAATGACAAAGATATGGATTAAAAAGATATGGATTACCTTTGCATAGTCAGCCGCAATCACGCCTGCCTCTTGGTACCGCCGCTTGTCCTTCAATTGTTCCAGCAAATCAGCTGCCAGGTTCTGAATCGCGTCCTCATCATAGTTGAGTTGCTGGGCGAGGGCAAACGCTTCGCGCCAGCGCTCGGCCAGGCGGTAAGCATTGAGCGCTTTAGCAGGTTCTTCCGCAAGCTTGTAGGCTAAACCATAGAGTTAGCCAAACCACACAAATCACACCACATGCACCATGTTCGCTTTACCCAAGGCTGCCTCTGCAAAGTCGTTTGCTTCCGACAGATAGTCACCGTATGCGTTCAAGATGATTTTCTTTTGTTCGGGCTTGTTGCTGTACTGCTCGAGCGCCACCATGTACAATGCATGCTGTTGCATGTAGACAATCAGCTCGTCGAAGCGCTCGTCGCCTGGTAGCTGTTGCGTCAGTATCGCTTTTCTCCTCTCACTCACTGTCTGTCTGTCTTTTTTCGCTTTACCTGCTTGACTCAGATTTTTGAGTGCCTTGGCATAGCGTTTCAGATGATCATCAATACGGAATCGCTGATAATGCGTGTCGAGCTTCTTGAGCTCCTGCAAGAAGGGCAAGTATTCTCTCGGATCCTGGCCTCATAATTTAATAATCTTGCCATCGCCTGTCTATTTTCACGTACCATCTGTGCTTGCTGTGCGACCATCAAGACCAGCGTAAAGTTGTACATGCCCAGCGCGACATTGTACAAGTTCTCTGCGCTGCATAAAAAGATGGTATACTTAAGCGCATCCTCCGCGTCGCTCACACTCGTTTCTAGAAAGAAGACAGAAAAGAAAATGAGTAAAAATAAAAATCTTGCAAAAAAACAAGGCACGATCCAATTACCTCTGATCTCAGCCAAGAGCTGAAGTGCACTCTCGAGGTCGGGCGGCGAGCTCTTGACATAGGTGGATAGGATTGACTGGATATATTTCTTGCGGTCAATGCCCATCAACAGAGTGCGGAATGCCTCGCAAATCATGTTGACCTTGTTGTCCACATCTTGCGTTTCTTCTTCTGGTTTCTGTCGACGCTCGCTCTTGTACAGAGTTTTTGTGGTATCCATGTTCCTTAACATGGAGCATGAGTCCAAAATTCGTTCGGCCACCCGCGTTGGTCTCAAGAACTTACTTTAGATTAGAAAGGAACAAGTTCAGGTGGTCCACTTCGGGGATTTGCTCAATGAATTTATCCACGTTGGCATAGAACAGACTTGGGTTTTCGTCGCAAAGGATGTTGAGGTCGATACGGTTCTTACGACAGGCAATGAAGGCACTTCGGTATTGCAGGCTGAAATAAAAAAAACCCCATAGCGTGTGAGAAGGTATTTATCTCTCTTTTTTCTGTCGCTGGACTTACTTGTTCAGGTCTTCCCGGATTTGTGCCAGCACAAACGCTCGCGGCGCAATGGTCTCGAGGTTTCCTCGAGGCATCTAAGAAAAACACTGTCTCAATCTCGCTATCTCTTTCTGAAGAATGCCCCCCCCCTTTATCCTTTAGACTTACCTGAAGTACTAGCGAAGGCTTTCCTTGGGCAGCCAAAACGATACGTGAGCCGCGTTCGACGCGTCGATGTGACTCGTCGTGTGCATCGGGTTCGTTATCAGAAAGCTTAAAATCTAATCCAATGGACAGTGAGAAAGGAGAAAGGTATTGAAAGGAAAAACTGTGGAAGATATCTGTTTACCCTCAAAATCAACATCCAAGGGAATGAAGCGGGCTGTGTGCGAGGTCGTGGTAAAGACAAGCCAATCAGAACGAAGGAAGAAGGATGTGCAGTTGGAGGACAGGAGCCGGTCGTTGGCGTACAGTTTGCTTCGCTCCGTCAAACCAATGGTGACAGGCTACGACACATTGTGAGCACTTTCGTTATTCTGCGTATGCGCATCTGTCAACGCAAGAACTTACTGTGAGGGGCTCAGATCGGCCCACACGGGCGGTAGCTATCCAGGGACAAAACTCAGGGAAGCTGCCTTTGCTGGTTGTACGCAAATTGTCCGTGCTCGCGTCAAATTGAACTAAAATAGAGTATCAGCCATCAGTCAGGTCCCTTTTTTCAGATCTGTAACCTACCCTCGAGAAGGGCGCCCGCAGCAGTTTCGACTAAGAAGTCTTGGGTGTGCGCATTGTAATAAAGACGACCCGCGTTTTCGATAAGGCAGCTCGCAGAGACGGTCACCGACTCAGAAGTAACGGAAAGAATAAATAGCACATCCGTCTCTGCACCAGGGCTGTACTGCAAGAAGGCTAGGCGATCTTGCGCAATCCACTGCATCTGTCTCAAAGTCGTGTCCGCACCTGTGGCCGTGAAGCTAAGAAAAAAGTGAAGAATGATGCATGAGTGATGATCCCGCCAACCAGGGACTAAGGTACGTACATGTCTGCCATACTGAGTTTCATCAGCGTCTGGGTCGCGCCGTGGCCGCGAGGAGGAAGCTCGAAGAAGGTGATCGCGTCGTTGGTGGCCACAGCCAGCTGTGTGCCTGCGGGGTGGGGCCCAAAGGCGACTTGCTGCGCTTCACCCTCCACGGCCAGTTCCAGCGCGCACATGGGCGGTGGCACATTTTGATACAGAAAGGGCGTCAAACGAATCAAGCCTAGTTGTCAGGCGGGCGGTGAGATGTGTATCGTCCACAACTTACTCCATGAACTTACTTCCATCAATGACAGCGACATACGAAGCGTTCTGCTCAGAAAGCGATGTGCTTGTCAGGACGTCCCAAGCAAATCCGTATTGGTGGTATTTTCCAGCTTTTGTATAAATGAGTAAACACCCATGAACCATCCCTTTCGTCACTTACAGCGCGTGGTCAGGTGAAGGCGCAAAGGCACCTCAGCGTCCCATTGAAAACCGTTGATATCGTCGTCATGGCAGACGATGTGTTGTTTCAGATACCAGTGGTAGTTGTTGGAAGTCCACAGTTGCACTAGAGGATCCAGGTCAGAAAGAGGAAACAATTGGCATGCGTGTGAAATGAGAATGACTTACGTGTTTTCATCGACTTGCCCGTGTCAGTGCGCGTCTCTAGCCAAACGGCCAGCACAGTGGAATCCGCGTTCCAGGATACCTCCAGCAGCTTGTGATCGTCTGTGACACCACGCAGGGTGAATTCGCCGTGTCGCAGACCGTTTCGTTCAATAAACACAATATTATGTCTGTGGGGCAGACGCTGGCTCGACACAATCAGGTTACCAGAGGGCCTATTTCCAGGTGAATATTTTACTTCTTCTCCCACATCATGATCCAGGCATTTTTTTTCTTACCTCCAGTCCAAAACATGTTCCAGCTTATCGACGGGCTCGCTTGTGTTTTGCAGCGTACCCTCGCGGTTGTAAATGCGGATAACGCGAGCATCTAAGACCACTTAGCATCCTTGTATCTGTATCTATACACCCGCATACACACACCTTTCTGAGGATCCAAGTCCGAACACGTAAAGTAACTGCCATCGCCTCGCCAAGCGATCCGTGGTCGTCGATCGTCATCCTCCGAGGTTGTGAATTTACTCGTATCGACCTTGGCGAGCGCGGCTTGTTTTCCAGCTGAGCCATGGAATTGGGTCTCCTTGCGGCCCCATCCCACACTGTGTTGCACGCCTACCGTTCTATGAGTTTTTTTTGTTTCCTTCTAGGTCGGAAAGAGACATACCTTCACCCTCGTCCTCAACATGCATCGGGAACTCAGTGATGGTCTCAAAGTCCTGGGTCATTTCCAAGACATTCTTTTCACCTGGTCAATCTGGTAAATATAAAAGTTTCCCTGGTTTTCTTTTATATCGCTATACCTGTGATGATAATGACCAAATCTTGATCGGGGCTCCATGCCATGGCCAAGATACCCGACTCCACATTACCAATGACTTCGGTCTATCCAAACATGCGTTGCGCGCGGTCAGTCGCTGATGTACTGACCGAGTTCATATCCGACGCAAACTTACGGGCTCGTCGCCGTTTTGGTATTTCTCGAGGCTGATCAAGACGATCTCGCCTGCGCGCGTGGAAAGACACGCGACCTGCTGGTCCGACAGGAAAGTAAAGTCGACGAGCTGGTCCTCGTCGTGTGGCGTTGTCTCGATCGGGAATTGACCAATCTCGACAAAGGCAAACGGGTCGTCGGGTGCCAACCCGGACGCGGCGACGTGGACGATCGCGGTGGTGTCTTCATAAGCGACAAAGACAGTGCCGGTTTCAGGGTTGCAGGCTATTTTAGCCCGGGATCCCCACGGGGAGGGTGCGATCGTCGTGCATGCGTGTGTCAGGAGAGCGAGACTGCGCATTAAAGAATGGGGAGTATAGAGAGTATATGTAGAAGGCAGCGCTTTGCTGGGCGACTTTTTGGCATTTTGCTCATGCAGTGACTGTTCATTGCCAAATCCGGGCGGTGTGATGAAAGTGAGACAACCTCGCAAACGCGAAATTTGATTCACGGATAGATAGACTCTATTAGTGTCACAGTCCTCTGGGAAGCAGCTCTCTATGTACTGTACGTATGAGCTCCATTAGAAATAAATGTGCCCTCCATATCTGCTGTTTGGATGAAAAGAAGAATGAATCTCCATTCTATTTTTCTACCGTCTTAGCCAAATGTACTAACTCTGATATGGTACTTTGCATGGATGCTCAATTACCAAGCATCGTAAACACTATCTGAGATAGAGAACCTGAGAATATATGCTTGGATAGCTTTTTTTACACGCACACACGCAATGAACTGGATAGCAACTCCATTGGCCTTAGGCGCATGCTGTGTAGGCAAGTGTACTCAGGTACCATATCCCTGGTTCAATCCCTTGGGACGTAATGGATTGGAATGGAGTATTGACGGCTTGCAAGATACGTTCTTAGAAGCGCTACAATATACAGCGTGAAAAAACATTGGTCAAGGAGATAACACGACTTGCTCTGCACCGATAGCATAAGCCGCATGGATAAACTTTGTGCGATATGACGTCCCACCACTCATCAACCAACATGAAGTTCAATTTTTCACAATATGACTCGAGCGTCCACGACACGCATTTGTGGTCACTTTATACTTTTCGGGTATGACAATACGACAATCAAGAGCAGCTGTCTCCATGAAATCTCGATGAGTGTCCTCGCGCGAGCACCTTCGTAGAATGGCACCCACTCGCCGCAACGCCACGTACGCCACATACGCCAAATTATAATTTTAATATATCCTTTGTCATATATTTGTGTACATACATACTTACGAAGTAGAAGCGCGAGAAAAGAAAAGGTACTCGACTGTATCGTCTACACCTGGAAGACGCAGTGGCAGCACGGAGTATACATACTGAAGGCAGATCATACAAATCCAAAGGCCAAGGTATTATTAGTCAGTGGTTTCTTCATGAAGGCCAAACATGATACTGAGCTCGTTTCATATCTACAATAGGGATGAGTTTATTGTTTCTTGCGGGGTCGACACAGCAGAAAGGGTGCTGTCTGTCTGTCACTAAGGGGTTTTGATGAGAGACAAAGATCCTCAGAGCCACATGTACAGCGCTGTATACAGCACAGTATGTACAGTACATACAGACACAGGCACGGCCATGACATCACTTAATATGGGAATTCAAGGGGATTCCTTTTTTGTTTGGCTTTTCTGTTCATTCAGCCGACTTTGACATGACATGCATACCATTTTATTTAACGTTCAATGACAGATCATAATTGCATATGCATGTGTGTATGTGCATGTATGGTATTACGTCCGTCATCTCAGGAGCTTATTTGAGTGAAATGCCAAGAGATAGAATAGAGAATGGCTATCATGGAAGTCTTGTAGTATGTACCCCGTATGTGTACGTTTAGACCGAGAATTGACAAGTTCTCTCTCTATCCACATATACATACACAAGGTTAAAAAAGGGATATGCAACTCGCCCGCAGTCAACACCATCTTGCGCAATTTAAATTTCCTTTTGACGACTTGCATATGACGACCTCGTCCTCCCTTTTGTCGGTGAATGCCCTCTCCCAGAGTCCGCGAAAAGAGGGGTTTCAAGAAGAAAGTACGGTATAACGTCTCTCAAGTGTAGATCGTAGACAGTGCTGTTGATGTTCATTTCATCCTACTTGGAAACCTTGAGCATTCAACTCGGTACAGTACGGCAGCAAAAACAGAAGTATTATTCCGAGCTTGACCATGGGACGATGGGGAGGGGGGCGTCAAGATCCTGTACTAATAGAAGACGTTGAATCGAGTTGGCCCTATCGGAAGTGAATAGCTAATATGGCAAAGGGAAAGGAAAGGGGGAACGAGCGTGCTTCTGAGGCCAACGTCTTTTTGGTGTCGCTGAGTTGCTTTCCATGGCGTTTCGCCAACAACAAAGACGCGTCCTTTTTTTCTTTTCTTTTTTTTTTTTTTGCCCTGACGCATATCTTTTCTTTTTTTTCTCTTTGGCTCCTATCTTTTAAGGAACAAAAGAAGAAAGCATGCGCCTCTCCTTCTCTCTCTCTATCTCCCGTTCTAAGGGACGCCACCTATGCGCACATTATAAAAAGGGACGGGTGATAGACACGGCCCAGTAGATCTGGAATCCTTTACATAACTTTTTATCATGCTCTATAAATCCACCCTTCTGCTTGGCCTGATCGCCGTCCTGATGACCCCAGCCTTGGCAAGCGACTCGGATGGCCCCATTTACAAGTGCGACGACGACGACCGCACGTACTACTGCTGCAAGACCTACTATGGCGATGCCGAAACAAGCAGCAACGAGTGCCACAGCCTTCCTATCCAGAATTTCAGCTTCTTTAGTAACTGCTGCGGTGGCCCGGAGCATACTGATACGCAGAACTAGAGAAAAAGGGCGCTCTACCTTACACAGTCGTACGTTTGCACACACACACACACACACACATACGCTCTCTCTCTCTCTCTCTCTCTGCATTTTGTGCATTATTTTGCAAATGCGTCCCATCCGTATACCCCCCGCCAGTTCCTCCTTTTTTTTTGTGTGTGTATTTGCACATCAAACATATAATATAAAGCATCCTTTCGGTATTCTTTTTCTTTGTTTATGAGTGTATGTGCGGACGTACGGTCTATGTAATACAGAGAGTACAAGAGGTTACAGAGGGAGGTATTCTTTCAGGGGTTGATATTTTATTGCAATGGTATCCATCTGCGCGAAGAACCAAAAGCATAGCCATACAACGACAGAAAGTGAGGGGATCCATGGCTACTGAGCTGACTATTCAGTTGGGTGTTTCGAAAACCAAGTGTAATGGGTATGGTGTACAAGCAGAATAGAGTGTGATATGGACAACAAACAAAAAACGTTAAAGTTAAACCAAGAAACCGACAATGAAATTTTTCTTGATTCACATCCAAGGCGGACTCCCCGCCCTCTTCTTCTTTGGGTTTTTACAACACACGCATACACATATCCATACACATACACGTACACATACACACTCAGCTATATACATACTCGTACAGACACACTCATGCCCGAATCAAGCTGGGACGGGTTCCACTGGGATGAACCCGAAGGATTCCTAGGACTACGCACGTCTATCATGGAGCAAATATGCCGGCATCTGCCAACCCAGCGCGATCGGTACGCCATGTGTCTCGTGCACCCGCGTTGGCTCGAAGCGGCCGTCAATGTGTTGTGGGAAGCCCCGGCGATCCACGATCCGGCCGCGTTTGAGAAGTTTGTGCGTGCCGTCCTGAAAAGCCGGTCGCCGCGCATGGCAGTGCGGCACCTGTCGCTATGCATCCGCGACGGCGCCTGCGACACCGTGTTCAAGCCGTTGCGTGACTCCCGCCTCGCACGGCATGCGATCGCCAATGTCAGCGTGCTCGCGCAGCCACGCGTGATCCTGCACCTGGTCAAGCAATGCGAGCGGCTGACGAGCCTCAAGATCTACGGCTGGGACCTGCGCCAGGCCGACCTGGAAGCGCTGGTGGCCAACACGGCGCGGCTGGAGGCGCTGACCGTAATCGGGACCGGCCTCCGCGACCGGCCTCTGACCCTCAACGGCATCGGCCCCCACCTCCAAGAGCTGCGTCTTGATGGCGACTTTGCCATTGATATGCATTTCATCACGACGCTCGTCTCGCGGTGTGCGCTGCTCGAGTCGCTCCAGCTGCCGCTCAGCGAGTCCATCGAGAGCAAATACGCCGTCGACCGCCTGTGCACCGGCCGCCTGCCCCTCAAACGGCTCACGCTCACGCACGCGGCCTGCCTGAACGACGCGTACGTCCACAAGATACTGGACTGCTTTGCCGACCTCACCGAGTTCTGCGTCGACGGCGCGCAGTCTCTCTCCAGGAACGCGGTCGCGGCTGCTCTCAACGCACGACCCAATCTCCTCCGCCTCGACATCCGCGCCGACGCTGGCACGATGACCCACAGCGACCCAGGCACCGACCCGTACAACGGTTGGCCCGTCCACCCGCTGCACGATCTGGTTCTGGAGGGCGTGGCCCTGTCCGACGCGGTCCTCCACGGCATCGCCTCGTCGTGTCAGTCTCTGGCCGTCCTCGGCCTCAAGGGCTGCAGCGGCGTGACAAACCAAGCCCTCCGCCGTTTTCTCTCGTCCTCGCATCAAATTACCACCCTCCACATGGTTGACATGCCTTCCTTTGACGGCAAGGCCTTGGCCGGGCTGCATCAGCAGGGCCGTCTCAAAGACCTGTACATCGAGCACTGCGGTGAGATCTCCGCCTTCGACATCTACAACCTCTGCGTCCACTGCAGTTCGACCCTTCAAAGTATTCGCCTCGTCGGCTACGACGCCCTGAAGACGACCGTCATCCAGACGTACAATGTGGAAAAGCAGAGCGACGTGCTCGTGCTGAACGAAACCGTGATCGACGCCATCGCGAACCTCGACTCGTACTCGCAAGCTTCCATCTCCGGTCTCCCCGAAAATAGGTACTTGACCGGCCGTCATGTTCTCTTGCTTGCCCGAAAGCTGGGTCTTTCCCTAGAGAAATTGGATGCCATTCTGGAAGCGATTCAGGTAAATGAAATGAAAGCAGAAAGAGATGTGGGGAAGGGGGCGGAGGAGCCAAGAAAAGAAGAGAGAGAGTGTGTGTGTGTGTATGTATGATCAGGGGTTAATCTGAGATATGGATTAGGCCGAGCCAGACGAGGAGGAAGACGAGAGGGATGAAGCATTGAAGGAACTCCAAGCACGGCCAACCACGCCTGCCCTCTGGAGCCAGTATGCCCATACGTCATCGGTGATCGATATGCTGCCCAACACACCTGCGATGCGGTCCGCCTCCAGCCTTCGGCACGCGCCGCGCTCGCCCACATCGACCGTCATTGAGGCCAACACCGTCTTCCCCGCCGGCGCCGATAAACCGGACGCATATCCGTACGTGCCCGTGGCACGTGACACCCCGCCTTCCGCGAGCGTGAGTGAGGAGACATATTACGCGGACAATGATCAGGTGCAGCCCACAGACGCCTTTGAGGAATCCACCCCCTGGTTCCACCCGAACGAAGTTGAAGAAGACGTAGCGGTCGCAGAAGACGAGGAAGACGATGTGTATACCCCGACCCCAGGCGTGCGTACCTACCACATGAACGACGCTGACGGCTATGCCGCCACCACCACCACCACGGCCGAGTATGAGCCCCAGCCCACTGTGGCTGCCGACGAATGGCCCGCGCTCGGCCAAACCTCGCCGAGAGCAGGGTCAGCCGCAGCAACGCCCCAGGAGCTCGGCGGATGGGGTGACGCGCCCAAGTGGGGCGATACGCCGAGCTGGAGCAAGAAGCTGAGCGCCCACAGCAGTACCACCAAGTCCTCCCCGAAGAAGCCGGTCCAGCGGAAGCCATGGCAGCCCGACACCGAGGCGAACCATGCCCACGAGTGGCAACAGACCGTGCTGCCACCACCGTCGGCGCGGCCCCCGTCACGCAAGACGTATGGCACGGTAAACGTGGTGGAGAATGAAGGGTGGGGCACGCCCAGCAAGTATGTGCCGTGGAGCGACTTGCGGTCGCAGGGCTTTGCGAGCGACTTGCTCGAGCGCCAGCGCAACACGCCGTACTGGGACGAGTCGGCGGGTGTGTACAAGAGCGCCAGGGATAGCGTGTCCGGCGCGCTGTCGCATCCTTCCGCAACGCCTTCCTCCCGCGCGACCGCCGAAGCATGGCCTTCCCTGGAACGAGCGACACAGGCTCAGTCTCCGTCTCCATCGCGGCATCCACAGCAACAGCAGCAACAACAGCAGAACGGCCATCGCGGACGACGTGTGCAGCGCGTGCGAAACGACTTGTCTGATTCAGAGGACTCGACCGTGAGCCGTGAGGATGAGGGCGTCCAATTTGTCGTATCCAGGCGCGATGTGCTCATGTCAAAAGGTAAACCAGAGGCGACGATGAAGAGGGTGGGGGGGGGGAGGGAAAGCCCAATGGGTACTGATGATGTATGTGTTTAGCGCACAAGCTGACACCGACGCGGTTGGAGCCCAAGCCGCAGCAAGGCCTCGCGCACGCGGATTGGGTCAAGTTCACCGCACAAAGAACGACCGAGGCCGCGCTGGCCGCTGCAGCTGAGGCTGAAGAACACCACCCAGCAGTCGCAGCATCGCAAGAAGAAGAAGAAGAAACATCCAAAGTAGCCATCCCGACACCAAGGACCGAGCGGGCCACGCGGACGAGCACATCCGAGGAGGAGTATGAGGAGGAGTACGAGGCGGAGGAGCAGGAACAGGAGCAGCCCCAGCCCTACCCCACTCCGCGTGACGACTTTGATTTCGATGAATCGAGCATTTGGGATCCGGTCAAGCCTGTGAAGCCAAAGACCCGCCATACATCGACGTCTTTACGCAGCACACCCGAGTCAGACCGCGCAAGCACGCCCTTCGACACCACGACGGCACCCACAGCCATCAAGGCATCTTCCGTCGCCTCACCCGCACCCGCACTCGCACCGAACGCGACGCGCACGACACCCTCCCCGGCAGCGATCCCAAAAGACAGAGATACCCACAACAGCCCGCTGGTCGACGTGTCGGACGCCATGACGCAGCAAGGCGGCTCGGGCGCCTTCCAGTCCCCGCTGTGGCAAGAAATGTCCCAGCTGTCGATGGCGCCTGTTGAGCATGATGTGAAAAAGGAAGCGGAGGCGGAAGCGGAGGCGGAGGACAAGAACAAGGACAAGGACAAGGAAGAGGAGAAGAAGCCGGCATTCGAGGACCTGGACACGTTCTCCTGGGACCCCATCGAACCCACCACGCAGCCGTCGATGGGCGCGCGTGACACGGCGGACGGCACGCATGAGACGCTGCTCGATGTGCTGAAACCGTTCGACGAGGCGTTCCGGCCGTTCGCGGCCTCGCCGGTGCCGCAGACCGAAGTCGACGAGGAGCGCAAGCGTGGGGCTCGCCTGGCCCAGTTGAAGCTGGAAATCAGTAACTCACAGTATGCCCAGCTTGAGCTCTACGAGGTAAAGGGAGACTGAGAGAGACAGAGAGACAGAGAGACAGAGAGACAGAATGCCATCCAGGCAGTGGAGAGAGCATCCAAGGACTCATATTTTATCTCGCTCATCATGTAGTTTGAGAGCCCGGCTGTGTCTGCGGATGCGTTTGTCAAGGCACACAATGTGGATCCAGAACTGCGCGACAAGATCTTTGAAGTGGCCGAGCGCACGCACAACGAAAAGTTGACCAAGCGTGCGCTGACAAAGAAGAAGAAAAAGAAGGGTCTCAAGACAAAGCTGATCGCCAAGGATGAGCAAGATACCATTCCCTCGCCTGCTACTAGTGCAGGATCGCTGCTCTAGATCCTGCGTGGATCGATTGACTTTTTTTTCCTGTTATTGCTTTTCATTGTGTAAATACATCCTTCTTTTTTTTTTTTTTGGCTGGTCTTGTATCAAGCATGCGGCGGTATGGCAATGTGTCCTCCCTCGTCACCGAGCATATAGCAGCAACATACAAGCAGGGGCGGTAGATGGGAAGGGTACAAAGAAGGATTTATTTTTGAGTGATTTTTACTTCTTCTCCTCAGCCTTCTTGTGGTGAGCCTTGATGGCAGAGAGACGAGCGTTGCGGGCGAGCTGGCGCGAGTTGAGACGGAGGACGGGGGCGTTCTTGGCGCGGGGAACGATAGCCGAGGCCTCGGTGAGGATGACCTCCATGTGCGAGGGCGTGCTCATGTAGGGGTTGATGCGACCGTGGGCACGGTAGGTGCGGCGGCGGTGCTTGGGGGCCTGGTTGACCTGGATCGCGGTGATCTTGAGATCCTCGACGTTCAGACCCTTGGCCTCAGCGTTGGCCTCGGCGTTCTTCAGGAGGTCGGTCACGAACTTGACCGACTTGGCGGGCCAGCGACCCTGGGTGGTCTTGAACTCCTTGGCCTGGGCAGTGCGGCCGACACCGCCGTTGAAGTGGCGGAAGGGAATGCACTGCTTGTGCTCGGTCACGTTGTTCAGGTACGAGTACGCCTTCTGGAGCTTCATGCCCTTGATGGCCTGCACGACCTCGTGGGTGTTCTTGAACTGTAAAAAAAGTAGTTTATCTGTCAGTCATCGGATGCCTGTGATAGCTGTGATAGTTGCCATAGCAGTAGAAGAAACATACGTGAACGCGAAGGTAGGAGCCGTGGGCCTTAGCAGCTAAAGATTGATTGAATGTCCATAGGTCAGTACCACCAGACTATGAATCGTATGCATTGAATGCTTACCCTTGGCAGGGTTGGCCGGAGTAGCAGCGTATTTGACCATACTGTCAACGTCAAGGAATGAGGTGTGAGTACAGTCTGATTCTTTTCATCTCGAATGGCGAATGTCCGTCGAAAAGGGTATCCCAAGCCTCCATGGCTCCATGCATCCATTGCATCCATTGCATCCATCACATCCATGTATCCATTCATTCATCGATCCATCCATCCATCCATCGGTCGTGCGTGGTGTCTCGTCATGGGGTGTGCTGTACATCGGGGGTTGTATGCTTACCTTGCGTTGAAGGCAAAAAAGAGGGAGCTTCTTGGTCTGCCTGCCGATTTCCACTTAGCATTTCCAGATTTGGTGCCCCACCCCCCACCCACCCACAATATCCGACAATCCCACCCGGCCGCTCTTCCACTTGCTCATAAAATACCATCTTGCAAACCCACATTGATTCTCACTAATGATTTCCATGGATATCTATTCTTGATGACTATCATTCGAGTGCGTACTTTCACATTGTATCACCCCTGGACAAAGCAGTTCATTCAGATATAAGGCTACACCACACACACACACAAATGTCCGTGCGTATCAAATATACACAAGTAGGTATGCACGCATGTGCTTGATCCACTGAGGATATATATAAAGGAGTATTGTTAGCACAGAGCTGACATAGTACAATGGATATGATGTGCACCCTGTTCAGTCGAGTACCCCTTCTACCATCTGTAGAGTACCCCTTCTACCATCTGTAAAGTCACCCGTTTATTGTTTTCTGGCACTGTAAAGAGCACTGCCTGAATAAATAAGACCTTAAAATTCTGAATGAGAATGACGGATGCATAGCTGGCAGTAGAGGAGCTTCTTTTACATTGCAGAGACAGCTGAAGGATGAAAGATCGTCTAGATCATACCCTTATCTTTTGCTTATACTCATTGTATCAGTATCGGTATCCACGCGAGGCATGGAGTGTCGGAATTTCTAATCGTTAATGTTCAGCTCCCAGAGGCTGAAACACACGGGCGGGATTCCTCGACCCCTTCTTTGTGCGTTGTCTCTTTCACCATAGCAAAGTAAAGCAAACCAAACCAAAGCAAGATGTCAGGCTACAATATCATTTGGGTCTTCCTCGTCCTCTCCGCCGTTTGCGCTGCTGCCTACGTCCTCACTCCCAAGGGCGACAACCAAACGTAATCCTCAACTAGTCCCCCACCATCTCTTGCACCCAATTCACTCACATTCCAAACAGCGTTATTCGTACCCTCATTATAATGTCCATTGCCTGCTGCTACATAATGTAAAACCGGTCGAAAGTATGCTCTATTCTGTTCTGCTGTACTCATGACTATTGAATTAGGTGGGCCGTGACGTATCTGGCACAATTACACCCGTTGATCTTCCCGAAAAAGGTGGGCCTTCGACCCCACGAGGAATAGATATACTCTTCTTCCCCGCACCCCGTTCCAGTTTCGTTCATATATACACGTATATGTCTATCTGTATGTATGCGTAGAAGTATACGTATACGTATACCTATCAAAGAAGACGCGTCTCCAACTCGATAAAACATCATCATCATACCCGCTTTCACCTCGTCCCTCTTGACCTCTTTTTTTCTTTACCCATTTCACTTTCCATCTGATACGCGTGCACCTTCTCTTTCCATCGTGTTTATTACGTTTGTACTCGTCTTTTTGTTCTATTTGTGGTTATGGGTGTATATGATATCTGTTCGTTTTCGTAAAAAGAGAAAACGACCCGTATCATCATTTCGCGTTTTACAGAAGTCGCAGAGCGCAGGTCTGATTTTTTGAACGGACACCCTTTTCCTTTTTCTCTACTTTTTCAATCAACTTTCCGTCATGGTAAGCCCAGATCACACCTAAACGACAACTTTTAAATCGCTCACCAGAACAATAGAGTCAATTGAGAAAGAGAACACGTCAGGAGACCCAAGAAAGCGACGACGATTTCGGTGAAGGTCCCTCCACGCAGCGTGTCCGCACAGACGACGCTAATTCTGCTCTGCCGTCCGAGGTAATTCAGAGTCATAGGCCACAGAAGAACTTGATCTGATCCATATTGTGTACTGGACAGGCCTCATTGCGTCAAATCAAGGACTTGGTGCGCTTTGCCTTGGCTTGCGAATACAAAGGCGCCTTCATTCGTCGTGACGATATCAACAAGAAAGGTACCACAGCCAAAACTACAGCGCAGCACACACGTCAGGACTTTATCGTACTCATTGATATGTATCGACAGTACTGCAACAGAGTCGAGGGTTCAACTTGATCCATGCCGAAGCACAAAAGAAGCTGAGGCATTTGTTTGGCATGGAAATGGTCGAGCTCAGTGCGCGCGAGAAGCCCAAGCCAGGCGGCGCGGTTGGCAAGTCAGAGAAGCCCACCACGTCTGCACGTGCCTACGTCCTGCGCAACCTCATGGACTCGCATTATACCCTCCCTGAACTGATCAAGCGGCCTGACGAGGAATATGAAAAGATGGGCCTCTGCTACGTTATCCTGGCGTTGATCTTTTCAAAGGAGCTGGCCATGAATGACAGTAAGTAGCGGTGACACACACATACACACACAGAGAGAAAGAGAGACACATACATGCACATCGCTGGATATTCACGGTCGTATTTAGCCGAACTCATGGGACACCTGGATCGACTGCGCGTGATGAGCACGACCGAGACATTTGGCGAACGCGACGAGCTCCTCAACAGCTTTGTCAAGCAAGGCTACCTCCATCGGGTCAAGCTCGCCGACGATGCCGGTATCGAAGGCGGCCCTTCCTTTGAGTACTACTGGGGCCCGCGCGCCAAAGCTGAAGTGTCAGAAGAGCAGATTGTGGACTTTATTGCTTCCGTAAGTCATTCTCTCGGCAGAGGAAGGGACAAAAAGGACTCAATCAGTATGTGCGTGTGTGTTTATCTAGTTCTATGATGCCAGCATCCCGGCTTCTCAGTTGAAGACCTATATCTACAAAGCCGCCGGGTACGATATCCGGTAACCTATACCGCCGACGAAGAGTCCGTATTTACGTGCTACTACCATAAATCATGTTAGAATCTTCAAAGAACCGCCACCTGCTGCTGATCATGCATAACACGACACAGTTCAGCTCAATTGTTCCTACCAATAGCTTTGTAATAGCCTATCCTCCAGAAACCGCCGTTTCTCTTTAAAATAGCTAGCTATCACTTTCAAGATGTTTATGCTTCTATGAAAACAATATACTGTAGATAAAGCGCATTGTGTATAGGGCAATCGAAATTTTGCGGATGCGTCCGATTTTACAGGTGAAGCCTCAGTACCGAATTTATATGATATCCACGTATTCTTTCTTGAAGTAGACCGCTGGAATGAAAAGACGAGAGCAAGGTCGGATATAAAATAAGGCTTGGGGCGACCAGCAGTACCCTAGCCAGAAAAAATCTTGCTATGCTGGGTCCGGTATACAGCTCTTACGTAGCCTTGCTTGCGGTCATGAACAGGATCTGTTCGTCTGCTGTTACAGCTCGAGTTATAGTATGGCAGAACAAGTCCATGATAATACGGTTACTGGGAGTTGCCATGTTTCTCTATCAAAAGGCCTGAATATCGTCCTCCCCATATCCGTCGAGCTGTACAGATGCAAACGTCTTTATAAGACCATCAAGTTCTGCTCTGTCACAACTGCATATGTCATAAGAATGAGTAGAGAGCAAGTTGATCGAATGGCCATATCACCGTGAATTCTCGTACAGATGGCATCTCGCGTAAGTTTATATGCTAGTACAGCGACGTCTTCTAGTTGAGGATCTAAACATGAGTATCACTCATAGTGTATCAAGGATGAATCGTGAAGTTTACACACGCAAGACATCTATCATAGAGGATGACGGTTCAAGCATCTCGACATTTGTACCCATACATGCAGATATACGTTATACTTTCAGCGAAGCATCTAATTGATGTTTCATATAGGCATAAGAAAGGTATTTGTGTAGCCGACAGGAGCTTTGTTCATTTTAACGCATGCACTATCTGCGAAGTAAAGAAGTATTTGCAGGTGTATCTGGCTCACTGGTGTTCGCCATTGTATGTACAGGTTTCCAATCTTGCATACTGAAGGCTGGTGCACGTTTCAAGAAGAGCATTCATGGCTTCCTGAGGCTCAGAACTCTCGCTGATGCTCTCCAGTTTGAGGGACGTCAAACTTGCGAGCCCGCCTGACTGAATCAGATTACTCAGGAAGCGCTCAAAATTCGCCACATCTGCACCGACAACTTCGATTTTTTGGATACATGGAAGGTGACCGAAGCAACTGATATCGAGACTGCGAAACGATAGCCGACAGCGAATACATAGCTCACCTAGACGGTGCAACTGACTGATAGACTTTGTGAGGCTGGACATGATCCCGACTTCGAAGGATACCATTGAAAGCTTGGCAAGGTTCGGTACGCATGATAAGAACCATATCAGCTCAATGGTGTAGTTCTGCCTGTTGTTATGGGAGGTTTCTAGTTCCAGCTCGCGTAAGCTGATGAGCTCTCCTTGCCATCCACGACTAAGTAATCGAACGTAATGTAGCTTTCCGAAGCGAAGGCGGGTCAGTGTTCGACATGCGGTTTCAAAAAAAGTTTGAAAGTCTTGCTCTTCAAAGTTGACGCACTTCTCCAAGTCAAGCTCTTGCAACCCTGGGATGTCAAGGATACTGCTGTTATGATGCATCCCAGCTAATGTACTATTGCTCATACGGTCCCTTCCGATATATAAGAGCTTGATATTGGGCATTCGGCTGAACAGCTGCCGTAAAAAGCTGCTCAGATCGTATCCGGAAATACTATCACTGACGATTCGTAAAACCTGCAGCCGGGGAAAATACGGAAATAAAGCCATAGGGTGATATATCAAAGGACGTTGCCCCAATAATTGAAGCGTGTGTAGTTTGTAATGGCGCAGTGCAGTGCCTCCAGTGTCGTAAAGATGCCAAAACATGCGGCAGCTTAATTAGATGTGGGCACAGGCGCAGGACTTCTTGTACGTCCGAGGATATTTCTGCATCGATAGAAACACTTGTGAGGTTTTCACATAAAGCGCCAAATGTGGCTAAGCTAAAGTCGAGACGCTCGCCGCAAAAATCCCAAATGTAGCGATTAGGGCGGCAGATATCTGATGGTATATACCATTGATAGAACGTGTTAGCCGACGCTGGAACTGATCTCTTTGTACACATGTACTGATTTTCAGGCAATTACCAAGGCTTCCGATCTTTGCTTGCTCATTGTTTTCATTGAGGAGTGCTAGTAACTGCCATAGCCCTTGCTGCTCTGCCTTCACAGTGACGCTCGTGAGTGTTGGGTTAATAAAGCCGATTATGCCATTTTTCCAGTCCTTCGCATCAGTGTTCACGCCTCGCAGATTGACCGTTAACTTGCTGAAGGTTTGGCTTAACGCCTTCATTCGTGCGTACCACGCCCTGCTTAAGAGCATGCACGTGGTCAGCATGACAGCGTCATCCTGGAAGATCTGCTGTAATATCTCCGTCGGAAGCTGGAGAGGGTCAGCCCGCGTTATTGAGGACTCCATAGTTGGAAGTACTAGGAAGACGCTGTAAGGGTTTAAAGAGAGAAAAAAAAAAGGTACTGATATCGTGAGCTCATCGACATCCTAATATTACAATGCCCTGCGACATGATCATGTCATTAGCGCTCACTGATAAAAGCTGTTTTATGTCTCCAGAAGTTGATGGCAAAGAGTAAAATAAGACTGATGAGACTCACATTGACGGATTTCCTCTGCATAATTTTGGGCAAGTGCGACGCCTTTTGTTACAATTGTAATTATTCTCTTTTTGAGGGCGTTACGTAATAGTAGGTGATAAGCTTCTCAAAAGATTGCAGAGAACGACCAATGACGATAAACACGTCTTGACACCAGCGACCAAGACACTGTTCTGCAATTTCCGATGAGGTTCAATTAACAGAGAAAGTCATTAATCTCATAAAAGCATACACATGAATATGGTCTGTAATTGCCGTATTTACAACCCAGGTGGATGACGGTCTAATACATGGACAAGTACATAAAATTATGCAGGTCTATGGTATCCTTTTAACGAAGCATGGAATTAATTCTCTTCTCGCATATCGGTGGTAAAAGACATACAGCAGCGATATAAGGAGGGATATGCTAAAATCGACAGAATTTTTCTTCATTTCAGATTATGTGAAAAAGCATCTACAGACTTGTTTGAAATATCCAAGACACTGAGCTCTGCAAACTTAAGACTGGTGCACGTCTTGAGAAGAGCGTCCATCGGTTCTCGGGGCTGAGGATTCGTGATGATGTACTGCAGTGTGAGGGACGTCAAAGTGGCAACCCCGTCGGATTGAGCAAGAGTATCAAGAAAGCGGTCAAAATGCACCACAACGACACCGAGAAGTTCGATTTTTTTGATACATGGCAGGTGACCGAAGCAGCTGATATCGAGATGGTCGAGCATTGAGCGACAATGGATGCGTAGCTCACCTAAACGGCGCAATTGGCTGATAGGCTGTGTAAGGTTGGACAAGATCAAGTTGTCGAAGGATACCATTGAAAGCTTGGTAAGGTTCGGTACGCATGAAAAGAACCATATAAGGTCAACAGTGTAATCCTGCCCGTTGTTGAGTGAGGCTTCTAGCTCGAGCTCGCGTAAGTGGATGATCTCTCCTTCCCATCCACGACGGAGTAATCGGATGTAATGTAGTTTTCCGAACCGAAGGCAGGTCAGTGCTTGACATGCGGTTTCAAAGAAAGAATGGAAGTCTTGCTCTTGAAAGTTGACGCGCTTCTCCAAATCAAGCTCCTGCAACCCTGGGCTGTCAAGGCCACTGCTGTCATGATGCATTCCAGCTAATGCACTACTACTCATACGGACCCTGCCGACATACAAGAGCTTGATATTGGGCATTCGGTCGAACGCACGCCGGAACAAGCTGCTCAAGTTACATGCTGCAGTCGAACCATTGATTATTCGTAAAGCTTGCAGCTCGGGGAGGTACGGAAAATAAGCCATAGACTTATATATCAAAGAAAAATTCTCCACTATTTGAAGCGTACGTAATTTGCTATGGTGCGGCGTAATGTCTCGAGGGTCGTAGTGATACCGACGCATGCGAGAGCTGAATACCGATAGTTGTGGGCACAGGTGCAAGATCTCTTGCACGCTCGAGAGTCCTTCTGCATCGATAGAAACAT
Source organism: Syncephalastrum monosporum B8922 (assembly GCA_000697355.1). Taxonomy (NCBI): domain Eukaryota; kingdom Fungi; phylum Mucoromycota; class Mucoromycetes; order Mucorales; family Syncephalastraceae; genus Syncephalastrum; species Syncephalastrum monosporum. The sequence goes on along the minus strand of JNEN01001213.1, from coordinate 29,883 downwards.
TTGTGAGGTTTTTACACAAAGCGTCGAACGTGGCTAAGCCAACGTCGAGACGGTCGCTGGAAGAATCACAGGTGTAAGGATGGGGGCTTATGATAACTAATGAAAAATACAGTTATACAAACTTAAGCCGACGCTGGAACTTATCTTTATCTTTCGTACTCATTTTTTATACTTGAATTCAGACACTTACCAAGGCATCTGATATTTGCTTGCTCGTGGTTTTTATTTAGGACTGTCAAGATCTGCCATAGCCCTTGCTCCCCTGCCTTCACGGTGACGCTCGTGAGTGTCGGGTTCACAAAGCCGATTATGCCATTTTTCCAGTGCTGCTCATCAATGTCTACGCGTCGTAGGTTCACCGTTATCTGGGTAAAGGTTTGGCATAACCCCTTCGTTCGTCTGTACCACGCCTTGCTTAAGAGCATGCACGTTGTGAGCATGGAAATGTCATCCTGGAAGATCTGCTGTAATATCTCGGTTGGAAGTTGGAGGGGGTCAGCCGGCGTTATCGAGGACTCCATATTTGCAAATACTAAAGTTTGTAGAGAAAAGAGCGAAGTTATTGCAACCGTGAGCTCGTGAGCGTCCTCATATCACAATAGTTTGCGCCATGTCATGGTCATGTCATTGCCGTTCACTGATAAAAGGTTATTTCATGTCTCCATAACCCGAAGGCAAAGGGTAAAGTAAGAGTGATGAGACTCAATTTGAGAGATTTTCTGCGCGCAATTTTTACATATTTGCAGGATGCGGGACCCCTTCCTTTCACATGTGCTGATATGCGTCTTTTTAATCCATGAGTAGTTTGTGGTTGTTCTGGAAGATAGCACAGGGCGGTTAATGACTGCACAGGTGTTGATAACTGAGACCAAGACAGTATTTTGCAGCTTCTGATGACGCTCGGTCAATAGACTCTCAGAAACTCAAAAGTGCGTATTTGGAGACTTTTTTCTTTGGTTAAAGAAGCATATATACGAATAAAAATGTCTTCGAAAGATCTCTGTACTGGACTAAATTTGCTAATCTCCTTGTCTAACATACTAACAATATAGAGCAGCCACGGTTAGCAGGAAAGATGCTGATTGTTAACTGAACAGCCAGTCCGTGCGTGTTTATCTGTTGGCGTGTGCATAGTGGTTTCCCGCTGTGCGTCGGTTATGTCAAGGGCTAAAAAGGGTCTGTCTGTATGAAATATGAGAGCAGAACGAACTTTGGGCAAGGAAAGCGACTGGAAAGAGGGAAACTTCCCGATATGGAATTAAGGGAGAAAAGGCAAAGTTCTTGTGCGTGTGCGTCGGCGTTTAATACCGGACTCAAGTGCATCATCAGTTGCACGACCACTTTCTACTTGCGTGTGGTGTACATATAAACTATAAGATATCAGTATGAGCAGTGAGTCGCCCACAAAGAAATCGCAATCCATAGAAGAATGGGAGCATCGGCTGGATAATGTGAAAGTCAACAAGCAGTGGGTATATGAGAATAGCAACGTACTATACACGACTCATTCCTTTGTTCTTTGTATGTAGGGACCTCAACCGGCTGGTCATGAACTACTTGGTCATTGAGGGCTACAAGGACGCAGCGGAGCAGTTCAGTCTGGAGAGCGGCGTGTCACCTTCACTCGATTTGGAGAGCATTCAAGAGCGTATGGAGATTCGACATGCAATCCAATCAGGCGACATAGACACTGCGATCGGCCTTGTGAACGACGTGAACCCAGAGGTAATGAATAGGAAAATAATATCTATACCGTTCCTCCACTCTATTCTCTATGTGAACCTCGTCTCATATATGTGTATGTATGTATGTATATGATCTTAGATATTGGATACCGATCCCCAGCTCTTCTTCCACCTGCAGCAGCAACGGCTGATAGAGATGATTCGGGTCGGCGATTATGCAGGCGCGCTCGAGTTTGCGACGGAGGAAATGGCACCGCGCGGGATAGAGCACCCTGAGTTCCTCGAGGAGCTGGAGAGGACGATGGCGCTCTTTGCGTTTCCGGATATGCACAAGTCTCCTGTGGCCGAATTGCTGCATGCAAGCCAGCGGCAGAAGACAGCCGGCGAGCTCAATGCGGCCATTCTGCTCAGCCAGTCGCGCGAAAAGAACCCTCGCTTGCCTGAGCTCCTCCGCTTGCTGACCTGGAGCCAGGAACAGCTCGACGACCGCATGACCTACCCACGCATCGAGGACTTTTGCTCGGCGAAGCTGGTTGTCCGGGATGGTGAAGGCAATATTGTTGATGATGCCATTGATTCCACGGTATCCTAGTCCTTCACACTCTTTTTCAATCCGTATATAGTACAGTCTCACCCTCACCCTCCCACCACTCTATCCCCCCATGTCATTCATCCAGAAAAGAAAGCCAAATATAAAAAAGAGAAAAAAGAAAGCAAAGCAGAGTGAAGTAATGCAGAATCTAGCCAGCTGTGTCTCTTGTGTTGTGTATGGATGGAGTTGATGCTATGTGAATTTATATGGATGGGGGAATATCTTGTACTTCCTTGACTTGTTCGTGGACGGGGCCATCTAGCAAAGCAAGGACGTGGTCGACACGGTCACGGGTGCAGACGGGGCTAGGAGCAGGATCGAGATAGAGGATGCGATCGAAGCCCTCGTCGTCCTGTGGGAGTTGGTAGTTTTGTATAAATTTGCGCAGGATGCCGACCCCCTTGTCTCCTGTTACACCGGTCGGGTGGTCTTCCCGCACGAGAATCCGGTCGCTGCAGATCTAAAATATCATGACGCATATACATCATTAGCACTATTATAAAGCGGCGCGTCACAAATACACACACACATACACACATACACATACACATACACACACATATACATACACACACATATACATATACACACGTACACACATAGTATACACAGATATGCATGCCCGTGTCATTCCTCGAGCTTAAACCCTTTATAGATAAAGAAAAGAGAGAGAGAAAAAAAAAAAAACAAGGTTACCTCCGAATCTGCAGTGAGGACGATACAATCCACACGCGCCCCAAAAGACCTGGCCAGTTCAATCCACGTCCTGCGCTGGGACGCATCAAAGTTACATCGATCGACAATAACATGGCATCCAGCTCGGAAGTATTTCTTGGTGTGATGCTCGCAATTCTTTCGTGTTTTGAGATCATCCTGATTGACCCGTTTCCATTCCTACGACGTGCCGCACCCGCGATTAACTTCATAAGCTCAAGCCATGGATCGCCACCTCCCCCCAAACTCAAATCCAGACGAGTTGACTTACAGGATGAAAATGCTCGAGTGCTTTTGAAAATGTGCTCTTTCCTGAACCAGGCAGGCCCACCAGGACCAGCATGCGACTCATGCTTGGCAACAATGAGCAAGAGAGAGAGCGGGAGAGAGAGAGAGAGAAGCTAATAATGAGAGGAGAGAGAAAGAGGTACGTACTTCCAAATATGGAAATGGTATGGGCGCGGGCACGCTAAACTTTGAATTGCGCTGGCGCAACCCTTTCCAGACCTTCAACTTATTTTTTTTTTAGGATGGCCCGGGGGAAGCAATCAAATAAAATCATGGCATGACGTTATAATGAAAATCGATGATGACACACTTTTTTCTTTTTGCTCTGTAGAAACGACAACAACAAAAAATTTTTGGAGAAGAAGGCATCGTCCCCAACCATGAAACACGTCCACATGATTTGTCATCAACCATAAACCATGTTTTGTGCTTGATCTTGTGTGATTAGCAGAGGAGAATAGAAAAGGCAAAAAGTAATACAAAGTGATATGTGTTGTAATGTACTGTGATATATTTTGTTTGTCTCGGACCGAGAAGATTGACAAGTGGAAAACGGAAAAGGGTAAGGAAAAGCGAAAGGGTGTCGGATGAACGCCCATAACCAGAGTTGTTGTAACACACAGGCATGTGTGGGTCATGCAGCTGCGGCAGATGCTAAAAAGAAAGCACCAGAACCGTGTGACTTGATCCGAACTCCTCCTTAATACCCCCTTTTTTCGTGCGTGTCCTGCTCTCTTCGCTTTTTTTGGTTCCCTTTCTTTGTTGTCCGTCCTCTTTTACATCTCTCTCTCTCTCTCTTTATCTCTTATTTTAACTACCCACACCCAAGAGACTTGATTCTTCTTCTTTTTTGTTTCTTATCTCTTATCTATCATTCATCCAACATACGCGCTTTCGAACATGAAGTTTGAAGATATTGTCGATATGGACTGGCTCAATTCCAACACCACGACGGGTGATTCACTGCCGCAATCGCCTGCACTGGTCGTCAAAGGAGAGCCCGAAGGCTTCCCGAGCATGGCCGACTACTACCCGGACGATCTCTACGGCCAAGAGCCTGATCTGCTGTGGCAACACGACATCCAGCCCATGACGATTGACTCGCCATCCAGCCCTGCTTCGTCATCCGCCTCCTCGCATACCGAGAACGCCCCTGCGCCGTCTGCCGTGCCTGACCTGATCGACCCGAAGAACACGTCGCCGGCGTCGGCGGGCTTCGTCATGCCCACCACCGACCAGATTAAATTGCTTATCGAAGAGGCCAAGCGCCAACTCGCCTTACGCGAAGAGCACCAGCGCATGCAGCAACAGCAACAGCAACAGCAACAGCCGCAGCTTGACGCGGATGCGTCGCATCATCTGAAACAAGAACCCCACGAACCAGAGCAGGCGCGGGTGTCAGAAAAGAACGTGTCTCCCACCACCTTTGAAAACACGTGTGACCCAATGACTCTCTTTGGCGCAGCCGCAGCAGCCGCCGCCGCTGCCGTGCCCGATACCATCTCCCCCGAGTCGCTGATGAAGGGCAAGCAGCGACGCCACTCACCGTCGCCCTCGCCCTCGCCTGCGCGTCGTGAATCGAGCGTGTCGGCGTCGACGGTCAACGACGAAGCCATGACGTTAGAGGCGTATGCCGAATCAGATGGAATCGATATCAAAAAGCTCACACCCAAAGAACGCCGACAACTGCGGAACAAAATTTCGGCGAGGAATTTCCGAGTCCGAAGAAAGGGTAAGCTACCAAAACAAAGAAAGGAAAAAAAAATACCATTGGGGGAGAAAAAAGAGAGGGGCAGAGAAGGGGAGCAGAGGGACGGGAACACGGGAACACGGCGCGCTGATGGTCGGATCGTGGTTCTTTCTTGATAACTCACTGCTTTCTCCCCCATGTAGAATACATTACGACGCTCGAAGCACAAGTGGACGATCACAAGCGGCGTGCAGACCGGTTGCAGCTGCGTCTGGACAATGTCGAGGAGGAGAACAAGCAGCTGCGTATGGAAGTCGATTCTTTGAAGCGCGAAAACCAACTCTTGCAGCAGCAGCAGCAGCAGCAACAACAACAGAAGCAATCGTCTTCTGTTTCTTCTGCTGCTTCCTCTTCATCATCCAGTGAACTCACGCGACCCCAGTCGCCGCGTGTCTCTTCGCCGCTCCCCAAACCGAACCTCAACAAAGACATCAGCATGCTCGGCTCCAAGGCGAGCGACACGTATCGCCAAGACTCGCGCATCCTGGTCTCGAACGCGGTCATGCCTGCCTGGAACTTTGACCGCATCTTTGCTGAAAAGACCAGCCCACCTTCTTTACCCGAACCACCCGTGCTGCAGTGTGCTGCTTACATCCTGACGTGCTTTGTGCAACTGACGCAGGCGACACCTTCATCGAAGACAGTGCATGACGCGGCAGTGCCTTTTGAGGAAAAGAGCAACACGGCATGGACGGCACCTTTGCTGCCCGACGAACGTGACTTTTCGGCAGGCGACGATAAGCAGCCATTGGAGCAACAGCAATGGCAACAGCCGAGTGTGGCGTCTCCGGCCTATATGGAGTACCTTTACGATACACTCATCATGTCGGCACTGATGACAAATGCGCAGACGGGTTCCTACGTAACAGACAAGTCCTTTTGGTGGTGGGACACCCCAACTCTTTAAAGGTGCGCGCACGGTGCTTTCTGTCTCGCCGACCGCTCGTTTTTTTTGGTGCCCCATTTTTTTTCTCTCTCTCTTTATCTTTTTCACCTGCATTCTGACTCACATCTGTACATAGCTTTAGTTTCCTTTTTCTTTTCTCTCCACACCTCTCTCTTCGCTTTCTCTCTCTCTCTCTCTTTTTCTCTATTTGTCTGTGTGTGTCTCTTTCTCTCTCTTCCAACTACTTGTTTTCGTCTGTACCCGTGGCCCTGGCACGCTCCTGCGTTTGTGAGGTCTTTCCCCCCTTGAGTTTGTCCCCCCTCCCCTGCCCCCCCTTGCCCCCCAAAACGATATACACACAACTCACACACACACACACACACACACACATTTTTCACACAAGCACATATTCACCACGATCTTACACACAATGTCAATGAACAAATATAAGCGAAATTTTTTTTCTTTTTTTTTTTTTATTTATACATGCATGGGATGATGGGGATTCAAGTCAGGTCCTGTTGTTGTAGTTGCGAAAGGATGGCAATCTCATGGTCTGTGAGACGGTGGGTCCGATCGAGGGCTCGGCAAGCCTCTGCGAGATGAGCCTGGTTGCGCTCCTCGACGGAACGGTAGAGGGCGACGAGAAAATGGAGGGCCTCCGCATCCGACGAGGCGAATTCGTCCGCAAAGAGGTGGAGGTGCGCCTGGTCTTGGATGCAGGCGTCGATGCGGCGGGTGGCCAGGAAGGCACAGAGGCGGATGAAGAGGAGGCGCTGAAGGGTGTCGAGGTGCACGTGGCGTCGCGAGTGTTTATAGAAGCTCAGCACGGGCGTGGACCGGTCGATCGCCGCGTCGTATTCTTTGAGATAGAAATGCAGGGTAGCGGTTTGGGCCAGGCATTCGTAGTACCGCGGGGCGCGTTGGAGATGCGGATGCCGATAGGTATCCGCCACGGTCTGTAAAAGCTACCATGGACACAGGGGGACGCGAGAGAGAGAGAGAGAGAGAGAGATGTGAGCCCGTCAAAAAGGGTCATCGTGATAAAGCCACGCGGAAGAGAAAACGAGAGACGTGAATACGTGTCATGACGCAAAAAAAAAAAAACCGCGTAGGACTTTGTTATGGGGGTTTTACCTGGAGAGCAGCGGGGTATTCTTCCTCGCGTGCGAGGAGTTGAGCGAGGGTCTGGAGGATGAAGCGCAAGAGACGTCGTTCGGCCACGAGGGGCGGGGTATCGATGAGCAGGTGGGCGAGGTCGATCAGGCACGCCGATCCGTCCTTACGGCAGGACGGCAAGGCCGAGCGCGAGGCGACAAAGGCAAAGTACAGCGCGAGGGCGGTATCCATCCGCGTCGCCCCATCGGACAGTGCCTTCAAGCGGCGGGCGATGCCGACGAGGGCCTCGAAAGCCCAGAGGCTGCTGCCGTTCGTGGTCGTCTGTGCCGTGGCGAGCACGCGCATGGCCGTGCTCCACTCGTTGAGAAGAAACTGTCTCAGCTCGGGCGGACACGCGTGCAGTGTCGGACGCGCCTGCCGGTAAGCCTCGAGACAAGCCCGCGTCGCCTGGAGCGCCCCGCCTCGCCAGCGATTGACCGCGCCATAGAGCGTCAGCTTGGGGTGCTCAAACACGACCACTCGCAATCCGAGAAGGTACACCACGCGGGTCTGGACGAGAACGCGCGCCCGCAATAACCCAATCATGAGCTGCTCTTCTGCATCCCCCGTCGTGGGATGCACCGTCGGATCCGCCGTGTTTGTAATATAGTTCAGCAGCGACTCTGATAGTTCGGGTCATAATTATTCATTATTACTGTGCTATTTATGCAGAGCGCTTACTGGGTTGTCATGGCCCCGCCCCCCCCGTATGCATGGACACACGAATGATCGTTACCTTGGGAAGGACACAGAAAAAGGAAGTAGCAGACAAGCGTAGTCAAGGCGACAACCGCCACAATGCTAATCATGAACTCGACACAGTGGAATGCAGTAATTCAGACAACGGTAGAAGGAAGTAAAGAGGGGAGGGGAGGGCCCCAAGTTTATGCGCTCCCTCAATTGGTTATTTATTTTCTTTGTTCCAGCTCTCTATCATTCATTCATTGTTTGGGAAGGGATCCCATACGCTTCGCTCACAGTACGATACTTACAGGTCAATGGCCTGTCGGCAAAGTGGAGATGCTCTTGCAGGAATGACGCTATGCCTGGATTGGATAGATACACAACGGGCAGGATAGGATCTTGAGGGAAGGAGGGACTCAGTCTGGCGAGCGTACCTGAGGTACGACCAGCCCAATAATTTGTTATCGCTGTATTACCGTCTTTCTTCATCCCGCTTCCAACTTTAACCCACAATCTTCCCCTCCCCCTTGTATGTATTGACTTGTTTTCCAGTATCCTCTCTCATTTTTCTTTAGGGGGAAAGGCATATGGTCTAATAATTTCTAGGCAGGTTTATATCTGGTATTGAGAACCGATACATTGCTGTGGAAGTCGCGATCCGTCAGGACTGGACGTGTGTGAATAGCCTGCAGCACGCGTGTCGGCTGGGATTTCCCCGTTTATAGGAATCCGCGTTCTTTATCACAATTTGCATGAGAACCCCCCGGGTGGAAGGATGGGGGTGGGCGGGACGCAGAGGTTGTTTGTGATAGACATCGAGAATGGATTGCTTTTTTTCATTCAGCATCACGAGAACGCACGCACACACCAATTTCTTGAATGCAATAGAAAAGTGATAAGCAGCTTATTTCTATTTCCTTTATCATGCGTTTTTTTTTCTATCTTTTTTTTTTTCTTTTGTCATCTCTTTCATGCCGGGATAAGATGCGTGGTAATATTAGAATGACGCTCAGCTGCTTTTAAGCTTTCCACTGTGTGTCACCTGGCAGCAAGGACCGCCCATGCAGTCGCCCCCCCCCCCCCAAATTCAGGCGGGGCCGGCGTTAAGCTCCGGTGGCTCCACCGCCTTCTCCCCCCCCCCCAACGCGCATGGCACTCGATGGGTTGAATGAAAAATGCGCTCCCCCCTCCACGCTCAATGGCAGGTCGGTCTCCTACCACGGCATATGGATAGAGTGAAGGCATGCAGGCCAAGAACACACAGCGTACGATCATGCACAGGTAGCTTTTTTTTTTTTGAGAAAAACAAGAAAAAGAGAACATTTATTGAGTCCAGTATTACTGCTGCTGCTGGCGAGCATTGCTAGGTACTTGCTGCTGTCCCGGAGCGGGTGGATGTGGCGGCTGCGGCTGTTGAGGCTGCTGCGGCTGCTGTGGAGGTTGCTGTTGGTGTGGCGGTGGCTGTGCTTGGTGTTGGGGGAGGTGGTGTTGCTGTCCATAAGGGAGAAAGTGTTGCGGGTAAAATATGTGTGAAGATCCTTGCTGCTGCTGCTGCTGGGGCTGCTGGGGCTGCTGGGGCTGCTGTTGAGGCTGTTGAGGCTGTTGCTGATGTTGCAAATAAGCAGGGATGTGCGCATAGGGATCCGTTGGTTGTTGCTGCTGTTGTTGCTGCTGGGCGCGTGCGTCGCCCACCTTCCCTTGGGACGTGGGTGGGAGGTTGCTCAGAAAAGGCGCGACCTTTTGATAATCGCCGAGAAGACCGCCGTTGAGGCTTTCTTCGTACTGCATCATGGTCGGGTTGTAAAGATGGGGCTGGTACGGCGACTGATCTGAATACGCGCCTTGCGGCTTGCCAGCTGCACCGGCGGCCTGGGCCTGGGCCTGTTGCGGCTGCGCTTGCGGTGCCTGTCCTTGCTGCTGGTACATGGGGTACATGTTTTTGTTCATAAAGGGCTGCGCATACGATTGCTGGTATCCATTGAAATGGTTCGGCATGTAGTAGTATTGGTAGTAGCCTATATTGTGGTACATCTGCTGCTGCTGCTGCTGCTGCCCTTGTTGTGCCTGCTGCTGTTGTGCCTGCTGCTGAGGCATGCCTGGTTGCATATCCGCATACTTGTCCCGGCCCGGGTACGTGTTTGCCGCTGTGACGGAAGGCGATGTGTGGTAGGCCATTGGGTCATAGTACCCCTGAATGAAAGAAGAAAAAAGCATGAGATACACGTGTAATGATTAAGTGAATGTATATATATATGTATATACCATGGCTGCACGCTGAGCCTCCAGATTGTACATATTGTAGTCCGGCATGGAGACCATCGGGTTGCCGCTGAAGTCAGAGCTGCCTGGATGCTGACCCGTTAGATACGCGGGGTTGTAAGACAGAGGATCGCGCAAAGGAGGCCCGGCGGGGTAGGGCTGCTCATACGCATCTGGCTTGGCTTGCTCAGTGATCTCGTTGGGTCGACCGTAGCCGTGGGTATCATAAGAGGTTGGATGGCTGGCATATGACTGCTGCCGCTGCTGCTGTGCCTGTTGCTGCTGTGCCTGTTGCACCTGCTTTTGGTCACCCAATCTATCGAGAAATAATGAGGATGGGTCCCTTTGTTGCCTTTTTTGCCTTTTTTTTTTTGGGCGCCGCCGCGCACCGCAGTTGACTTACTGAAGATCGACACCACCGGCGAGACGGTCGTCTCCCAACGGCGACGTATGGTCGTCCAGGTGAAGACTGCCAAATTTGACATCGACGCCGGCGAGGGCGGATGTGCTGCTGGGCATGACGACGGGTTCGTCTTGCGTGAGACGCGATTTCTTTTCGGCGATGACGGGTTCGCTCTCTTGCTGCTTGGCCGAATCCGATGGCACGTCTGCTGTCTGCTTGGGTTCCTCCCCCTCGAGCGCGTTCCAGCCCTCGGTTTCTTCCTTTTGAGCATCGTCGCCTGATGGGGGTGCGTCCCAATCTGATGAAGAAGACGGAACAGCATCCGCTGCAGCGGGCGCATCCCGCGCATCCCGCTCCTCTTTCTGTTCTTCTTCTTTCTGAGTGTTCTCTGCCTCACGCGAGACCGCATCGCCCCAACCGTCCGTGTCTGCCTGTTTTGCATCCAAGCTCGTGGTTGTGACCGGCGCATCCCAACCCTCGCCTGTATGCGAGGGTGTATCCCATCCGCTCTTGGCAGGTTCTTCCACGGGCTCCGGCTTGGGCTCCGGCTTGGGCTCCGGCTTGGGCTCCGGCTTGGGCTTCGGCGCCGATCTGTGGGGGAAGGGGGAGGGAAACACACACAATTCATTTTTTAGAGAAAAAGCGCTCCTTTCGTTAGCGAGGAGAACTTACTTGAGTAAACTTGCCCAGGTCTTTGAGGGGGCAGTAGGCGGATCATGTGCACCGTCGTTGGCAGGCGCATCCGCTTCCGGCGGCTGTGGCGGATGCACGTTCTCTTGATTATGATCCAGAATTGGCTCTGCATGGCTGCCGTCGTTTCCATTGGATGGTGCGGTTGTGCCCCACCCAGCATCGTCCAGGGCGGCTCCGTTCGTGGCGGTCGATACTTTCGGGGCAGATGCAATGTTGGCCCATGAGCTGCCGCTATCGTTCGTCGTGGAGGGTTGGGCTGACCGAGGCGGCTGCTTGGATTGCTTTGCCCATGTCGTGGTCTGCTGCTGTGCTGGTCTCTGTGTCGGCAATCCACGCGTCGCCTTGCTGCCTATAAAATTGGACACGTTGTAAAGTGATAGTGGAAGTGACAGTGAGAATGACAGTGAGGGTGACGGTGAGAGTGAGAGGGTGAGCAGCCTAAACACGTCATTTTCTCCTTTCAGTACCTCGTGCCCTAGGCCGGTCTTCCGCATGCGAGGATCTCGGTGGACGCGTACCAGACGCGACATGGTTCGCAGACGCCGGTCTCGGCTTTTGTTCCTTGCTCGCCTTTTTCGACTTGACTTCGTCCCATCGAACCGCGTGGCCTAAGGGAAGAGGGGGGGGTGATAGCAGCGTTTTTGACTTAGAACATATTCCATGACGAAGCGTTTGCCCTTCCACCTTCGGCGATGCGGCCAATCGTCATTTCGAGGTCGCCGTCCGCGTCGCGAATCGCAAACAAGAGATCCTCGTCAGACCAATCCGAAAAGAGTTCTTTGAGCGTCGCGAGTTTGGCACCGTGTTTCAACTTTAGTTGCTTAAACTCGCTCTGACTGTTGTCATCTCGCGTCTTTAACGCTGAACGTGAGCCATAAGACGTCATTAGACTGTGTGTATAGAAGGGTGAGGGTGTGTGCGTGTGCGTGCGTGTGTGTGTGCGTGCGTGTGTGTGTGTGTTTTGTCGTTGGTCTGTCAAACCAAGCAAGCTAGCCTGTATGTATAAAAGAAGGGCAAGTCAGTGTTATCCAGTTTGCGTTGCGTTGCGCCCAATTCAGTTCAGTTCAAGTGCTTTGCGTTCAAGTCGAGTTGAGTTGAATCGATTTGGGTGGCATAGAGGCAGGGTGAAGCGCAGAGAAAAGGGCACAGTGCTGTAGAGGGTAGAATACAGTACCGTTTGGTTTCTTCGCGTGTCGTCTTACAAAGAGAAGAGGAAATAGAGAGAGGGCGTGCTCTCTCTCCTGGAAAAGGAATAAAAAGAAAAAGTAGAAGAGAATCGGGTGAGAATCAGATTGGCCCCCATTGCCCCCCACTCTTCACAGTGGTGGTGTCTCTGCGCGCGAACGCGAATCCCCCAAATGAAACTCCGGTACGTGCATGACGACGCTATTTCTTTTCCCTTCCATGTCGCTTTTTCTTTTTTCTTGAAGTTGAATGTCTGTCTGTATGCATATCGTTTTGACAGTTTCTCGTGTATAATAAGGTCATTTCTCCACCTGGGAGAATGTGTACGCTGTGTTCTCTTCGTGGAATACGGCTGTTCCGATTAAAGTGATCTTTCTTTATCTCTCTCTGATTCTCAGGGTGGCGCGTGCTAATTATAGACACTTTCCAAGTCCTCAGACAATAAGCGGACGTCGCCAATCATCTGCAATAATAGGTGATCCTGGACCCATGGATGCAAATTGTCTCAATCTAACACCTTGTCCAATACATATGCTACATAGCCAGGTAGAAAATCGTGCCGTTGCATTAAGGCTTGACATTCAGATATGAGAAAATAGAAATCGTCTGCTTCCGCCAGTTACAGAAGATCAGCCCACTGCCCACGGTGAACATCAGCGCTATCAATGGTGAGTCGGAACGGACAAATTATTATTGCGGAGCATCAGCTCCCTGAGCTGTGAATGTAATTAAAGTATACTATGAAAAATATGTGTGTGTGTGTGTGTGTGTGTGTGTGTTGTTTGAGTGCTGTACAATAAATGTCTACGATCGAAGTTTAGAAGAAAAAGTTGGAGAAAAAAATCAGAATTGCAGCTTACCTAGGAATTGAATGCTATTTTATACAGTCGTGAAGCGATATTGTCCACGTCATTTTCTTCGGGTAGCTGCGGCTCCACGTGCTGTTGTTTGGCTGGCTTGAGGCGTGCGAGTCTTTCCATGATGCTGGCCGTTGCGGTCCGCACCGTCTGATCCGTGTCTTCGTCCATTTCTGTCTCTTTGGCATGATCCACCGTCGTCTCCGAGTACTCGTACAGATCCGACATGCTCTTTTTGAGGAGATGCGCCCGATCCCGAGCTCGGTCCTCGTTTCGCGTGGGCGGCTTGCGGTACCATCCGACCTTTTCTTGGTGTTTCCCAGGGTATACAAAGAGGAGGGAAGGAATAAGGATCACGATGACGAGCGAGGCAGTCCAGAATGCGACGCGCTCGACGAGTGAAGCGTTGCCGTGCGCAAGGGTGGCAAGGAACACGCTACGCGAGAAGAAAAGGACGACTTGACCATACTAAGCTATGAGTGTGAGAAAGAAAGAGAGATAAAAAGTCGCCCGCTGTACATACCTTGTAAAGCTGCCAGCCCCCGATGCGACTCGGATTAAAGACATGTCCTGACACCCGTGGATGCCAAAACAGCCAGGTCAGAGAGACAAGCTGGAGCACGACTAGCACGCCCAAGTAATCTCCCACAGCCGACTGGCAATCCGAGGTCTCCTTGAAAACGCAGACGCCAGCATGAGCGAACCAGGCGAGGCATTGCCAAAGCGCTTTTCCACCGAGCTGCACAAACCACAGGAGTCGGTACTGGACAAACGCAACGATCGCAGACATAGGACTGGGTTGGGCTTGATACCAAACGACGACTTCAGAGATGAAGTCGGACCATGTAGGACCGCTAGCGTCGTTTTCCTGGGGCAGGGGTGGATAGTAATAGGCTAAAAGAACGCGTATTCAGTTGCCATGTAAGAGAGGCAAGAGCCGTTCTCTTTACCATAGAAACACAAGAGAAGGGTGACGAGATGACATAGACTCCACAAGGCGCTCTGGCAGAGGATCGCCGCCATACTCGGTTTTCGGGGAATCTGAGCGGCCAAGGACATGGTTGCGTCTCGTTGTCTTTGCTGGAGAATAGCCTTTTGTTCGGCTACGAGGGCATCGATCTTGGCCTGGCAAGCATCACACAGAGGATGCTTTTCATGAAGTTTTGCCTTGTAAGCGTCTGCGGTATCGACCGAATGCTGGTATTCCGGATCCTTTTAAGCAACAAGAAACATGAGTCAATGCGCTCTTCAAGTCACAAAGTTAGAGCAAAGGGATAGCTCACTTTTTCATCGCGAATATAATCCGACATGATTTGATATATCAGCTGTTGGTTCGCCTCGCAGCTGTCGCACAGCCGACGAGCATGCATTGCAGCATGGGTCGCAGAGCGTTTGGGAGTCACTTCGTCCATGGTGAGAAACTCGTTTTCTTTTCTTTTTTTTTTTTTAATAGGGAATATAAAGTACCTGGCCGATTGAGGTTTTCGTCACGCATATTGGGAATCTGATCGACGATGTCGCCATTCTACAGGAACACAGAAAAGGAAACGAAAAAAAGAACAACGGTTTGAATAGGTGTCGAGAGGGGTCCAATGGCGAAAGTATACCTCGTCACGAATGTTGTTATTCTCGCAAATGTGGCAGTGCCAGAAACGTTCGTTTTCTTTTGTACCGGGGAGCAGGTACGAGTTCTGGTTACAGAACCAGCAATTGACTTTGGTGGGTAAGCCAGTGAACCCAAGCCAGCCGAGGATGACTGTCCTCCAGGGAGGCCGTCCAGCATTCATTCAGTCAGTGGCACTCGTTGTAAAAGAGAAGAGGAAAGAAGAAAGGGAAGAGAAAAGAACAAAGTCTAAAGAACAAAGAAGAAGAAAAAAAAAAAAGTCAACGAGCAAGTGGAAGAGCGAGACGCAGCGGGAATGAATATGGAATACAGGATCGAATTTACCCGTGGCTGAAAAAGAATGATTGACGCGCGGGCGGGCCGTCGCGTACAAGCAGATTTTATCGACTTCTCTCTTTATACTCTCCACACCCTGCGTTGTACTGGATTGATGTCAACTCCAACTCCAGAGGATGACGATCTCTCGACAGACTGGTCGAGTCAACCCTTCATTGACCAGCTGTTTCGTGACATGGACCGAGTCGAGCAGGAGTCACAGCAGCGCGATCAGCAGCACGACACACAGCCTCCTCTTGAAACCAAAACCAGGACACTTGCTCCACTTCCACCCCCATCGCCGCATCGTATACCTCTCGCAGCCAAAGCGCAGAACCAACCCTTGAAATCCTTTCCACTCCACTCCAGCAAACACGATCTGAAGAAGTCGCATATACCCATACTTGTATACCCGTCGTCGCCGCCACCACCACAACCACAACCACAACCACAACCGAAGCAACCGAAGCACTCGGAACAACCAGAACAACCAGAACAACCAGAACAGCTCTCCAAACCAGTCAACTCCGTCGCTTATTCAGAGCACAGCATCCAAAGTGATAAGGACAAGGACAAAGTTCCGGGCGCAAAAACCGAGAATGATAAAGCGAATGACAGCGAGGATGACAGCGAGGATGATGCGCAGTTCACCGACTTTGACGTGGACCTACTGTCCATGATCGATGATGCACTTACTGCAGCAGACATAAAAGATGATGCTCCACCTGAAAAGGAACCTACACCACCTGAACCTGAACTTGGTCCTGAACCTGGTCCTGAACGTGTCAAAAGCGAATTTCACCCTCCTCAGGACACGGCGCTCTTGCATGCATTTGGAGGGTTCATGACAGCCGGTAGTCGAAAACGGGTCGAGATCAAGGACGAGGCGTGGCAGCGCGCGCTTCAACTCTTTCACGAGCCAATCCAGGAGGAAACTGTCAAAGAGGAACAGCCCCCCGCATCCTCACCCGCGTCCGAATCTGAACCCACATCCTCACCGTCATCACCACCACCACCACCACTACCACAATCACCCACCATCGCTCCTTGTATTCCACCTCCTCCTCCTATCACTACTACTACTACGACTGCTACCATCCCTCCTACTCTTCAGAATGCGGCGCATGATACCACCTTTGTCTGCGGCTTTACCACGGGCCGAGGCAGCGCGATGCCACCCGCTTCAGAAGAAGCATTATCGAAGGCCCGCAAGGTCTTGCAGCTGGACACAGAGAGCACGCACACACAGAACAGCCAGTCGGACACCGCCAGCAGCAGCAGCAGCTTGAAACGACCTGCAGATGACCTCTTGTCCGAATTCAAGTACGAGTCGATTCTCTCCGAGTACGGCGGCTTTCGCATGGGCAATAGCAAGATGGGCATTCCTGTCTCGACCGAAGCCAAGCGACAAGCCATAGCGCTCTTTAACTCTGACAGCACCACACGCGAACTCACTCAAGCTACGCAGGCCTCTCAGGCCTCTCAGGCCTCTCAGGCATCACACCACTCCTCTTCCCAGGCTGCCATACCCAGCCCATCCAGACCCAAAGCCGACGTTCCTATTTTGATGCTCGAGAGTCCGGAAAGAGAACCGGCCAAACCAGAAGCCCCGCGCCTGCCACCGCCATCCCCTTCCACCGCATCTTCTCCCCCTCGACCACGCCGCTTTAAACGCTTGCAAGGCATGACCCGACCCTTCCAGTCACCTGTGATCCAGTCCAACTTGGCACAGACCAAGGCAGCTGTCCATAGCAACCGTTCCAGCCAGACGCTGACCAAGGGTCACTGCGTTTTTAATCTCACCCGTAAGTCGTCATTCTGGTTTTTGCCCGCTCTCCGTATAACTAATCTCATCATATATCTCGCTCTCTCTTTCTATGTGTGTGTATGCGTCTGTGCGTTTTATATAGTGCCTGGCCCACGTTATAACCTCGCATCCTTGGGAACACCGCTTCAGCATAGTAAACAGGATCTTGCAGCGCAGGGAATGTAAGTATTAAATGTATATATATATATTATGCTATATTGGCATAGTGGCTCACTCGATTACGGATCAGTCCGGATGCTGTTTTATACATGTCCGCTTCCAGGGCATTGGAGCATACTTTTGGAACCTGGGGATACAAAGAAGCCAGGGCAGACATGATTTCCGCAGGCTGCCTCGCGCGTCTCTTGGATGAGTCTTGGGTACGAAATCATTACAAGTGGATCGTATGGAAGTTGGCAAGCACCGTGCGCTCGTTTCCTCGTTTTTTCCACGACCTATGGTCTGCGCAAGAAGTGAAGCGTCAGCTTTTGTACAGGTACATTTTTGATTGACTCACACACACGCACACGCACTACAAATGAAGAACTCATTTTCTGGATAATAGATATGAACGAGAAATCAACCAAGGCCACCGATCCGCTTTGAAACGCATTTACGAGCAAGACGACATTCCCGTCAAACACATGGTACTTGTTATTGCTGACATCATCTCATCTGATCCGATGCCGGCACCACCTACGGGTGCTAGGGATCTGAGTA
Source organism: Syncephalastrum monosporum B8922 (assembly GCA_000697355.1). NCBI lineage: Eukaryota > Fungi > Mucoromycota > Mucoromycetes > Mucorales > Syncephalastraceae > Syncephalastrum > Syncephalastrum monosporum. The sequence continues at coordinate 12,263 of JNEN01001213.1, read as the reverse complement.
AGTTCTGCCATGAGCTATCACCAGGAAATCTTTTTGTTTTCTTGTCGCTCACCCTGTGTACCTGTTAGATAAATCGCATGTCCGTCTCGTACTGACGGATGGCTGGTACGAGATCCCAACCTGCATTGATCACAGAATGGAGCGTGCGATCGCGCGCGGGAAAATAAGGATTGGAAGCAAACTCTCCATATGTGGGGCGCAGGTAAGCGTTTTTCATCAAAAGATAGATGTGGGCGAGAAACTCATTCGGTAATGGGGAAATCAGCTCGTCGGCGAGCGGGAACCTCAGTCACCCCTGAACGCGCAAGGCACGGCGCTCTCCATTTCGGCCAATCGATGTCTCCCAGCAGCCTGGGATTGCAAGCTCGGTTATCAGCGACAGGCGGTCGTTCTGCGCTCCCTTTCAGCAGTATACCCTGATGGCGGGCTGGTGAGGGGCATTGACGTCGTCATCCATCGCAAGTATCCGATGAAGTACCGCGAAACGTTGGCCGATGGTACGACGATGATCCGCACCGAACGCGAGGAGTACGAGGCACGACGTCAAGCGCTACTTGCACAACAGCAACAGCAGTTGCAGCAACAGCAACAGCAACAACAGGAGCAGCAGTCGAAGGAGTCATCCGAAGAGAGGAATGTGTCGGCCTACTTTCGTGTGATCGTCGTCGATACTCAAGGGGAAATCAGACGAAGCTTGCTCGTCTCGGACGCGAACGATATCCTCTACCGCGACATTCGCGAGGGTGCACGTTACAAAGTTTATTTCGTCGCGCCGTTTGTCTCGACACGGAACGCGCTGGAGCTCAAGACGACGCGTCTGACACGCTGGGAGCCTTGTGGCGGACCTCCTGTAGGGTGTCACCCGCGCAAGGTGACGCTCTGCAAGGATCTCATCCGTGGAGAGATGCCAAATGATATCGATGTGGCTGTCTTTGTAATACGTAAGTCATTCGCTGCACAAAAAAAAAAAAAAAAAGTGAAAAAGAAAAACTTTAACATGGAAGCATTCACACGTGTTGATTGTATGTACAGATGCCAGCACACCCGTGCAGTGCACACGGTCCCGCCAGATGGTTTGGGAGCAACGACTCTTGGTCTGCGACAGTAGCCGGCAGCTATGCTTCATTGTGCTCATGATACCCGTTCGCGCTCTGAGCAACGTAGAGAACCAGGTAGGAAGAAAGGATAGAAAATAAGAAGGCATGATGGATGCTATGAATGAATGATTCACACGGCGCGTGAATAGGTGATTGGCTTTACAAACTTGCGGTACGAAAATTATGACAGCAAATGCGACGTTGTCCACCTGCGATCCACCAACGACACCGAGTACATCTCCAAATACTCTCCATTCTCTCACGTACGGCAGGCCATTTTTGAGGTGTCGATATGGTTAGAAAGGTAAAAATCGAGATCATACGAAGAGAACTCTCTATCTCTGACCCTTTTTTTTTCTTCCTTGTTTGTTTTACATTGGTGTAACAGAAATGGAGACAAAGTGCGGGAGACAAAGACAAAAGCAAGAGATCTTCTCGCTCCACGCGCGTAACACACATACATACACACACACGACCCCCCTGCATGACGCCAATTCATCACTTGATAGTTTGATATGGATGCCCATACAGGCTCATCGCATCGCACCAAATTTGCTTGGCGTCTAGCAAAAAGATACTGTAATATATACCGACTTTTTTCTCTTTTTTCTTTTTCCGTGATGAGATTGGACAGGGAATGAAAGGATCACCTTGGATAGATTTCGCTCAATGTATAAAGGCGGCCCGGCCCCAGAAAGAAAAAAAAAAAAAGAGCGTTGCAAAGGGGGTATGCATACCACATGTGCTGCACAGTCCTTATATGCGGTTGGAAACCGGGGACTCTTGGGTGGTAGAACAAGTGTTGTCTTGATGTATCAACGTCTGAACCTTACATCCTTGATCACCTACTGCTACTCTAAAATGGGTGATGCAGCTGTATGTATGTAATATAGATGGAACATGAGAGAAATTCATGGTGCAGAGCCCCTCCTTTGGATGGTGGACTGGATTATGATCCTTCCATATTATAGTTCTCGGAAAAGGGGTTGGAGAAGACGTTTCGCAGAAGGCAATTCAGAAGCTTTCTGGCTTCATAATTGATCGGCCTATTGTGCGTCTATGTGCACACGCCCGAGCCTCGCATAATTGACGAGGACGATCCTTGTCATTGGCGCTGTCTAAAACCGAAGGATGCATGGTAATACAGTGGTACATGGAATTGTGACCCTGGATCCTTCGAAACCTACCCCCTTTTCCTCCTAAAACTGGCCCCCTCCCCTCCCACCCAGTCGTCTGATGACCATTCCATGCCTACTGTCTGTATATAGCACGGATGTAATAAATAGATCCCACACGTCTTGGAAAAGTAAAAAGAAAAAAAAACCATCTGAGATGTATGCACTATTTATGATGAGTTACTGCTGCTTTGTAGTAATAGGAGTACAGTGTTCATTCACTCGGGAAACAACGAAGAAAAAAAGTAAAAAAAGTTTCAAATAAGCTCTACTTTTTCAAGTCATGTCGTGTCATATCACAGCATGAATATGGTCATCGGCCTTTGGGGGAATTGAATAAGGTTTATGCCCTGTTTTCGACGATCGAAGGCCCATAGAGTAGCTCGGTCTTTTCCGAATTGGCGTCGTCGAGCGCGCCCTTCCGCTCGCGGGCGTCCATGATCTTGCGGTATTTAGGGGTCTTTACAAACTTGGGGACCGAGTCGGACGCCATGAGACGGCAGATGTGGTCGTTGACGCGGTCGAACCACTTGAGCATCATGCGCAGGCTTTGGGAGGTGGACGGGGTAGAGATCACGACGGACGGCTTGCTCTGGCCAGGGGTGTAGGTAGGCACGACCTGGACCATCGACTGGACGACGCGGGCCATTTCCTGGATCAGGGAATGCTCCACGTTGAGCTCGCACTGCGCTCCCGGCGCCAGGTACGTCGACCAGATGTCGTACGCATCCTCCAAAAGGTCCTTTTGATTCTGTGACGGCATGGCTGGGCTCTGGTTGCGGCACTTGCGTCGCAGCGTCGAGTAGTCGATCCAGAAGTCCAGATTCTCTTCGCAAAAGTTGGCGCGCAAGAAATCCTTGAACAGCGACCGCAGCTGTGGGTCGTCCAGGATCACTTTGAGTCGGGCCGCGTTGCTCTCCTTGGGATCTTCTGCTAACCCAAGCGACTTGGATTCGTAGTCAATCGCTGCACTCGATGGCCGTGATTCAGACTGATTGTTGCTGCTGTTGTTGTTGTTTCGTGGTCTTGCCTGTGGTGAAGGGTTCCTGTTCTCCACATCGTCTGATGTTGATCCTGATCCTGTTGTCGTTCCTCCTGCTCCTGCTCCTGCTGCCTGAGAGTGTGTCTTTGTGCTGCCATTGTCCGCTTCCTGCTGCAGCATCTCGCGCAATGTCGTTGGCTTATCATCGTCGTCGTTGCCGCTCTGCTGCTGGCGAGACAGCGACGAGTGTGCAGAAGAGCGTGAACGTGATAAACCACCCGTCAGAGATGCCTGGCTCCCGTTGCCATTCTGACCTGTTGCCGCGGTAGCACCGTGCTGCTGCTGGTGGCTGCTGCTGTTGGGATCCACCTCGGCCACGACTTCTTTACCCTTTGCCGTGACGACGAGCGTAAGCGACTTGGACGACTTGAACTGCTGGTTCGGCTTTGGATCCTGGTACTCCACCCAGCCGTACTTGATAAATTCGGATGCGAGGCTCTCTGCCTCGTCGCGGGAGGACACCGTGCTGTAGTCCGTCAGCCAGTCGCAGCAGAGTTGCGTCGAGAACACAGTCCGCATGTTCTTGAGGGAGCGTGCATGGTTCTGTCGTGATTTTTTAGATACCGTCAGGAGATTGTTGGCGAGCAGCTGAACCCGGGAGTCGCCTGCCGCCGCGATCTGAGTCGCCATCGCAAAGGGCGCGGCCGACGATGCGCCGGTGGTGGAAGAGCCTGAGGACTGGGACGACTTGGAGGACATGTCGACCATGGCCCCGCTGCTGTTGTGCTGCTTGACCGGCTGTGATTTCTGGTGCTGGCTCGGGAGCTCACCCTCCAGGGGCAGATGCGTCACCATGATACGGAACACAATCGACAGGTTCTGACGACCAAACATGATCTGATCATCGTCCGGGTGGCGTTCGAGTCGCACGAGCTGGATCGCATCGACCGTGCCAAACTGCTTTCTCAGCCGGCTCATGTCAGCCTCGGTTCGCACGCAGAAATCTTGAAGGACACAGAGACCCTTGGGCGTCAGTTGCCACAGACCCTTTTCGCGAAAGTTGCGGCTCTGCGGATCCGTCGCGTTCTCGGTCAGTCGGCATACTTGAAACTGCTGGCAGAGCGCTTTGGCCATATCCTTTTCCATGTTAAATGTCGTGGTGGTCGTGGTGCGGAGCAGCTTGGACGGATCGTTCGGGTCAGGCGTGCGTGCGGTATAGGAGAACTTGAGCGACCCCAGGGCTTGGATGGCATCTTCGGACGTGTACGTGTTGGGATAGTTGCGAAAAAGATAGCGATGGTTGTCCAGAGGAATTTGCACTATGAGCGCAGCAAACAAATCATGGATATCCTAAGATTAAAAAAAAAAAAAGAATAGCACGACACAAAGAATAAAGAGATGTAGATACGATAGAGGTTCAGGTCAGATTATATATTCACATCGGCGTGTGGCAATTGTAGCACCAATTTTACCTTCAGATAGGGCCGGCCATCAATGGTAAACTTCATCATAGAAGTGTACGCCTGCTGCGATATGCCAGGATCCATGGTGACAATTTAGTAAAGAAGATAGTGATAGTAGCAAAGTAGTGTAGTAGTGGTGGTTTGTCGTCGTAGTCGTGAAGAGATGAAGGAGGAAAAGAAAAAAGGCAAAAGAGGCGTCTGGCGAAGTTTTCATTGTATATATACGATAACATGTATTTCTGTTTTAGACAACTTGCCTGCCCCCACACCCCCCAATCCTAAAGTTGTCCCCCTCTCTTCATACAGGCGTGCTACGGCTGAAACTGGTTTTGGTAAGGAGCAAGATCCGAAAGGAGGCGTTTCTCCCAACAAGGAGCGAGGGAAACCCGGAGGGGGTGGACAAAAAATTTTTTTTCTCATTTTGTGAGGGTACTTTTACTTGACGGCGTGCGCATGGACCTACTCAATATGCAAATAGCACATTCATCAATGAGATTGACCCAACCATATCCCAAACGCTCTGAGAATCTCCCACTACCCATGGGTTTCTTAATGACCCTTATTTCTCCATTGCAAAAAATAAAAAAAGAAGGAAAAAAAAAAACAATTAATAATAACATCTTCATCATCACTATGAGACCTGGGGCGCATCCAAAAGAAAATTCGTTGCTTTCTCCAAATCTTGATCGTACCGCTCCAACGCTTCTTTGGCGGCCTTGCGGTCAAAGCCCATCGCAACCAGGTCATCGATTGGACCGTGACCGCGAATATCGCCACTGAAAAGCTGGGGATCGGCACCCGCACTCGCTTGCGTGGACGGTGCTTCTTGCTGTTGCTGCTCCTTGAATGCAGAATTATTATCATGACTGCTGGGGCTGGAAAACGCGTCTTGAAAGCCCACATGTTCTGGTGCCCCTGCTTCATCCGTTGCTTGTGGTGATTTCCCATCATGGGCAGCTGCGGGCACGCCAAAGATAGAATCCCAATCATCGTCCGTCGACGACGGTGGCTTCTTGTCGTCGTCTTGAAAATCGAAATTGAATCCACCAAAGTGGGTCGCCCAACTCAATTTATGGCTCGTGTTCGGGGCCGCTGTGGTCATCGTGTCATGTTGAAACGCGTCGTCAAAAGCGCTGGTAACGGTCGCTGTTGTGGTAGGGTCAGCCTCGGACCGCATCATCCGAGCCTCCGTCAGCTGACCGGCAAAGGCAGTATCAAAGTCGTCGTCGTCATCCTCATCCTTGTCTTTGGCCTCTTTGGCCTCTTTTGCCTGTTGGCCATTTTCAACAACATCAGAAAGGGGTTCTTTGTGCCCCGCGAGGTCGGTGCCAAAGACTTCATCGAATTCATCCACCGTCTCCTTGTTTTCTCGCACAGGGCTGTTGGTGGACGAGATCATTTCGAAACTATCGCCTTCGCCCGTATCTGAGGATCCCTTGTCCTTGCCGTCGCCTAGGGGTGCGGTTATATCGTCTGCGTCTTGGATGATCGTGCGAGAGAATTCTTCCGGTTGTGCATGCTCTTCTTCTTCGGGCTTCGGTTGCCCCTCCTTGTTCTCTTTCGCATTGGACGCCAATTGTTCTAATTCTTCTCCTCCTTGGACTGATGTCTGTGCTTTCTTGCGCTTGTCATCTTCTTCTTTTGCCTCCTTTTCGTCCTCGACTTGCTTCTTCCCCTCCTCCTCTTCCTCCTCTTGTATTTCCTCCTTGCCAGATGGCTCCTTTTCGATATCTTGTTCTTCTTCATGTTTCTCTTCATGTTGTTGTTGTTGCTGTTGCTGCTGCTGTTCCTGCTGATCGGAGGGCACTGTCATTCCCTGCGCTATATTAGGCGCTTCATCTAAATGGCTTGCTTCCGTTGTCTCTGCTGACATGCCATCTCCATCCGATGTTATATTCTCACGCTGTTCCCTATCCGGTGCCTCTTTCTCGTGGGTCTCGACTGCATCCTGACCCGATACAGGAGCGTCTGAGGATGGACCTGCGTTTTGCACCGCGTCTTCTTTTTCTTTATCCGGCAGGTGACTTTCATTGGCCTCTTGCGACGGGGCTGTATCGTCTGTCACGTGGGGTTCTACTGGAGACAATGATGCTTCTTGGTTGGAAGAGGGCGCGCGTGTCTCTCCTTTGTCATCCTCCTCCGATGGCTTTTGCTCTTTTTGTTCATCCTGAGTAAGCGCTTCTTGCTGCTCACGCGCCGTACTGCCTTCCGCTCCCGTCGGCGCGCTCACATACTGCTTTTCTTCGGGAGATGCTTGCTCCGTCTCGGACACAGGCTCAGCTTCGTCCTTGTCTTTGACATGGTCGTGATCGTCCGAAATGGCCGTCGCAAATTCTCTTGGCCCCGCTACTTCTTCTTGCTCGACAGACACATGCTCTTGCTTCGCCGTAGCTTCGGCCTCTGTCTGGTCTTGGTCTGTTTTTTCCGCGCGCACAGTGGCATCTTGGGCTGTGACAACCGCATCCTTCACATCGTCATGCTCTGTAATGGACTACGATCAACGGCGATGAGGGGTCCGTTGTGGTCTTACTCATTTTCCATATTTACCTGTTTGTCGTGCTCGGCTATTGTGGATGGATCCAACTGCACGTTTTCCGCCAGTGAGGGCGTCCCTTCCATTGCAGGCTGGGTCGGCGCTTCACCATGGAGGGTCTCTTTCTGAGTTGGAGGTGCTTCGTCGCGTTCCCCACCGTTATCGGTTGATGCTAATGCTTCTGTGGAATGGAGCTTGCCAGGCGGAGACGCTGCGCCTGCCTCGGGCCCAGCGGTGGTCTCATGTTCGAACACAGCAGGAGGATTGTCTTCTTCAACTTCAGGAGAAGACACGAATGAGGACGAGGAGACAGAGGATGCGGCGGATGAACAGGTTGATTGTGGTGCTGAGTCTTTGTGAACAGTAATAGCAGCGGCAGCCGTGCCAGCAAGTACAGCGCTGGCGGCCGCGGCTTCTTTTCCAGGTACCTCTTGCGTGGCTTGAGGTTGCTTGGGTGACTTGACAGGAGGCGGAGGCGGAGGTGGAGCGCGAGCCTTCTTGGCCTGGCCGCCGCTTTGCTGCTGTTGCAGCTGCTGCTGAGGATGGCGTTGCGTGGGACGTCGTTGAGGTGGAGGTGGAGGTGGAAGAGGACGTTTGGATGGTTTGTCATGGGTACCAAAGGCGTCATCGAAAAGACTCGAGCTTGTGACGGGTGGGGTAGGAGACGAGAATGCATCATCAAACGTAAGCTTCTCTTCGGCAGGAGTTGTCGGGTTGTCGGGGACTGCGAACGGATCCGTCTCCGGCCCCGCCGGCTGCGATCTCGCTTGCTTTTTGGCGTCCATCACCGAACGTAGATGATCCAGTTGCTGAACAAACTGCTTTGTTTCCGCCTGAACATCGTGTACACGCCGTCTTAAACGATCGCCCTCGGCACTGCCAAGTTCCAGCGCATGCTTTGTCTTGTCGATCTGCTCGCGCAACACGTCGTGGTCCTGGACAACTCTCTCGTGAAGCTGCCGGATCTGGGTCCATGATGGCTCTTCTGCAATGATTTCTGCGCGCAACTGGGCCAGCTGCTGGGTCTCTGACGACTGCTGGACGCCAAGTTGCTCCGCCTGTTCGCGCCATGCGTCCGTTTCAATCTTCTGCTGTTGTCGGGCTTTCTCTGCATTGGCTTTCTCCGTCCGGGTCGTCTTCAAGGCTGCATGAAGGGTTGTAATTTGATATTGCAGCTGGTTGACCTCATTCGTCACCGTGGTGAGTTCCTCGCTGTTATCGAACTCGCCCAGCAGATCTCCGTCGCCTACTAGTTTGACGTCGGAATCGTTAATTCCATTTTGCGGGTCTTTCATAAGAGAGGCCGATAAACAATGAGATGTATATGTACCTTCCGGCTGTTCTGATTGCTGCGGCTGTCGTGGCGTACTCATATGAGGCATGACCAAAGGTGCGGGAGGCACAAGCGTCTTGGGTAGAGTGGAAGGCAGCGGAATGCCCCGAAGGCGCGCATTGATAAGGTGCATGGCGATAGCGAATTCGTCCTTTGTGAGCCGTCCGTTTTCCTCGATATCGGCCATGTCCCAAATACGGGCAAGCTCACTCGGGGGTAGCTTTGAGTTATTAAAGAACTCGACAGCCTCAGGCCCTTCAATATGGCCACGGTGGCCCGCATCGATCTTGTCAAAGAAGGCATCGTATTGTTCTTTCTCCTGGGCAGACACATCCCAGGAGCCATTCTGGTGGTCCTGAGCGATGGTTGGGCCGAATGCAGCATTACCGAGGGAGTCGATGGACGCGGCCCGTTGAGGCTGAGGTTGATATGAATAATGGGGCTGAGATTGCGATTGAGATTGAGAGGGAAGCCGAACTGCAGCTGCGGGCGAGGCGGCGGGGAGGACAGAGGCACGGATGGGTGAATATGCACGGAGATGCACCGGTGAGTGTGGGGATGAGACAGGCGAATGCATCACGCTTGTGCGTCTTAAAAGAGGCGATGACTGGATGGAGCCTGAGGCAGAGCGGTAGGCGGCACTCGGGAGGTGCGACGGGAGCCGGTCGATGGAGCCGTCCATCATTTTCGCAATGTAATGCATGGCTATCACGAACTCGGTTTGATTGAGGTTGCCTGCTTTGCGCACGTCCGCCAGGTTCCATATCTGTGCCAAGACATCGTTCGGAAGCCGAGAGCGTGCAAAGACTCGCGTGGCCGTCTCGGCAGACACGCACCCCTCATCCAAAGGTTGTCGTGCGAATAGCTGAAGATATTTTTCTCGGTCACTCGCACTGATAGTATCGGAGTCAATCCCACTGTCTACGCCAGTTACAGTGCCAGTGCCTGTATCCGCACCGCGGCCTGCTTTGTTCTGCAGCATAGTAGCAATATCGAAGCCCTCAAAGCGCGGCAGTGGTACCTCTACATATTATTAGACCGCATGCTAGCGCAGAAATAGTAGATGTATTATTATTAGTATAATTACCTGTGGAGAGGATAGGGTCCTGGACATCTCGGCCATGTTGGGCACAAGCAATCAGTTTCAATGCAATTGAGAAGGTTTCCGGGTCAAGGTAGCCCACATTGTAAACATCACTCGTCTCCCATATCTTGTAATATACAAAGCGTGTTAAAGACAGCATCCAGTAACGACATCTTTGCACATTATTGTACGCATGGTTGGCAACTTACGTCGGAGAGGATCTCGTTCGGTATACCGGAGCGTGCAAAAAAGCGAACAGCATCTTGACCGGTTACAACATTCGAGCCGGCAGACCGGGTAGCCCCAAAATACTGTGCGTACACATGGAGTTCTTGCTCATTTAGAAGTCTTTCCCACTCTTGCATTGGGAAAGTTGAAAATTAGAATCTGGTTGAAGACCACAGAAAGGGTATGAATGTACGTAGTGTACAGTACAACGCACGGTACTGTATAGAGTATTGTTGCTGTACGTATTGTATTGTGCTGTGTCCGTGCCCAAAAACGGACTTTTGGGCGGGAAAGTAATGATTGAGCCAATCACAATGGGCATGAATATGTATCAATTCGGTGCTTAAACAATAAGGCGGGGGCTGGGTCTAGAATTGCTACAATGGTATTATGCTACGGTGCCTTGCTACGCTTACACTGAATTTTTTTTTATGGGGACGGCTGTCCATTTTTTATTTGCTCTATACGTCGGAGTGTCAGAAAAGGATTATGTCTATACAGTAAACATGAAGTCAGAGCTGGAGAGTCTGCTTGAATAAGGGCAACTTGAGGCCACGGCATTGGTGGAGGAAACGTTCTACTAATCGCGCGCACCCTTTTTTTTATTTTATTTTGATGTTATATAGTGTAAGGTACGGGCACGGAGGCTCAAAGGAAATTTTATCAGCGCGACTGCACGCCTGGTGAAGGGCTCGGATAACTTTGTCTGGCTGAAACGGAGCCTCGCCAAAGACGTGATGCCAATGGAATATCTATACACTTAGAAAATGCACAAGACTACTACGTGGTTGCTCATTTTTTTTGTGAAAAGGGTTTATTAGAACGCCGCATATGGCGTGTGTTGTGGATAATGAGAACAAAAATTTAACTAGGACTCTCGCCGAGATCGATGGATGGATAGTAAGACTACAGCCGCGACACGAGCAAGGACGAAAGGGATATTATGGAACACATAATCCCAATGAGCGTGCCATATAACTGCCAGGGCACAAGCAACAAAGACTTGGAATGAAAGTGGAGACAATGATGGAAGGATGGAAAGGGGCTGACTCAGTTGTAGGCACGAGATATGGGAAAATGTGAGAGGCACTGTTGATGTCAGGCATCGGGAGGCGAGCGATATCCACACTGCGGCTTTGGTCGGGCAGGTCCCAAAGAAAATGACGGTCATCTTCGAGGCGAAAGCAAAAAGGGCACTTTGAGGACGGCATGTTGTAAGGATGGACTCGTATCCTCACCTTCCATGGCTCTTCCCCAATTCGTATCCTCTTCCTTTTCTGCACTCCCCCAGTTCGTATCCTCACCTTCCAGTGCCCTCCCCCATGTTCGTATCCTCATAGTAGTATCCATCTTAGCTTTAGAAATCATACAAATAGGCCTCAGTTTTTCAGCCAGAACAGATTAGACATTGAATTATCAAAGACTATACAACAAAGTCATATAAAGACTTAATCTCTTTCATATCTGCTTGCAAGTCGCTACAAGACCAATTTCAAGCCTCAGGAACAAGTCTAGTATCTGTCTCCGCTGGTCCTGCATTAAGACACCATCGAAAAACACAAGTCTGCACAACTCCATTTCGACATTGTCAAACTACATTCCGAACTTTGGCTCTTACAAACTTCCCACTTTATTACTTTCTCAGTAATTGATACGGCCAACCCCCCCCCTTCGCCTTGCGGCCAACCCCCCCCCCGTACTATATAAAGATCGATCGATTTGAACCACAGCCTCTGTGACAGCCTAAATAGGATGACACTCTATACGGACTATAGCAAGTCGTGTGCATATAGCTCTCCCCGAGGGTGGTTTGCCTCTGAAGATGCTTGGTCACGTATATTGTATGTGTGAAGCAACCGTACATCCAGTCATAAAATATCGTAATGACAGCTTACTCATCAAGGAGCTGTCATCAAGGACACAACTACTATACAGATAATCCCATACCACAACGGCCACGGATCTGTTTAAAAATGCACCAGAAGTATGTGTCGTTCTACGGACACGATGCCATTACCTCTCTGGCCACTTTCTTCCTGAATTCTTGGCTATGACGCGCGTTGACGCGTATTTTCATATTGGAAGATCTTTTGCTTATTTAAGTCTTGTTGCAAGCAATGATAATGACGCTAGAGAAATATAAATACACAATCTGCCTGAGCTAAATGCATACGAGTTGTTGTAGTCAGCATAAAGAGTCATCCTATTTGGGCTGTCGCAGAGGCTGTGGTTCAAATCGATCCTTATTTAGTAGGGGGGTGGCCGCAAGGCGAAGGGGGGGGGTGGCCGTATCAATTACCTACTTTCTCGTACCTCTTTCACCTCATCATCTTTTTCCAAAGGTAATTGATACGCTCACCCCCCCCCC